>SJYQ01006503.1:197653-262993 GCA_006410935.1 Redunca redunca
CTCTTTTCCACAGATTTGACAGCCCCCCACCATCGGTTCTCTTAGCAGTGCAGTTCTCCCGGCCCTGGTACACCTTTCACCTCACACACTACCCGGCTGGGTTATCTTTTTTCATTGCAAGCATCCACCAGTATTTCTTGCATTGAGATTAGAGCAAGTCACTTCTCTTGCTTTAGAAGAGCAAGAGATGTTTCTGTTTGTCCCAGGTTGGCGTCATATGACTTTATTCTAATGTGTATCTTTTGGCACTGCACGTCTTTCTTGTAACTTCTACCATACCAATAGGAAGACTGTATGTGGTATCGTGCCTTTCTTAAACTCTGGTCATTTTCACTAATATTCATTATTGCATGAAGTAAACATTTGTTCAAGTTTGCTAAGAGCAAGGCCTAGTGCCAAGTCCTGTGCTCATCAAAATGAAGACATAGCTAATGTGCTGTTGTGTACAGTATAATCTTAGTCCTAAGCTTTTGGAGACTTGGGTGACTATCAAAACATAGGAAACAGAATTCTGTATGTCTCTAATTTGCATAACTTATATGTCTCTAATTCGCATAACTTATATGACTGTTCCTCATAAACTAGTTACTCTGTTTTTTTTCTTGAAGTGCCTCAGTTTCGTAGAGCTGGGTTAGTTCTGTCCCTTGTTCCACAATGACCTGGCCCTTCAGGTTCCTTAATTCAGTTTGCTCATCCATCATTCTAACGCAGCAGTGCTTCAGTGATGTAGACTCTCCTCCATCTTCAGCTTATTTAATTGGTTTTCTCAGAGTCTTGCTTGGAAGTTTTCCTTAGAAGCCAAACTTCATACATTTCATTCTCTGCGGGGTACCTTATGCATCTTTGCTTCCATAACATTTAAAAATATAAACTATGCTCATTAATTTTTCTATTGATGTGCATGACAGTTCTGCCTCGGAACACTGCAGCTTGTCTCACTTGTGCAGAAAATATCTCTAAATGGTTGTCATCATTTCCTTTAGTACTATAAGGGGAATTGTTTCTCTTCTTCAGTATTAAGTCTTTATGGAAACTTGCTTTGAAATCAGGTTTTATCCATTTGTTTGGTTTTCAGCTAACTAAAACAACTGTACAACTAAGTTAACCTTTTCTATTCAGTACTTAATTCTCCTTTGTGGGTTTTTTTTTTTTTTTTTTAAACTAGGGCGTGAAGCCTCCATACTATTTGCAGAATAAACCAGTACACTGTTCATATTTTTAATAAATATCCATCCCCCAAGTATTTATAGAGCACATATTTGTGTCAGGGCTTCCCTGGTGGCTCAGATGGTCAAGAATCTGCCTGCAATGCGGGAGACCTGGGTTCGATCCCTGGTTTGGGAAGATCCCCTGGAGGAGGGCATGGCAACGCACTCCAGTGATCTTGTCTGGAAAATCCCCATGGACAGAGGAGCCTGGCAGGCTACAGTTCATGGGGTCACAAAGAGTCAGACATGACTGAACGACTAAGCACCTCTTTGTGTCAGGCAGTGTTCTAGGCTAGATAACACAGAAGTGCACAAAAATTCCTGCCTTCATAATTCATATATCTTAGAGGAGATAGAAAATGACTGGATGACTAAGCAAAATCCAGTTTACAGTACTGAGTGCTATAAGTGCTTATGAGGAAAAAAAACATAACGAATCATGATAAGAAATGTGTGTGTTTTAAGATTTTGCAATTTTGGTAGGTGTCTGGGGAAGGTTTCAGTTGAGAGGTGGGGGGTGGGAGGTGAGTTATGTTGACATCCAGATGAAGACTATTTCAGGTGACAGGGACAGGAAAGTGCCTCAACCTGGTAGTATGATCTGCCATGCGTGGGAAACTTGGGGAAGGCCAAGGAAGGGCAGGGGAAGTTAGGGGGTGAGTTAGAGAGATGGTGAGATTCAGGTGGGGTGGGGCCTTGTAACGTGTTTGAAATTCGTAAAGTTTGTATTGTGAAGCCTTTCGCTAAGTTTGCACTTTAGTTCTCATGCCCCCAGGAACATTTCTGATGTGTTCTTTTTCTCACGGCTGCTGTTGTTAGTTGCTCAGTCCTGTCTGAATCTTTGCAAACCCATGGACTGCAGCCCACTGATGACTTCCTCCTAATGGGTTCTGTCTCCTTCCATCCCTCCATTCTCCTTCCCTCCTATTCTTCTTTCTTTTTGCCACACGATATCCCTGTTTCTTCTTTCACAATTTATCCCAACAGAGTCTCTTATCCTCACTTATTAATAGAAACTTTTTCTTCCTGCCCATGAAGACCCTAGTATATTGTTTTTTTCTGAAAACATCGTATTTCTTCCTCATTCTCAGGTCACAAGAGAACGAGGGCATTTGGGAAATATTTGCAGCAGAAATGACAAGCATGGGGTTTTTCTCTTATATATTTCAGCCCAGCGTCTGATTTCCTTATTGCAAAATTCAGACTTAAGTTGAAGAAAGTAGGGAAAACCACTAGACCACTCAACCCCCTTACAATTATACAGTGGAAGTGACAAATAGATTTAGATCTGATAGAGTGTCTGAAGTTCTATGGATGGAGGTTCGTAACATTGTATAGGAAGCCTTGATCAAAACCATCCCCAAGAAAAGAAATGCAAAAAGGCCACATGGTTGTCTGAGGAGGCCTTACAGGCAAAGGAGAAAAGGAAAGATATATCCATCTGAATGCAGAGTTTCAAAGAATAACAAGGAGAGATTAGAAAACCTTCCCAAGTGATCAATGCAAATAAATAGAGGAAAACAATAGAATGGGAAAGACTAGAGATCTCTTCAAGAAAATTAGAGATACCAAGGGAACATTTCATGCAAAGGTGGGCACAATAAAGGACAGAAATGGTATGGACCTAACAGAAGCAGAAGATATTAAGAGAGATGACAAGAATACACAGACCTATACAACAAAAGATCTTAATGACCCTGATAACCACGATAGTGTGATCACTCACCTAGAGCCAGACATTATGGAATGTAAAATCGAGTGGGCCTTAGGAAGCATCACAATGGACAAAGCTAGTGGAGGTGATGGAATTCCAGTTGAGCTAATTCAAATCCTAAAAGATGATGCTGTTAAAGTGCCGCACTCATTATGCCAGCAAATTTGGAAAACTTGGCAGTTTTCACAGTACTGGAAAAGGTCAGTTTTCATTCCAATCCCAAAGAAAGGCAATGGCAGAGAATGTTCAACCTACTACACAACTGCACTCATTTCACAATGCTAGCAAAGTAATACTCAAAATTCTCCAAGCCAGGCTGCAACAGTATGTGAACCGTGAACTTTCAGATGTTCAAGCTAGATTTAGAAAAGGCAGAGGAATCAGAGATCAAATTGCCAGCATCCGCTGGATCATAGGAAAAACAAGAAAATTCCAGAAAACGTCTACCTCTGCTTCATTAACTATGCTAAAACCTTTGATGGTGTGGGTCACAGCGAACTGTGGACAATTCCAAGAGATGGGGATACCAGACCATCTTACCTGCCTCATACAAAATCTGTATGCAGGTCTAGAAGCAACAGTTAGAACTGTTTCAAAATTGGGACAGGTGTATGTCAAGGCTGTTTATTGTCACTCTACTCATTTAACTTAAATGCAGAGTACGTCATGTGAAATGAAGGTCTGGATGAAGCACAAACTGGAACTAAAATTGCTGGGAGAAATATCAGTAACCTCAGATGTGCAGATGACACCACCCTTATGGCAGAAGAGGAATTGAAGAACATCTTAATGAAAAGAAAAGAGGAGAGTGAAAAAGCAGGCTTAACACTTAACATTCGAAAAATGAAGATCATGACATACAGTCCCATCACTTCATGGCAAATAGATGAGGAAACAATGGAGATAGTGACATAATTTATTTTCCTGGGTTCCAAAATCACTGATGATGGTAACTGCAGCCAGGAAATAAAAAGATGCTTGCTCACTGGTAGAAAAGCTATGACAAACCTAGACAACATATTAAAAGCTAGAGACATTACTTTGCCTACAGAGGTCCATTTAGTCAAAGCTATGGTTTTTCCAGTAGTCATGTATGGATGTGAGAGTTGGACTATAAAGAAAGCTGAGCGCTGAAGAATTGATGCTTTTCAACTGTGGTGTTGGAGAGAAGAGTCTTGAGATTCCCCTGGACTGCAAGGAGGTCCAACCAGTCAATCCTAAATGAAATCAACCCTGAATATTCATTAGAAGGACTGATGCTGAAGCACTAATACTTTAACCACCTAATGTGAAGAACTGACTTATTGGAAAAGACCCTGACACTGGGAAAGATTGAAGGCATGAGGAGAAGGGGACTACAGAGGATGAGGTGGTTGGATGGCATCACCATCTCAATGGACATGAGTCTGAGCAAGCTTGGGGAGATGGTAAAGGACAGAGAAGCCTGTCTTCATGCAGTTCATGGGGTTGCAGAGTCAGACATGACTGAGTGACTGAACAACAACTCATATTTCCATTTGCTTTCCTTCTGCCTTGGCTCCTTTGGTGCTTTCAAAGCACAGCCAAAACCCGACTCTTGCCTTGTGAGCTCCCCCCTCTGCATCTTTGTCAGCTGGTCTCTGCATACAGGGACATATACCTTTTGGCTCACTCTTAGACAATCATGTCTGAGACTGTCAGAGGTATCCTGTCTTGGCTGGCTTAGCAAGCCCTTTGTCCCTTTGTCTTTGCTTGCCTCTGGCAACCCTGTTTCTATCTAATTTTGTGTACATCAGCAATTTTGGGGGGTTAGCTCTCTAGGCAGGTGTTCCCAACCTCTGGGCTGTGGACCACTGTGTGTGTTGCTGAGTCGTGTCTGACTTTTTGCAACCCCATGGACCGTAGCCTGCCAGGCTCTGCTGTCCATGGGATTCTCCAGGCAAGAATACTGGAGTGGGTTGCCATTTCCTTCTCCACGGGTTCTTCCCGACCCAGGAATCGAACCTGGGTCTCTTGTGTTGGCAGGCTGATTCTCCACCACTGAGCCACCTACACCTCCTGTCAGATCAGTGGCAGCATTGGATTAGAAATAAAGTGTGTGATAAATGTAATATGCGTGAATCATCCCGAAACCATACCCCAACCCTAATCCGTGGAAAATATTGTCTTCCACGAACCAGTCCCTGGTACCAAATAGTTTAGGGACAGCTGCAGGGTGATTTAGAGAATCCTGGATTTGTGGAGCTAGCCTGGTACCAAATAGTTTGGGGAGAGCTGCAAGGTGATTAGAGAAACCTGGATTTGTGGAGCTAGAAATGATTCTGCCTGGTCCAGCATCACTGAATACATGGAGATACAGTGCTTTCCTTGTCCCGTGTATATGAAGGCAGAGTGCCTGGGCTCGTAGCTGAGCTGTTATTTTTCTCAGGTGCACTTGCTTTAGATGCTGTTTCTTCCTCTGTGAAGAAGCCATAGCGATGTGATCCTTCAAGTAACCCTAGGTGCCTTGTCATGTTGGTTTTCCCATGTCCTGCTGTCCAAGTGGTATATTCAGAATTCCACTTTCTCTGGGGAAACTTTTTGGATAACCCCAGCCCTTTTGCAGCTTGCTCTTAGCTCCTTTATCCCTTGTGGTTGATACTGCTTATTTGATATGAACCCTATGTTGTCTAAGTATGTGCATATTTATTTATGCATTTATATTTGCATTTCTTTGTATTTCCTGTTTCTTCAGTTAGATTGATGGATCGTAAGGGCAGAGTATCTCTTTCTCTCTCTCAAAATCTTTTTATTTTTTTGTACCTACCATGACACTTAAAACAATGATATTTTTAAAAGTAAGAGCTCAATAGTATATTTTTCAAATGATCCCAGAACGTGATCTTTTTATCAACTTTAAAATTCTTTTATTTACTGCTCCTCTATTGATACTCTTGTTTTTATTTTTTTTGGGGGGGGTATGTTTGCTTTACAGTGTTGTGTTTCTGCTGTACAAAGAAGTCAATCAGCTATGTGTGTGTGTGTATATATATATATATATATATATATTTTTTTTTTCCCTCCATCTTGGACCTGCCTCCCATTCCCCCTCACCATTGGAACTCTCGATGTGTCATATTTATGCCCAGGTCAAGCATGGATTCCCTGCCCCCTATTATTGCAGGAAAGGCTATTCATCATTATTGACTCAGGAAAATAAACTTCTTTCTCCTTTCATTTTCTGTGTTTACTTTTCTTGAGATAGTCCCAAGAGTGTTGTTTCTCTTTATAATCAAATTAAACCAACTTGTTCCTTGTTTTTCCTTTCCCTGAGTTACCTTTCTTATTCCATACTGTTATTTCCATCCTTCACACACAAAGACACTTTTGCAGCTTATGTATCTTGATTTTCTACGAATATCAATTTATTAATAGTTATACCTTAAAAAAACAGGTGTACTATTTATTCAGCAGTATTCTTTTTTTACATCAGTTTTTTTTAAAATTAGAGGATAATTACTTTATGATATTGTGATGACTTTTGTCATACATCAATATAAATTGGTGTTGATATCTATTTCTTATGAAGAGTTTAGAGAAAACTCCCATTAAAGTAGCCTGCAATACAATATGGTTGCCCAGAGTTAACTAGGGAGTGTGTATAGTCTGTTTTTCTTCATCAGTTTGGTTCAGTTTCAGTTTCGTGTCCAACTCTTTGCGACCCCATAGACTGGAGCACTCCAGACTTCCCCGTCCACCATCAACTCCTGGAGCTTGCTCAAACTCATGTCCTTCGAGATGGTGATGCCATCCAACCATCTTATCCTCTGTCATCCACTTCACTCCCTGCTTTCAATCTTTCTCAGCATCAGGCCCTTTCCTAAGGAGTTAATTCTTTGCATCAGGTGGCCAAAATATTGGAGTTTCAGCTTCAGGATCAGTCCTTCCAATGAATATTCAGGACTGATTTCCTGTAGGATTGACTGGTTGGATCACCTTGCAGTCCAAGGGACTCTCACGAGTCTCCAACAACACAGTTCAAAAGCATCAGTTCTTCAGTGCTCAGCTTTGTTTATGGTCCAGCATAATCTTTTAGGATTTAAAATAGCTCAACTGGAATTCCATCACTTCCACTAGCTTTGTCCATAGTGATGCTTCTTAAGGCCCACTCGATTTCACACTCCAGGATGTCTGGCTCTAGGTGAGTGATCACACCATTGCGATTATCTGGGTTATGAAGATTTTTTTGTATAATTCTTCTGTGTATTCCTGCCACCTCTTCTTAATATCTTCTGCTTCTGTTAGGTCCATACCATTTCTGTCCTTTATTGTGCCCATCTTTGCATGAAATGTTCCCTTGGTATCTCTAATTTTCTTGAAGAGATCTCTAGTCTTTCCCTTTCTATTGTTTTCCTCTGCTACTGCTGCTGCTGCTAAGTCGCTTCAGTTGTGTCTGACTCTGTGCGACCCCATAGACGGCAGCCCACCAGGCTCCCCCGTCCCTGGGATTCTCCAGGCAAGAACACTGGAGTGGGGTGCCATTGCCTTCTCTGTTGTTTTCCTCTATTTCTTTGCATTGATCACTATGGAAGTCTTTCTTATCTCTCCTTGCTATTCTTTGGAATTCTGCATTCAGATGAATATATCTTTCCTTTCCTCCTTTGCTTTTAGCTTCTCTTCTCTCAGCTATTTGTAAGGCCTACTCAGACAACTATTTTGCCTTTTTTCATTGCTTTTTCTTGGGGATGGTTTTGATCATGGCCTCCTGTACAATGTTTTGAACCTCCATCCATAGTTCTTCAGGCACTTTGTCTATCAGATCTAATCCCTTGAGTCTATTTGTCACTTCTACTGTATAATTGTAAGGGATTTGATTTAGGTCCTACCTGAATGGTCTAGTGGTTTTCCCTACTTTCTTCAATGTAAATCTGAATTTGGCAATAAGGAGTTCATGATCTGAGCCATAGTCAGCTCCTGGCTGTTTTTTTTTTTGCTGACTTTATAGAGCTTCTCCATCTTTGGCTGCAATGAATATAATCAATCATTTCAGTATTGACCATCCAGTGATGTCCATGTGTAGAGCTGTCTCTAAGAGGATATTTGTTATGACCAGTGCATTCTCTTGGCAAAACTTTGTTAGCCTCTACCCTGCTTCATTTTGTACTCCAAGGCCTAACTTAACTTGCCTGTTATTCCAGGTATTTCTTGACTTCTACTTTTGTATTTCAGTCCCCTATGATGAAAAGGACATCTTTTTTTGGTGTTGGGGCTTCCCTTGTGGCTCAGCTGGTGAAGAATCCCCCTGCAATGTGGGAGACCTGGTTTCAGTCCCTGAGTTGGAAAGATTCCCTGGAGAAGATAAAGGGTTCCTACTTCAGTATTCTGGCCTGGAGAATTCCTTAAACTGTACAGTCCATGGGGTCACAAAGAGTCAGATATGACTGAGCAACTTGCACTTCACGTTTTGGTGTTAATTCTAGAAGGTCTTGTAGGTCCTCATAGAACCGTTCAAGCTCAGCTTCTTCAGCATTTGTGGTTGGGGCACAGACTTGGATTACTGTGATATGAATGGCTTTCCTTGGGAACAAGCAGAGGTCATTCTGTCATTTTTGAGATTGCACCCAAGGACTGCATTCTGGACTCTCTTGTTGACTATGAGGGCTACTCCATTTCTTGTAAGGGATTGTTGCCTGCAGTAGTAGATATAATGGTCATCTAAGTTAAATTCATCCATTCCTGTTCATTGTAGTTCACTGATTCCTAAAATTTCAACGCTGACTCTTGCTCTCTCCTATTTGACCACTTCCAATTTACCTTGATTCATGGACCTAACATTCCAGGCTTTTATGCAGTATTATTCTTTACAGCATCGACTTTACTTCTATTACCAGTCACATCCACAGCTGGGTGTTGTTTTTACTTGGGCTCTGTCTCTTCATTTTTTCTGGAGTTACTTCTCTTCTCTTCTCAGTAGTATATTAGACACCTGCCGACTTAGGGAGTTCATCTTTCAGTGTCCTATCTTTTTGCCTTTTCATACTGTTCATGGGCTTCTCAAGGCAAGAGTACTGAAGTGGTTGCCATTCCCTTCTCCAGTGGACCACGTATTAGCTTCCAATAGTTTTTCTTACAATTCTGCAGTTAGCCTTACTGGAGAAACTTTTTATTTCCCATTCCTGATTTTTTTTTCATTTTTTTTTTTTAAAACTCTAGTTAAATTATCGTGAATTCAGTTGAATTGAATTGCTAGACTATGATACATGTTGCCGTCTTCCAGATAGTTTATATTAGCTTACATGTGACTCATGGTATATGGGAATGCCTGTTTACATGAGATCTTAATGTTAAAGAGTTTTACTATAATTTTGTTTTTATTTTATTTTTACTTTTCCAAATTGTAGGCATAACAAGCTATAGTATTATTTTATATTTCCTGAAATAATTAAACTTTAAAAAGTGGTTCTAGGTTTAGTTTCCTTCTTTTTTTAACTGCTCCTTTTCATTGATTAAGGTGTTTTTTTCTTATTTACTTTTTAAAAGAGATCCCACTATATTAAAATTGGTAACTCTTTGTCGTATAGGTTGTAAGTGCTTTTCCTAGTTTGCTATAAACTTACCTTTGTATCTCTTCATGATGATTCTTGGCATGCAAACGCTTTTTAAGCCAGCTAATGGGTTTACTTTCACATATGTGCTTAGGAAGATTATTTTATACCTGAAACCAGATAAACATTCACTATATTTTATATTGAATTATTTAATATTTAAATATCTACCATATTTGACAGTGAATATGGGTGTACAATGAGAATTATGGAGTTTTGTTTTTTCAGAATGATCCAAACTGCCTCTTTTCCTATAATCTGTTGTTCTTCACAGACTTGAAGTTTATTTTGTGTAATACATGTACAAAATACTTTTTCAGGCTTACACATCTCCCTCATTTTTTGTTTATTTATTTGCCTTGCTTATTTAATTTAACTTTCTTCATTTGATTCTTGGCTGAGTTTATTTTTCCCTATCCAAGATCATGTTGCATTATGCTTTTGGCATTTGCAGGGGGAAATCCTTTTTTCCTACCTCCCACCCTCCCCAACACCACTTCACCCTTCTCGCTTCATCCCTGAATTACAGAGGGTCGTTTGCTGTCTCTTTCTGAATTTTGAAGACACCTTGACTTTCTACCATGGCAATCTAATAAAGACTTTTGCATTCAATGTGGCTTTTGTTATTTCAACTTAAAGCTCTTCCTTTTCTCCCTAAAGACCTTCCTTTTCCCGCTCAAATGTTGTAAGATGCTTCTTACATTTATTTTGTCTCAACCACGTCCCTTTTGGTCTTTGCTTTTAACTCTGAAGCTTTCTTGTGGCTTCTCAAATTCGGATTGTGTTTTCCCTTGCTGTGTTTCGGTGATTACCTCCACCCTTTTTTCTCTGTCTGTGCCATGGGGTTCGTCTTCACTACCTGAGTCCAATGCATTGACCCCTCTCAGGGTCTCTTAAGCAGGCGCAGCTTCCTGCCTCATCCACGTTACACATCCTGTGTTCACTTCTAACTCCGCATGCATTATATTTTCTTGAACACGGGCTTCACAGTAACCAAGCTTTCTCCTTTTGCACAGTACAAGTGCTTTATTTTTCTCTGCAGACAATGGATTCTCTTTGTATCTCGCCTACTTTTGTTTAAGTCTTTTAATTTATCCCAAGGTTATCTTTAATCTCTTCTCTGCATCTCAGCTACTTCACTTGATCTCAACATCTACCCTGTCTGTGTCAATAATATTCTGTTCCTTTGTTCCAGGTAGTTCACCAGATTAAGGCACTTAGTGTTTGTCTCTTCAGGTAAGTCTGCTTTTATTCTTTGACACTCTTGAGAGATGTGGCTGTTTTTCCCCTTTATACAATTGTCCTTATTTTCTATCCTACCCTTCAACAGATGATTTATTTTCGTCTTTGCTTTCTTTTTCTTTCCACTTAGTTTCTCTCTGTATTGTGAACTCTTGTATTTCCCATCTCAGTTTCTTTTCATTCTGCGTCTCTTGTCACCTTCCGATCTGAGAAACATTACATTGCGTCTTAATCCTTCACATGTTGTTGCAGCCAAGTTAAATCATCTTTGCTCTCAACGGATGGTTCACTTTTCCTTTTAAAAATCACAGTAGATAGTTTTTTTTTTTTCCCCTACTCATTTTTTAAAGTGATGGTTCATCTGATCTTCTTTATTGCACCTCATATCTTTTTAGTTTGCTTAAGTTTAGCATCAGGCATCTGTTCCCTTTGCACTTTTCAGTGATTTATGGATTCTGTGTTTCTTTTAAATGTTTGAAATGTATTGGTCTCTTAATTAATTCAGAGTATATGATTTTCTTACTCCTTAAATACTAAATTGCTTTAGTGATTAAAAAGTAATCTATTCAATAAATACTTAAGCATAGTAACTTACCAGTGTGCCAGAGACTAAGAGGTATACATGAGAAGTATTAGAGGACACTCAGTCTGGACCGAATCAACTAGTGAAAACTTTAGGGGCAGTAAGACTTTGAGCACATCTAAAGAATTTGTAGGTTTGGGATAAGGTAAGAGGAAGGGCCAATGCCAGGTACTACAATCTCTCTTTTATGGTTTAGAACAATTCACGTTTTGGAGGAAAGCTAAACTAAGGTGATTAAATGACTGTCAGATGCTATCAGTCAGGAGCATATTAAGTCCATTTGTTTTTTCAGTGAGAATAGGAAAAATAAAACTGAACTGAAAAATGACCTCATTTGACCACTCAAAGCTTTGCTGTGATTTGTCCCAGCAAATGGTTAGAGAGCTATACTTTTTTTTCCCTCTTTTTCTTAGATTTTTTTTTTTTGGGGGGGGTGTGGACCATTTTTAAGGTCTTTTTTTGAATTTGTTACAATATTGCTTTTATGTTTTGGTTTTTTGGCCCTGAGGTATACGGGATCTTAGCTCTCTGACCAGGGATCAAATCCATACCATGTGTGTTGGAAGGCAAAGTTTTAACTACTGGATCACCAGGAAAGTCCCTTTTATCACTTTTCTTAATTTATAAATTGTTATTGCCATGTTTCCACTTTTAATCTATTATGTTTAATTCATCATCCACTATTTCGTAAATCAATGAATAAATAATGTACACCAATAAAATGTGTACATTAGCAGATATGAAAAGGACAGCTTTTAGGGAGTTTGTAATCTCTTGTGCAAGCCAAAAATTTAAATTTTGAGTTGATAAAGGATATGCCATGAAATGATCACTATATGAAGAATCTCTCAGGCTGTNNAATCTCTCAGGCTGTATGAATTCAGAAAATAAATAAAATTAGTGATGATGGAATTATTCAAAAAAGTCATTAGGTAGGTCCCAAAATACAATTGGGCCTTGAGGGAGGGATGGATAAGTAGATGAGAGGAAGAAAACATTCTAAGGAAAACTTTCTAAGTATCTAAAGTATCTATCAGTATCTAAAGATAATTACATGTCTTGGCATGTGAAGTCAGTGGTTTGTATGACTTCTATATCCATCCATTTGTTCATTTATTAAACTAGCAAATATTGAGCATGTGTCATATGCCAGGTGTTTTTTAGACTCTGAGATATGGTGATGAACAGGACAGACAAAATCTTTGTACAAATAAGTTTTGATGCTTGGGGTGAGCAACTCAATAAAGGAAAATCTAGTTAAGAAAAGGGCTGATAGTGGGGACTTAATAATAATGGACTTACCTTGTGGCTCAGCTGGTAAAGAATCTGCCTATAATGTGGGAGACCTGGGTTCAATCCCTGGGTTGGGAAGATCCTCTGGAGAAGGGAAAGGCTACCCACCCCAGTATTCTGGCCTGGAGAATTCCATGAACTGAATAGTCCATGGGGTCACAAAGAGTCGGACACGACTGAGTGACTTTCACTTTCATAGTTAATAGTACTGTATTGCATATTTGAAAGTTACTATATGCAGAGTGGGAGAAGGCAATGGCACCACTCCAGTACTCTTGCCTGGAAAATCCCATGGATGGAGGAGCTGCAGAGTACATCATGAGAAACCCTGGGCTGGAAGAAGCACAAGCTGGAATCAAGATTGCCGGGAGAAATATCAATAACCTCAGATATGCAGATGACACCACCCTTATGGCAGAAAGTGAAGAGGAACTAAAAAGCCTCTTGATGAAAGTGAAAGAGGAGAGTGAAAAAGTTGGCTTAAAGCTCAACATTCAGAAAATGAAGATCACAGCATCCGGTCCCATCACTTCATGGGAAATAGATGAGGAAACAGTGTCAGACTTTATTTTTGGGGGCTCCAAAATCCCTGCAGATGGTGACTGCAGCCATGAAATTAAAAGACGCTTACTCCTTGGAAGAAAAGTTATGACCAACCTAGATAGTATATTCAAAAGCAGAGACATTACTTTGCCGACTAAGGTCCGTCTAGTCAAGGCTATGGTTTTTGCAGTGGTCATGTATGGATGTGTGAGTTGGACTGTGAAGAAGGCTGAGCACCGAAGAATTGATGCTTTTGAACTGTGGTGTTGGAGAGGACTCTTGAGAGTCCTTTGGAGTGCAAGGAGATCCAACCAGTCCATCCTAAAGGAGATCAGTCCTGGGTTTTCATTGGAAGGACTGATGCTGAAGCTGAAACTCCAATACTTTGGCCATCTCAGGTGAAGAGTTGACTCATTGGAAAAGACCCTGATGCTGGGAGGGATTGGGGGCAGGAGGAGAAGGGGACAACAGAGGATGAGATGGCTGGATGGCATCACTGACTCGATGGACATGAGTTTGGGTAAACTCTGGGAGATGGTGATGCACAGGGAGGCCTGGCGTGCTGCAGTTCATGGGGTTGCAGAGAGTCAAACATGACTGAGTGACTGAACTGAACAGAACTGAGGAGAGTAAATCTTAAAAGATCTCATCACAAGAGAAAAAATTTTAACTGTGTATGAAGATGGTGTTGACTAGGTTTATTGTGGTGATCATTTTGTAATATATACACACAGCAAATTAATATGTTGCATACTTGAAACTAATATAATGTTATATGTCATATCTCAGTTAAATAAAAATTTTACATCCCAAAGCCAGCAGTGCAGGCGGATTCCCTTCTCTCCACACCCTCTCCAGTGAATATTATTATTATTTGACTGTGCAGTAAATTATGTGATATCTTAGTTCTCTGACCAGGGATGGAACCTGCACCCTCTGGATTGGAAGCATGGAGTCTTAACCACTGAACAGCCAGGGAAGTCTCCCAAACTTTATCATCTGTGGTCTTTTTAACTTTGCCCATTCTGCCTGGTGTGAGGTGATACCTTGTTGTAGTTTTGATTTGCATTTCTCTAATGATTAATGATATTAAAAGTCTCTTCACTTGCCTGTTGGCCATCTGTAAGGACATGAGATTCTTGAGTCAGCACCAAAAGATTTAATTGTGGCTGAGAAGGTGGCCATTTGAAGTCCATGTCTGTGTCTGTTCTCCTCGCTCGCACCCCCAACCCCATACTTCATGGTAGGTGGTGAAAGGTGTGCTGCACACAGTGAGTTTGCTTGACAGCTGTGGATCTCTGAGCTTAGGAAACCTCAGTCTTTTAATGTGGACCATAAGCAAGATTGCCCAAGTTTGCTCAGGAGACATTATCTTTTCTGTGTGTGTTTAGTTACTCTGTTGTGTTTAATTCTTCGGGACCCTTTGGATTATGGCCTGCCAGACTCCTCTGTCCATGGGATTTTTTTCAGTGGGTTGCAACTGGAACTCACTGGAGTGGGTTGCCATTTTGTCCTCTAGAGGATATTCCAGATCTAGGGATCTATCCCGCGTCTCCTCCACTGAGGGCAGATTCTTTACCTGCTGAGCCATCAGGGGTGCTGGGTAGCAAATAATCTGCCCTCTGTCTGGAGAAAGCCTTTATCTTCCAAGAAGATAACTAACATGTACAAGACCCTTTGAGAAAGGATTTCATAACAGAAGGCCGTCTGTGCCTCTGCTCTCATGATACGCAGCAATGTGTGGAATCCCTGGAATTTGTCACCCATCAAAAGGAGAGATAAAAATAATTACAAACCAAAACTAACGTACATTTGACATATGTTTTGAGCTCTACACTGTCCTGAGTATTATTTCTCTCATTTACTAATCAAAACCACCCTTTTAGGTAAGTTTCCTTCTTGTCTCCATTTTACAGATAAAAGTAGATTGTAACGAACTTGCCCAGCATCTCACATTTAGCAAATGGCAAAGTCGTGATTTGAACTTAGACCTGACTTTTGAGTCCTACCATGTCCTGATTCACAGTTTAGTAAAAAGAGTATAAAACACGTTCATTGGCAGCAGTCACATGACAGGGCTTTGTGACCTCACTGAGTGTCATTTCAGTGGAGCCATAGGGGCAGAGTCCAGCTTGGGGTAAGTTGTAGAATGATTGGGAAGAGTATAAATGAGATACGGTGAACATAAACAACTTATTTCATGCATTTGATTATAAAGAGAGGGTGAGAACAAAAGAATCAAGAAAGAACTTTTTTTTTTATTTGGGGAGGTTTCTTTTTTTTTTTTTGCCTGCTTGTGGAAAAAAAGGAAAAAAAAAAATAGCATGGAGTGCAGGAGAGGGCAGTTAACAAGAAAAAGGAAGAAACGCTAAAGAAAGAGAGTTCAGTGCACTCCTGGGGAGACAGGAAAGCCACCTCCTCTATTACAGCAGGGAGATTTTGTCGCTGTGCTGGGGTTGAAGCCACTCCTAGCTGATGACTTCTCTTTGATCTGTGAGGTAGAAGGGGAGATGGTCTGCTGAGTTTAAAATGCAAGGGATTGTAGAATGTGGCCTGACTTTTGAGAATCAAGTAGTATTTTGTGAAGAATGGGTGAGAGACTCCCCGTTGAGAGGCAAAGAGTATAATGTGAGTTTCACTAGCAGCACTTGAGTGCTGTTCAGCTGAGATGGAAAAGCTAGGCTGCTGGGTTTATCACGGTGGAGATTTGCCAGGAGGAGTAGAGGGGAAAGGAGGGTGTTGGAAAAAAGCGTGGTTGATGTGATGGGCCATGACCTCTAAGCTGGAGAGGAAAAGAAGTGAAGGCCATGGGATGCTGGTACATAAGGACAAAGCATCAGGGTGGCTGAGGAACTTCAAATCCTGAGAAGATCAACCCTGTGTGATGAAGTAATTGAGTGAGCAAGCTGGAATAAGTAGGAAGTGGGGGGTCCTGTTTTTTCACAATGGAGTTATGTTTCATTTTGTCATCAAAACTCGTAACCTCTGCCTCTTTACATCATGTCCAGAATCTTCTGATCATACTCAGGAGAGCTTAGGAATGAAGCTCCTGAACCTTCCTCATTCACTGAACAGATGTTGACAGTGGGCAGTGCCTACTGCAGGGACAAAGTACTTTGTGAGGTTGCCAGGAAGCAAAAGGCAGCCGGGATGGAGCGCCTGAATTATAGGAAGTTCTCCGTCAGAAGAAACAAGGTTTCCAGGCAAAGCAGGTGTGTGTGCTCAGAGAGTACTGACACACTAGTGTAGGGTGACTGTGGAGCATGCCTGGGCTGATTCCAGGGCTCGGCTAGTGCAGATGAAGCTGGAATGAGCCTGGGCGTGCGGATCTGTCTTCAGGATCTGATTTCATTTCCTTCCAGGCTTTACTCAGAAGTGAAATTGCTGGGTCATATGGTAGTTCTATTTTTAATCTTTTGAGAAACTTAAATTTCCACACTGTACTCCCTAGCGGCTGAACCAGTTTATATCCCTGAAACAGTGCTTGGGCTTTACAGGTGGCGTTAGTGGTAAAGAATCCACCTGCCAATGCAGGAGATGCAAGAGATGCGGGCTCGATCGCTGGGTCAGGAAGATCCCCTGGAGAAGAAATGGCAACCCACTCTAGTATTGTTGCCTATTGTATCCCAAGGACAGAGGAGCCTGATGGGCTATAGTCCATGTGGTCGCAAAGAGCAGGACACAGCTGAGCACACATACAACAGGGCATGAGGGTTCCTTTTTCTCTACACTCTTGCCAGTTCTTGTTATTTCTTGTCTTTTGGAAAATAGCCATCCTAACAGGTGTGAGGCAATAGCTCATTGGGTGAATATAGTCAAAGGGTACAATCTTCCAGTTATAAAATCAATAAGATGAATAAGTTCTTGAGGTGTAATGTATACCATAGTGGCTATAGTTAACCCTGCTCTTGTGGATATTTGAAAGCTGCTAAGAGTAGATCTTAAAAGTTCTCAACACACACACACACACACACATTCTGACCATGTGAGGCAGTGGCTGGGTTAACCTCACTAGGGTAATAATTTTGCAATATATGCAGCAAATCATTATGTTTTACACCTTGAACTTGTACAGTGTTATATTTCAGCTCAGTGAAGCTGAGAAAAAAGTGAAGCCCACCTTCTCTCAGGATTGGCATTCGATACAAATGGATAAATAGATAGGTAAAGTTTTGATGGTAGTGGGGTTTGTTTTTATTTGCCTCTTACCCTCCTTTTCCCACTTCTTTCCAGTTTTTGAAAACTTTTCTCTTGATAGATACCCAGAGCACACTTACCCCAACTTTAGGGCTGTATTACTTTTCAGCTATAACTCAACTGGGAGATATTTTTCAGGTTTTATCTGTAACATTTGATTATATGGTGAAACCTTCCTCTTAAAATTTGCTCTTTCCTTGTAATTTTTTGTTGTTGGTATTGTTGGCTTAGTACACTCTTCAATGATAAAGATGATGGTAAAGATAGTTGTTTAAAATTTTAGCTTCAGTGGCATATAGTTGATTTATGATGTTAGTATGAGGTTACAGCAAAGTGATTCAATTATATATACACCCATTCTTTTTCAGATTCTTTTCACATAGAGTTCATCACAGAAAATTGAATAGAGCCCCCTCTGCTATATAATAGGTCCTTGTTGCTTATCTATCTTATAGGTAGTAGTGTGTATATATTAATCCCAAGCTCCTGACTTATCCCTCCCCCCAACATTTTGCCTTTGGTAACCATAGAGACATCACTTTGCTGACAAAGGTCCATATAGTCAAAGCTATGCTTTTTCCAGTAGTCGTGTACAGATAGGAAGTTGGACTATAAAGACGCTGAGCACCAAAAAATTGATGCTTCTGAACTGTGGTGCTGGAGAAGACTCTTGAGAGTCCTATGGACAGCAAAGAGATCAAACTAGTCAATCCTAAATGAAATCAGCTCTAAATATTCATTGGAAGGACTGGTGCTGAAGTTGAAGCTCTAATATTTGGCCACCTGATGCAAAAAGCTGACTCACTGGAAAAGACCCTGATGCTGGGAAAAACTGAAGGCAGGAGGAGAAGGGGACGACAGATGATGAGATGGTTGGAAGGCATCACCAACTCAATGGACATGAGTTTGAGCAAACTCTGGGAAATAGTGAAGGACAGGGAAACTTGGTGTGCTCCAGTTCCTGAGATTGTAAACTAAACAACTAAATAATAACCATAAATTTGATTTTGATATCCGTAAGTCTGTTTCTGTTTTGTAAATAAGTTCACTTGTATCATTTAAAAATTAGATTCCACATATGAGTGATATCATATAATATTTGTCTTTTTCTGTCTGACTTAGTATGCTAGCCTCTGGGTCCCTCAGTGTTGCTTCAAATGACATCATTTCATTCTTTTTTTTTAAGGCTGAGCATGGTGCAGTCCATGGAGTCACAAAGAGTCGGACACGACTGAGCAACTAAAGTGAACTGACTGACTATTCCATTGCATATATGTACTGCATCCTCTTTATCTATTTATCTGTCAATGGACATTTAGGTTGCTTCCATGTCTTAGCTATTGTAAATAGTGCTGCAAGGAACATTGGAGTCATGTACCATTTTAGATTATGGTTTTCTCTAGATATAGGCCCATGAGAGAGTTGGTTGGATCGTATGGTAGTTCTATTTTTAGTTTCTTAAGAAACCTCCATACCATTTTCCATAGTGGTTATACCAGTTTATAATCCCACTACCAGTGTAGGGGATTTCCTGTTCTTCATACCCTCTTCAGCATTTAGTGCTTGGAGACTTCTGGATGATGTCCATCCTGCCTGGTGAGAGGTGATACCTCATTGTTTTGGTTTGCATTTCTCTGATAGTTAATGATGTTGAGCATCTTTTCATGTGCTTTTTGGCCATCTGTATCTTTTCTTTGGAGCAATGTCTATTTTGAACTTCTGCCACTTTTTGATTGGGTTGTTTGCTTTTTTTGATATTGAGCCACATTGAGCTGTTTGTCTATTTTGCAATAGTGTCTTCTTATAATGACACTATTATAATGACAAGTGTAGTATCTTCTGATAATGAATAGGGTTGTAATTTCTGTCATTTGATGTTGTTCTCCATTTCAAATGGTACTTTTTTCAATCTTCCTAATGACCTTTTCTTTCTCCATTCATCTCATAAGTACTGATAAGCTCCAAGTCTTGAACACTGATCACCATTCTAGAAGACATTACTGGTTGCTTACCCATATCTACTGCATTTCCTGTATGCTGAAATGTTCATTTCCCCCTGTTCTTTGGCAGCAAAACTCATTTAAACTGAGTCTGCTGGTCAATAGCTTAAAAATGGCTTGTTTTAGCCTCTCTTGCCCTGGAATGTGATCATGTGACTAGGATGACCAACCATGTCACATTGGGCATAGCTTTCTCTTTAGAGTGTAGGGATGCTCCCTTTTTTTTCCTGCCTGATGAGATTATTGGAGCTGCAGCCACCATCTTGGAGCTTGGGTTGACCTTGAGGAAACAGAAACTAGGGCCTCGAGTCCCTGATGATGGTGTGAAGTCATCCCAGTATTACACTACTACCATTCTTCTGAAATTTTTTTCTTTTTGCCCAATCCCAGGGGTCAAATCCCATCCCAGAGGTTAGGCCTTCCTTCCCTTCCCACTTGCAAAGTGGAAGGGTAACATCTTCCACTCGAATGACGTAAAATAGCACTTGATCTTACATGGAGCTCCAGATCCTTGTGTATAGCTCTATTAGACAGCTCTACTTAAATACTCCATGTGCCAAAGCAAAACTCAATGTCTCTGTGTGAAAGCATGTTCCTTTACTGCCTTCCTTTTCTTGTTATGTAGACTGATCTTCAAGGCATACAAGACAAAAGTCTGCTAGTCATTTTTGCATTTCTCTTTTCTTTATAACTCATATCCAATTGATAACTGGTCTTTCTTCATTATATATCAAAAATCTGACCTTTCTACTCTATCTGAATGTGTGTTGGTTTATTTCTTTATGTTTCTCCTGGGTCATTAAATCATCTGAAACACTTCCAAAGTACTATACTGTTATTAACAGTGATGCCAGAATTACATTGTTTAGAACGCAGCTCAGGCCATATCTCACCCCTGTGTTAAAACCCTTGCTATTGTCTTCAGAGAATAATATCAAATTAATAGGTCTGCAGTATGTTTCAGAACTGGCCAGCTCTCTCTCTCTCTGCCACATCCTCTTGTGCCAATCCATCCCATGAATAGTAGTGTCTTCTTATAATGAACAGACTGCTGCTGCTGCTGCTAAGTCACCTCAGTCATGTCCAACTCTGTGCGACCCCAGAGACAGCAGCCCACCAGGCTTCCCCGTCCCTGGGATTCTCCAGGCAAGAACCCTGGAGTGGGTTGCCATTGCCTTCTCTAGTGCATGAAAGTGAAAAGTAAAAGTAAAGTTGCTCAGTTGTGTCCAACTCCTAGTGACCCCATGGACTGCAGCCTACCAGGCTCCTCCGTCCATGGGATTTTCCAGGCAACAGTACTGGAGTGGGGTGCTGTTGCCTTCTCCGAATGAACAGACATGTTGGTCTAAATATGTCAGACACTCCCTCACTTCAGGGCTGTTGCACATGTAGCTTCTTCCTCTTGGAATATCCTTCTCCCAACTGTGATTGAATGTTAGTCAAGAGTTCCCACAGCTGCTGGGCTCATGATGCTTTTAATGATTCAGTAGTTTTTTTTATAGTGCCTGTCAGTATTGATACATATTTATGTCCTAACAACTCAGTAGCCACTTAAAAAAAGTAATATGCTTATGTTGGAAGAAAGGTAATATTTTACAGTTCTTTTTATTTGAGTATAGTTGCTTTACAATGGTGTGTTTCTGCTGTACCACAAAGTGAATCAGCCATATGTGTATATATATATATACCCCCTCATTTTTTGAATTTCCTTCCCATTTAGGTCACCACGGAGCATTGAGTAGCGTTCCCTGTGCTGTACAGTGGGTTCTCTTTTGTTGTCTATTTTATACACAGTTGTGCATTTTACATTTCTTTATTCACCACAGTTACTTATTTTTTATTTTAATTGGAGGAGAGGGTGTGATGAATTGAGAGATAGCATTGAAATGCGAACATTACCATGTGTAAAGTAGCTAGCTAGAGGGAAGTTGCTGTGATGACCTGTGTGAGTGGGATGATGCCGGGGAGAGGCTCAAGAGGGAGGGGATATATGTCTACTTATGGCTGATTCATGTTGTGCAGCAGAAACCAAAACAACATTGGGAAGCAATTATTCACCGCAGTTACTTATCAGGGGGATGTGTGCTTCCGTTGGGTACCTCCCTTCTCAAATCTTTGATTAGATCCGATCTGGCCATCCTCCTTTGTCTTTCCACATGGATATTTTTACACTCTTAGCTTTTCTACTGAGAAATCACAGGTCTACAAACATACATCTTCAAAAAGAATGTGCCGTTCTTAAACCTAATGTTAAAACTGTGACCAGCCTTGAGGTAGTATTTCACATTCTGTCTGACACTGCTGCATTTCCTTGGAATTTTAAAAATATCTCAGGTTTCCCCAGTGAGTTTGCTTCAGTGCCTGGAGTGCCTTGGCACATAGTTTGGAAACCGTGATGCTAAGAGCCTGGCATGGGAAACTACTGTGATAATCCATTCTTTTATTTAAAAATGTAGTGATCTGTTCAAGACATGGTAACCGGTAAGTCACTGTGAGCTGAGAGCCTGTTAGTCTAACGTTCTTATCTTAGACTTCACTGTGAGTCTAAGAATTTCTACATAAAGTAGTATTTAAGTTGACAGGATGGACTGGATATATCAAATTAGTGAGGAAGTCTAGAATTACAACTAAACAACAGGGCAGTCTCACTTATCTTTCTATTGAGATGCAAGGGGCGCTGAAGGGCATCCCCACCTTGCCCCCAGATGAGAAACATTCCACAGCTGCTTGGGGTGCTGACTGCTGGTTCCTGGGACTTGCATGTGGTCCAAATGAGCTGCCTTGCACAAGGTTATATCCTCTCCCTTGGGGCAACACCCACATCCAGTGACTGCTGAGCACACCCGTACAAGGTCTCAGGTTCCTTGTCTAAATTGGGCATACTTCTGAGGAGCCATGGGTGCTCCCAGACTCCCCCAAAGAATTGGTTTGGACTTCTGTCCCCCTCTGTCTAATCCTCCTTTCCCCATCCACTCAGAGGTCTGGGTACCAGCTGTGTTCCTCAGTAAACTCACTGCATATGAGTCTCCATCTCAAGAGTGGACACGGAGATTGTAACCTGACCCACCGGGAAGGTGATCATATACAATGCCTTCGAATCAAAATATTATTTTTACTTGTGAGTGTACCCTTGGGCAGTAGAATGAATTTCTTACATTTTTGGACTCACACTGTTCTATTAATGCCATTACACTACACTACATACAAACTATTAGGAAAAATAGATTGAGCATGTCTTATTTCCCCAATAAATTTTCATTTTTTTTCCTTTAGATTATGAGGAGGGGGAGAATGAGGAAGGGAAGGGCTGACTTAGTATCTCACATTCTTCCCTTTCCATTAAACAACAACATGTATTCTGAGATATGGGAACATTTTGTACTACTGAAAATGATGGTCCACACATTTAGTACCTATAATATTTTAGCATTAAAAATAATAAATGTAAAGTTCTTATTTTCTGTGAACAAATAATCTTCAACATATTTTACTGCATGCAAGCACAGGTGTAAATAAGAGTTTAACATGGAAGGTTTCCCCCCCTTTTTATTGCTTCTCTAAAGACATGAACACTCTCCAGTGACTCAACTGGTTAAAGAATTCACCTGCCAATGCAGGAGACTCAAGAGACATGGGGTTGATCCCTGGGTTGGGAAGATCCTCTGGAGAAGGAAATGGCAACCCCCTCCAGTATTCTTGTCTGGGAAATCCCATGGACAGAAGAGGCAGGCAGGCTACAGTCCATGGGGTCCCAAAGAGTCGGACATGACTGAGCGTGCAAGCACACACACACACACGAAACATAGTGACTTTATTGTATTTGTGCAACTCAGGGTCCTCTTAGAAGTTGAATAAGTGTAAATTTAGTATTTTTTGTAGACTTATTTTTAAAATATTAAATAGTGGTATAGTCAGAATAAGGCCTTTCACAGTGTTACAGTGGAAAAGTGTCAGTGGTACACACTGTGGAGAAAGGCAGAGGGCTGGAACCCATGCACCTCAGAATGGAGTTATTCCGGCCTAGGAACGTCAGGGGTTGGTGGAGCATCTTCTGGGGATACTGGCAGAATCTCATGGAATTCTGGAATAAGATCTGGGCATGCATGACATAGCACTAACACAGGGAGTTCGTGCTCTTCTGTGAATCTTCCATTCCTGGATGGATGTGTTTTGTGAGCAGAATGGTAATGAGATTTCTGGATCCACAAAATTTACTATTTAACTGTATCACTCTTATTTATCTTTAGCGCTATCATAGGAGAAGTTAAAGAAGTTGCTTGATTCATTCTTTCAAAGCTAAAGTCACTTTAAAGAAAAACTGACACTATTTCAGTGTCATCTACATTTGAGTCCATTTTAGAATGACCACCTACAAGACAGGAATTGAAAGAGCTGTTAGGAAAAAAATTAAGTTCATGATTCATGTTTGCCAAAAGATGGTGCTCATGTATCTGTTAAGACCGGTTAGGCAGCAATGAAGCTGAAAAACAATATCCTTTTCAAGAACTGGAAGGCACGACTCCTAAGGCTGTGGCATAACAACAATATACTTGGATTTTTCCATATTGCATTTGAAATGTAAACAACTTAATTTAAGAGATAGGCTTTCCTGCAAATGTACTATTAAATAGCAGCCGCCCACAAGACAGTTAACATACCAAATTAAAGCACTTTCAAAGATACAGGATTCTGCAAACACTTTACCATCTTTCTAACAACAATGCTGGAATGAAGGTATGAGAATGTCAAAAAAGGAAATAGTAAAACAATATATCAAAGGCGTATGTGCTAATCTGATGCTCAGCATTTCACTGTTTTGCCATATAACATGAATATGGGCTTTCTGTGTCTGCATTAAACGTGTCATTTAGCATCTCCAGTAACCGTCATTATGCATCTGCTGTGTATCTGGTATGCATTCAGGATTTCACTTCATCCTCAAAAAGCGTTAAGATGTAGGTATCACTCTCATCAAACCCATCTTACAGAAAGTTGAAGCTAGTTTAAAGATGGCAAATATTGGGAGCCAATATTTGAAACCATGCTAGCTTCCCAGGTAGCTCCACGGTAAAGAATCTGGCTGCAATGCAGGAGACCTGGGTTTGAGCCCTGGGTCAACAGGATCCCCTGGAGAAGGAAATGGCAACTCACTCCAGTATTCTTTCCTGGGAAATCTCATGGACAGAGGACCCTGGAGAGCTACAGTCCATGGGGTTGCAGAGTGTCAGACACGACTAAGCGACTAAACAACAGCTAATTTCAAAACTCATACTCTTAACCACTAGGCTTTATCAGCTCTGTAAAGATTTTACTTAAAATTTGAATCCCAGGTTAGTGTCAGTCACTCAGTTATTTACGACTCTTTGAGACCCCATGGACTGTAGCCCACCAGGCTCCTCTGTGCATGGAATCCTCCAGGCAAGTATATTGGAGTGGGTTGCCATTTACTTCTCCAGGGGATCTTCCTGAGGCTGAGATTGGACTCCAGTCTCCTGCATTGTGGGTGGATTCTTTATCATCTGAGCTACCAGGGAAGCCTGAATCCCAGGTTAATAGGATATACTGTTTATACATCCCTTGTTTACTGTTACTCTTATGGGCAGCCAATTATTTTTCATAAACATTTGAAAGTAGTGGGTATATCTGTTCTAGAGTCCTGCATCTTTGGACAGAATGCCACTGATTGCCACCACAAGTGCTTTCCTCTAAGACAAGTTTCTCTATCTGGAAAGTAACTGCAGGAGTGCTTACTTTAAGGAGTGTTGTGAGATATAGAAGTACTTCACACAGTGCTTACATTCAGTACACACTCAGTTTATGAGAACAATTATTTTCAAAAAATGCCTAATAAAACGTGATTTAATTCTACACACAAGCTCTAAATCATCTGCGTGAAAAGAAATTATTATGAAGAAAATTACTAAGGCAAACATTCCATCCTTTGAGTAAACTTAGAACATATATTTCGACCATAGGTCTGCTCCACTCTAAAACATTAGTTAAACATGTAGTTTCAGAATTATGCATTTGGGGATTAAGTTGTGGAAGATAGGTGGGGAAACTGGAAACAGTGTCAGACTTTATTTTTTGGGGGGCTCCAAAATCACTGCAGATGATGATTGCAGCCATGAAATTAAAAGACGCTTACTCCTTGGAAGGAAAGCGATGACCAACCTAGATAGCATATTGAAAAGCAGAGATATTACTTTGCCAACAAAGGTCCATCTAGTCAAGGCTATGGTTTTTCCAGTGGTCATGTGTGGATGTGAGAGTTGGACTGTGAAGAAAGCTGAGAGCTGAAGAATTGATGCTTTTGAACTGTGGTGTTGGAGAGGACTCTTGAGAGTCCCTTGGAGTGCGAGGAGATCCAACCAGTCCATCCTAAAGGAGATCAGCCCTGGGTGTTCATTGGAAGGAATGATGCTGAAGCTGAAACTCCAATACTTTGGCCACCTCATGTGAAGAGTTGACTCATTGGAAAAGACCCTGATGCTGGGAGGGATTGGGGGCAGGAGGAGAAGGGTCGACAGAGGATGAGATGGCTGGATGGCATCACTGACTCGATGGACATTAGTTTGAGTGAACTCCGGGAGATGGTGATAGACAGGGAGGCCTGGTGTGCTGTGATTCATGGGGTTGCAAAGAGTGGGACATGACTGAGCAACTGAACCGAACTGAAGAGATTCATAAAATGATACATGTTGAAGTTGTAGTTTGTTTTCAAGCACTCATAATATGATACAATTGACGTGTTCTATAAATTACATAGTGAGATGAAAAATAGGATGATTATTCTAAATCATCAAATTCTAGTACTTTCAGTAGTGAATCAAGCTGATGTGAAATGTTGTTTTATCTATTTCTTTTACCCATAAAGTTCTAGATTAGTTTATTTGCTGGGGAGAAACTCTGTGATGAATCAGAACGAAATCAAAATGTTACTATATTTAAATTATCTTGGAAATAATGAATGTACCACAGATGTATTAAGTGAGGACTATATATACATTTGGGCTTTTCAGGTGGCTCTAGTGGTAAAGAATCTGCCTGCCAGTGCAGGAGATACAAGAGACTTGGGTTCAATCCCTGGGTGGGAAAGATCCCCTGGAGGAGGGCAGGGCAACCCCGCTCCAGTATTCTTGCCTGGAGAATCCCCATGGACAGAGGAGCCTGGCAGGCTACAGTCCATAGGGCCTCAAAGAGTCAGACTTGACTGAAGTGACTTAGCACTCACATATACAATTAAGGTACTCAGGTTTGTTTGTATATTTTGTGTTTTGACTTAATATAAACCCACATATGTCTTCCCAAATACCTCATTATGGCTATTTTAATTGTGACTTTTTTCAACTGAAATTCTCTTCTATAATTTAAAATTCGAGAATTCCCCAAAGTCATAACATAAATGTATGTTTAAAAAATCCTCAGTCCCTTGGTGAATTTACTTTAACACATCACCTCCTGCATTTCATTACATGGATTAGTCTCTAAAAATGGAGAACAGCTGGCCTTCGCCTGCTGCGTAACCTCCTCCCATATTCTTCTCCAGGCTAAATAACCCCCAATTCCCTTAGCCTCTCATCCTAAATCCTATTTTCTAACATTTAAATCACTCTGCTGATCAACCTGGCCCTCTTCAAATTTACTCACCTCTCAGTTATGCTAAGCAGTCATAATTCATTAACCAGTCCTCAATCAGTAATAAAGCAGCTGCCACTCACTGTGGTGCCTGCTGGATAAGAAGTGGCCTGTTCAGAACAGTCACTGACACATAAAATGGAGTTGTTTCCAACTACTCTTTGGACTCATGCATTTGTTTATATTCATACCTATCAAATTACAGGTTTATGTAGTATGCACTGTGAGCCAGGCCTGCTTCTCTCATTAAGCAGACTTATACTGGTGTCTGCAGTGTTCCTGGCTGTGCTGGTGATACAGAGTGAATAATTCAGACCTGTCCACCTGGTGCTCATATTCTCACAAGGGAGTCAAGTTCAGTTCAGTTTAGTCACTCAGTGGTGTCTAACTCTTTGCAACCACATGGACTGCAGCACGCCAAGCTTCCCTGTCCTTCACCATCTCCTGGAGTTTGCTCCAACTCATGTCCATTGAGTCAGTGATGCTATCCAAACATCTCACCCTCTGTTTCTCCCTTCTCCTCCTGCTCTCAATCTTTCCCAGCATCAGGGTCTTTTCCAGTGAGTTGGATCTTCCCATCAGGTGGTCAAAGTATTGGAGCTTCAGCTTCAGCATCAGTTCTTCCAATGAATATCCTGGGCTGATTTCCTTTAGGATTAAATAGACTGTAGTTATTATAAAAAAGAAAATAAAGTATGAACACTGAGAAGAAAAATTAAAGCACTTATGAAATAGAAGGATGTTTAGGCACAGGGGACAATAAGTAAGAAGTATGGTTATTTCTTCACTTTATTGCCTGAGAGCTAAAAGTCTGAAGCTCTAACAGTATAATAATAATGATGCTGATAAAAGCTGATGTTCATTGGGTGCTCATAGACAATCACCCATTATATAGGCCATTGTATATGAATTATTTCATTGATTATCTGAGTCCAGGTTCGTACTTCTCACTTGAAAACAGGCCAGCGATATAGGAGATGAGCTACTGGGGCTCTTTGCTTTATAGTGACTCTATTCAGAAAGCTAGCAGACCTAGAAGATGGTGGACTTGTGCCCCAAAGAATTATCATGCTTGGATTAGAATTAAATTTAGTATAAATTAAAATTGTTTT
The DNA here is from genome assembly GCA_006410935.1 of Redunca redunca. Lineage (NCBI taxonomy): Eukaryota > Metazoa > Chordata > Mammalia > Artiodactyla > Bovidae > Redunca > Redunca redunca. The sequence continues at coordinate 225,747 of SJYQ01006503.1, forward strand.
ACAGTAAAGAGGAAGGGAGTAAAGTTGGACAATTCCTGGTTTCAATCATCCTCTGGAGGAGATATGTTACTTTCTTCCTCCCTGTAGTCCTTCACAGGTGGGTCTGGTCAGGATGTTTCCTGGGAGTTAAACAAAGGTTTTTTAGCTTAATGCCCATTACCTGGCAGCCAGGGTTCCTAGAGATGTTTAATTTATATGTAATTTAATCTTACAGGCAACATCCTTCTAGTGATTAACTTGTAGTAGAATACAAAAGATTCTTCCCTATTACATCATTACAAAAACTTCACAAAGCAGATACAATTACTAGTCCCATTTCCTAGTGATAAAACTAGGGAAGAGTTTGAGTAACTTATCCAACCATTACATAGCAAGGCCTGGAAGCAGAAAGAAGTCTTTATGAGTCTACAGCTTAAATTTTTAACCCTCATATGGTGCCATTGGTATAAGTACGGGAAACTAAATTCTCTGCTTTTTCTGTAGCTTTGTCCTCCTAAGATAAGACACACTCTTTCCAGAAGGCTATTTCATGACTAACTTTTCTTCTCAAGTATTCCCTTGGGGGAGAATCTCACACTATCACCCTACTCCAAGTAGCTTTGTAAGATATTCTTTCCAACTTGGACAGTATTTTCCCTGAGGTTTAAAAAAATACTCATTTTTATTTATTTGACTGTTCTGGGTCTTAGTTGCAGCATGTGAATGCTTAGTTGTGGCGTATGGGATCCAGTTCCCTGACCAGAGGTTGAACTTGGGCCTCCTACATCGAGAGTGTGGAGTCTTAGCCCCTGGACCACCAGGGACATCCCCTCCTTGAGCTTATTGAACAAAATTTTCTAGTTAGGAAGTTAAATAGGCTCAACCAATGCAATTTTTCTCTCTCATAGGGTCAGTTGATATGGGCAATCTGACTGGATGGTCTGCCCTTAAACCAGCTGCTTCAGGGACCACTGTGGTGGTCATTACACCAGGGTGATGCAGGATCAGTCACACAGGGCTTTACACGGGGCTTAGACCTCAAGTCTGATGAGGTCTTTGGTCTACTCAGGGCGTATGAATCCCCAGCAGACTCCAGTGCTCTGGAGAATTTGCATCTGGGTTGTCCAGGCTCCTAGCTAGACACCCCCACCCCCATGTACCCCTAACCCCAACACAAATAATGAAATTCTCCACAGGTGGGAATTTTTCTTAATTTAGGAGACTGTAGTTTTAACCATATGATCCAGTTAATTTGTTTATAATACCTGTGTCTGGAACAAAGCTGATGTGTAGAAATAAAAGACGGTAGTTTATCATCTTGGCCATTGATGACTGTATTTAAGCCACAGATAATGGCAGGATAAATGTCAAGGTCAGGGTTTCTTACAGTCCCCTGCCCCCTGGTGCCCCGTGAAAGGTATGACGTCACTCACCTTCCACTCTTGCTTCTTTTCTGTTTGTCATCTTTACTAAAGGTCCACTCCAGTGCTCTTGCCTGAAAAATTCCATGGACAGAGGAGCCTTGTGGGTACAGTCCATAGGGTCGTACAGAGTCAGACATGACTCTTTGAGGAACTGAGCACGTGTGCGCATGCGTGCACACACACACAACCCACTGAATGGCCGCTCTCCCACATCACTGCTTCTGTAGTCTTCACGCCCCCATCCATTCCTGTTTCTTCCCACCACAGGACCTCATCCACACTCTTTCCTGTGTTCATGGCAACACTTGAGCTTCCTGGGGAAGGAGGACTGGTGCTTCTCTTTTGCAGAAAGCTGGTGCTTTCTCTGCCTTTCAGTGCACACTTTCCCCTCTGGCCCTGCTCCTATGCTTGTTCTCACTGGCAATGCCCTTCTTTGGGCATTTTGCCTTTATAAATTGGGCTTGGCTTGTTACGGGTCAGCAGTCCTTTTCTGGCTAAGCTTATGATATTCTGCTTTCTGTAGGAGATAGAGTCAGGCTCATTATGTTGAAATAATGTTTGCTGCTTAAAAGTTCTCTCGTAGAACCTGGAGCTCTTCAGGGGAAAGATAACTGTATAAACCCAATAAAAAATGAATACTTAAGTAGTAAGAGTCTGGCCAGTGCTGAGTACAGTAAGATTTTTTTTTTTTTTTGCTACTGTGTAAGAGACACTATAAATTACAATGTTTCAAAAGTGTGGCACTCTTATTAAAAGAATGAAGATTACGAGATAGTTCCCCTTTCTCCTGAGGATAAAGAGAATATGTGGGCTTAGGCATAGTTTGTTTCCACAGGGCTATTTTATTTAAGTAGATCTGATCAGTATGTGAGGGTCATTAAAGATACACTGGTGACGAGTGGACCAGCAAATGATGGATGCCAGTCCTTTCCTCAAGCTGCTTGCCATGCTGTGGGGACATCCTTTATGTGCTGGCTGAGTCTGTGTGCGTGTGAGGGGAAGACAACTATAGCACATTGGGTTTCATTTCTGACTCATCAGTTGAGGTGGTATTGTGTTACAGGTGTAAGCTTTGGGATCAGAAAAATCAGTATATTCCAAAACCAGTTTAACTTTGTGAGCTCAGGCCACTTATCCTTCCAGAGGCTTGGTTTTCTCACCTTGAACTTGAAGCTATCTCCTACCTACTAGTATTGTCAAGCAAGCAATTTACAATAGGGTATATGAAAAGTGCATAGCATAGGGATTGGCACATAGCAAACCTACAATAACTGAGTTAATCAAACTTGCAGTCCCATTATTCACACATCTCTAGATCTTAAATAAGTTACTGAGTGCAAGTATTCCCTTCCCTCCCCACTCCTCTGACAAAATTTATTGTCAAAACAACAACAACAACAACAAAATGGCTTTCCACCTGGTATCATATTCTATACTACACACTCCAAACAAAACTGAGGAATCCACAGTTTCGTCTGGGGGCAAACATCGAAAAGAATATCTTCAATCAATGATTCATGAAATAGTCTTCTTATTTTCAGACTGAAGAATGACCAGCCCCGGGCATAGTAAACACATGTGTTGATATTATTGGAACTACAGCCGTAAAATCTTTTCCTGTGGCTTAAATGCATGTGAAATATCAGCAGGATTTCTTAAAATGACTTGCTATCATCTTCCATGTTTTGATATTATTTTGTGGCTTATAGGTTCATGTTCTTTTAAAAAAATATTTATTTATTTGACTGCAGTGGGTCTTAGTTGTAGCATATGGGATTTAGTTTCCTGACCAGGGATTGAACCCAGGCCCTCTGCATTAGGAGCACAGAGTCTTAGCCACTGGACCACCAGGGGAGTCCCTAGGTTCATGTTCTTTATCAGTCATCCCCAGCTGAATTTAGAACCAGTAAAAGGGAGATTTATGATTAAGAAATTAGATTTCATCTAAAACCTTTCAAAATTAGAGAGTAAAGAAAGGGCACAAATATACAAGACAACAGACGGGCAAAGAGAGAGCAGCTGATGAAAAGTATCAGTCCTTTAGAACCTGAAAAGCAAGTGATACATACTGATTCAGTCATCACAGAAATCTACTGTGTTGTAGTGCATGGGGCAAGCCTGGAAACAAGAAAATTTCTTCTGATGTAGAAAATTCCAGGGAGACTGAATTACAGTTTTGTCTGGATATATGCCTAGAAGTGGGATTGCTGTATCATATGACATGGAGTTCAATTCTCTAGAGTTGTGACATTAGAAGGTTTTTGCACTTGAGACATCTGACACACTCTAGGGTGGAGGTGGGATTTGCTATTAAAAGTAGAGATTTAATAAGTTTACTCACATAATGATTAGCCACTATCTCACTGCTTTCCCATCTTCATTGCTTGGATGTGCACAGTTTATTTTGTCAAGCTCACCCAATTCTCCACTCCAAGGGGACTGTAAAAATCCCTCCCATGCATAAAATGACTAGCCCAAGATAATGTCAAGAACCCCTCCAAGATCAGTGATTTTCAAATTTGTATGTTAGAATCTGTTAGGGGAGATTAAAAAAAATTCCAATGCCTGTGTCTCACCTCAAATTAGTTGAATCAAAATATCTGGGTTGATATTTTGGGGTTGAAGTATCAGTACTTAAAGCAACCAGCAGCCAGGATTGGGAACCATGCCCTGGAGTGATGCCCATCAGTCAACAATGGTGTCCTTATCCCCAGAGCTGCCACTTTGCCCTTTAGTATTTCCCTCACTATCACTAAGCCTTTGAAGGAAAGTTTAATGTAAAAGAGATGAAAACAAAAATAAAAAAATATTAGATTCAGAGAAACAATGTGTAAAGGAGGCAGACACTTCAAAACCTGAAAATTCTAAAAAATATATTGCGCATATGAAAAAAGAACAAATCACTACACAAAAGGTAAAATTATAAAGCTAGAGAGAAATTTTTGAAATTACTATAACTTTATAGCAGAAAAAATAACCACTGAAAATTTATAAAGCTGCTCATAGAAGTTTCTCCCCAATAAGGAAAGATGATTAAGAGGCTGGCTCTGCTATTTTCTAGACTTTAGGCTAATCATTATAATTATTAGTATCTACTGTTTCTCCTTCTCAGTTTCCTTATATGTACAATGAGTTAATAGTAAATACTTTTATAGTATTATTTATAGAGTTATTGTGAGAACTAAATGAGCTAATAAATGTAACTTAGAACATAGTGGTGTTATTTGCAATAAGAGGAAAGATGAAATTTCCCTGGTGGTCTGGTGATTAAGACTTTGTCTTCCAGGGCTGGAGGTGTGGGTTTGACCCCTGGCTGGGGAGCTAAGACCCCACATATCTTGCGGCCAAAAAACCAAAACATAAAACAGAAGCAATATTGTAACAAATTCAATAAAGATTTTAAAAAATGATCCACGTCCAAAAAAAATCTTTAAAAAAAAAAAAACCCCGAGGAAAGGACCCATTGAATACTGACATAGGAAGTAAAACAGAAGCAGGGCAGCACATCATCGTGCAATCCCTCCAGAATTGAAGGAACAAAAGAGAAGAGATTTTGAAGCTTTTTAGAAGAGAAAAACATACAAAGCTTTAAGCTTCTCAGTTTTAACCCTGGGAGCTAGAAGACAGGACAGTTATTCCCAGCTTAGAATTCCATACCCAGCTACACTGATACACTTGTGAAAAAGGTATAAAGGCATTTGAAACATATAAGGAATCAAAACGATTATTCTGGCTATCTTAGGAGTAGATGGGAGGTTTTGTCACAAGATGAGAGACTTAAAAAAGAAGAAGGATCCAGAAAGCAAGGGATTGAACATAGAGCAAAGAGAATATCATCGTTCAATGACAGAGTGAAGATTTTTGAACACATATTTGCGTATAACTGCAGAATAACTTTTTAGAAGTAGAATTACTGGGTTGGAGGATATATGAATTTTAAATATTGACAGATTTTGTCAAGTTGGCACGTCTTTCTGACTTATACCATCTGTTAGGACAAAGGGGTATTCCACTTCACTTTTAGTTTGTATTTCTATTTCTCTTAATATGAATGAGGTTAAGCATATTTTCATATATTTATGATCATTTGTTTCCTTTTCTGAAAAATGATCTGTTCAAATATGTTCAAGAGTTCGTATTTTTACTGAATGTCCAGCCAACATATCCTATAATATGCCAATTATTAAGCTAGCCATGGAAAAATTTACTTTAGGGAAAGGGGTCAGATGGGAGTGGCAGATAATGAAACTGCTCAATAATAAGTGATACAACATGATTATATAAGTGATACATAAAATGTGCTGTTTGGAACCATATTTCAGTGTTTTCATCTCTGATACCAAATCCTAATTATTATGACTCCTAAGTTATGTTACTTTCTTTGGAACAGCATTTTATCTGTTTTATTTTCCAGGGCTAAAGTCTTTAGTTCATATATCTATTTTAAAATGTTTATAGCTCACATTATTTCACAGGCTGTAAAATGGACTCCCACCCCCATGTCTTCAGCCTTAGTCCTTTAACCCTACCTCTCCCCCCAGTGACTCTCAGCTCCAGCAACAGTGAATACTGGGTCCTCCCCTGCCCTGCCCTAGGCATGTGACCTTCCTTGGAGCTTGCTTCCTGCTGTTCCTTTTGTTGGAGTCTCCCGTCCCCGCCTTAGTCGCCCTGTCCTCATTTTAGAGACTGGGCACAGATGTCACCTTTTCCAGCATATTTCTACTCTCTTCCAAAGTCAGAATAAAATAAACCTTCTGTATAATAACTTCCCAATAAAAATGTGCGCCTCCCTCTTATGATTTGCTTCTATACCGTAGAGGTTAAAAGCACTTTTGTGGAATCAGCTCTAGGTCTGCCATCTACCTACATTTGAATTCTGTGTATTCTTGAGTAAGCAAGTGGCATCATTTACTGATGTCATTTTTTCCTGAACAAGGCCACTGTTACTAATGCCTACACTCTAGGGTGGCAGTAAGTATAAGATGCAGTCCATACCCACTGCCTGGCACACAGTAAGCACACGCATTGTTCAGTCCCATTAGGAAGCTAGGAAGTCCCACTAGGATTATGAGGCTTTTCCATGCCCACTTTGATGGTCCACTGCCCTGCATGTTAAAGAGATCCATCCTTTTATTTTTTTCCCTTAAAGTCATTTGTTTGTTTTGGTAGTGGTACAGTAATTTGGGGTCATTAAAAAGGAAAATGTCAGCATTTTGCCGAGCCAAACTGAGGCTGAGTTATAGGCAGCTAATGTTGCAGGTGTTCACAGCCAACAGTCACTGGAGGACCAGCTTCTTGGCTGTTCTGCTGGTTTCAGGTTCCCCTCAGCTGCTAGGGGTCGAAAGGAGTGGTTTTCTCAGATTCTTATGCTGCCTCCCTCACCCCCCACCTCCTTTCCTTGCTGTCTCCCATCCAGACCTCTTATCTCAGTCTCCTTGAGGTTACAAACCTATCTCCTTACTCCTTGCCACCTGGAGAGGAAAGACTTTTGGAGCCACCCTTGATCTCCCTCTTCTCTGGTCAGTTAAGTGAGAGGTATCCACTATGATCTTCTTTTGTTCCCCACCTCTCATTTTCCCTCTCTGCAGTCTAGTTGGAAGATCAAACAGCAAATAACAATGATAAGAACAACGACCTTTATGTTTTTTGTTTGCCATCTTGATATAGTAGTCTGAATACACCCTGATATCAGCTGGATGGAAATGTTGGAGAAATGATTAATATTTCAGAATAATGTATCTTACTATATACACTCCAACTGGCTGTGATTATTTTTTATTGTACAATTGCTTATTGGTCCATATCTGAATCAGAACATGATCTCCCTGAGGTTGGTAACTGTATCTTAGACATTTTTGCTTTTCTGGAGGAGAAGAGGATGACAGAGGATGAGATGGTTGGATGGCATCACCGACTCTATGGACATGAGTTTGAGTAAGCTCCAGGAGTTGGTGATGGACAAGGAAGCCTGGCATGCTGCAGTCCATGAGGTTGCAAAGAGTTGGACACAACTGAGCGACTGAACTGTCCTTTACCACAGTCTGAGTACCTGGTGCTGTTGATTGTTGAAGATCCTGCCAAATACTATTATATATGTGGCATTTAGAGTAAAAATTTTGATGCTGTACTAGCCTTAGCATTGTTTTATTCTCTTATATATTATTTATTGCAAAAAACATTTAAGGGATGTATGTTTGCCAGCATCAACATAACTTTTTTAAGTGAACACAATAATTTTGGTACAATTCTTTTCTTTCAATATAAAAATTCAGTTGCAACAGTTCCCAGGTTCGGTATTAAGTGTTCACATTACAAATTCCAATAATATGCACACACAGTTATTGCTTTAGGGTAGTGGTTCTTCAGTGTGCTTTCAAATCACCAGGGGATCTTGTTAAAGAACAGATTCTGATCCAGTGGGCCTGAGGTTTTGTGTCTCTAAGAAGCGTTCAGGTTATGCTAATCCTTCTGGCTCATGGAGTATACTTTGAAGAGCAAGGCTCTGGATTAAAAATAAAGTGCCTCATGGAATATAGGAACAAAGCAAATGGATTACAAATTCTATTATATGATGTCAATATGCCATCAAAGCATAAAGAAAAAATCCATAATGGCAAAAAAAAAAAAACAAAAAAACCACCCATGAAGTTTTCAGTAACATTTACTGAAATTATATGCAAATAATAATCACAACATAAACAAGACTACTCTCTCATAATAAATAGTAGTGAGCTTCAAGGTAACTTTATTCATTGATGATTGTTGAGATGTCTGCTGATTTTTAAAATAATTTCTTCAGGTGTTATAGTAAAATTTAGATGACTTTTTTTTGCTAATATAAATGTTGACAAATACACATCTGATTTTCAAAGAAATTCTACTTTATTACAAGTAGAAATTATAAGGCTATAGTGATGAAACATCAAGTCCTGAAGACCGATATCTGCTTACATTATGAATTATTTACAGTTAAACTACCACATGTAGATTAATTCTTTACTATACTAATGAGAAACAGCATTGTCTGCCATTGGCAGAGCAGAAGTTAATTTTGGTTCTAGAGAAAAACTCAACATAGATTAGTTTCTATTTAAAAATTTAGTATATGCAAAATCAGGTACAAATAATATTAATTAATGTTTGTAAAGTGCTCTGCAAACAGTAAATAATTCTTATCATGCTGTGTCTTTATTTTTATGTGTACTATGCAGTGGTGAAAGCTAGAATGTGTTTGCCAGACAATAAAAAGATATTGTTTTGTATTAGGAAACATCTATGGGAAAGCATCTGAGCATTTTGCTGCTTGAAAGTTGAGTTAATTTCATTTAAATTAAGAAAATTTAATAAGCTGAAATGTCTCATAGAGGTTGTTCAACAGATCATGAAACAAATGTCTCCTCTGATGTAAAGAGATAATTTCCAATAATGTTTAATGAATTGAAGAAAAATGATACTGTTTCCTTGAGCAAGGATACTGCTAAATTTCTAGGCATACATGCTCTGTACTCACCCTCAGCATTTCCCACATCTGTTCTTTCCCTCTAATTCCTGTCTCAATAAAGCAGAAGTTTTGCCTGATCACAGATGTGTACTTGCCACTTGAGAGTATGTGTGTACACACATATGCACGCACAGCACTGAAATGTTACTATTTTATGTGCAAATTAATTGAATAAATTCAGGCCAAAGATGTAAGGCTGTAAAAGGATTATATCTATTACTAAAATTTCCAAGGGTTAACATTTTTTCTAAGCAGTTATATTGGTGGGAATTTGGGGGGGCTAGTTTTTACTGTTTATTTGTCTATTATTTATACTTCTGTTGACTATAGCATTTAGGTCCCCAGTGTTTCTTTGTGGGTTTCACTTGTTGGAAGGACTTCACTCATCCAGAATAGACTTGGAGACTTGAAATCGAAGAATAATTATTATTTTTTTTCCTTTACAAGTTTTAGAATAGCAAAGATGCAAGTTAATGTCATGTCATTTGCCTGTCAGAAAGTCCCCTTAACTCTCACTCCAAAGTCTGTATTTATTTAGGTGCACCCCCAGTGACTTTTTCTGGATTCATAAGCTGAAGTAGAAAAGCAGCAGCACACTGAAGAAACCCGAGGATGGGCACTGTCCTAAGGATATGCTGACAATATTGGTAGCTGTACTAACAATAAGAATAGAAAGATCAGACTTACGGCAAAGCAAAAGAGAGACAGTGTAAAAATGATTGTAAAGCATGCAAGAAAGCAGGCCACACTTTGCTAGACTTTAGAAACGCGTCTGTAGCAACAGTTCTAAATAATGGTCATGAGTAAAAAGACAAGTAAAATTAATTTCAATGTACTATGATTGAAAGATAGGACGGTCATAATTTGGGATGAAAACCTGCTTCTAATTATGTCAGGTATCAGGTTTACATCCTAATCTGGAGCAAAGCCTCCCTCAGCAAAGCCAGACCAATGCCACGGCCCTGTAGGACTGTGTGACGTGGGTAAACCTATCGGTACATACACAAGCTGCAGTCCTTACTGCCTCCATCCAGTGGGGCTTGTGAAAAATAATTGTGTGAGAACTGCAACTGTAATGGTATACAGAATATGGTTTTATCATAGAGGAGGGAAGAATCAAGTCACTTGGGAGTCAGGAGGACTTTATAGAGATTATTAAATTGGGTCTTAAAGAAGTAATAGACACTCATCAGGGAAGAAATGTACATAAAACAGGGGTTTTAATAAAAGTATATGAACATGTTCGCCATTAACATCTTCTTTGCATCTCATCAATTATTCATTATCCTAGAAATAATTAGGGCTATTCTAACAGAAGGACATAGAGCAGGTATTATCTCATAAATAGTAATTCATATATGCAGACCACTTATCCGTTCATGCATCCATTTATCATTATGCATGTACTTTTAGAGAAAGATTACCAAATCCCAGGTAGATTTGGTGGGTGTTGCTTAGGTGGGTAGTTGAGAGAAAAATCTGATAAGGTACTTGGCTGGAGGAGATTGGAACCTTCCCAAGGCAGTGGGTCAAGAGCTGTAGGTGACAGGCAAAGGGGTGTGTACTCAGTACAAGGAAATTGCCAGCTGTCATCCCATCCCACATTCTGTGGCCTGAATGTTTGGTACCCCCCACCCTAAATTGCAGTATTGTAACCTATTGCCTGTTGTGATGATTTTAGGAAGTGGGATCTTAAGGAGGTGCTTAGGTCCTGAAGGCAGAGCCTGCGGGAGTGGGATTAGAGCTTTTACAAAAGAGACCTCACAAAGACCCCTTTCCCCTCTACCATGTGAGGGCACCGCGAGTTGGCTCCTACCAGGACCTGATCAGGCTGGCACTCTGACCAGTGCTTCTCAACATCAGAGCTGTGAGAAATCCATTTCCATCTGTGATGTTTATTTTAGCAGTTCACAGACTAAGCACAGTATTGTTCTTCTCCACACATTAGCAAATTAGTTCCTGTGGCACATTGGTAATGTGCCGCTAATCTTTGACAACTTTATTTTACCCTCATGAAAGTTGGTACCCATGGATCATTCCTCAGAAGTTTTTTTTTTTTTTTCTCTCCGTTATGTAATGAGGCTTTGCCAAATCCCAACAGGAAAAAAACTTTTCAGGAGGTCTTGACTATTCACCAATCCCACTAGACTAGAAAGTGGTACTTCCATCTACCTAGAAGTGAGGATGGCAATTTATATAGGAAAACACCAAGCATCTAATCTTTTAAAATTTATTTTTAATTGGAGGCTAATTGCTTTACAATATTATGTTGGTTTCTACCATGTAACAACATGAATCAGCCGTAAGTATACATATATCCCCTGTTTCTTGAACCTTCCTCCCATACCCCTCCATCCTACTCTAGGGATGTCACAACCCCTCTAGGTTGTTACAGAGCCATAAGTTGAGCTCCTTGTGTTATACAGAAACTTCCTACTAGCTATCTGTTTTACATATGGTAGTGTATATGTTTCAAACAGCATCTGATTTTGAACCAACTCAAGATTTCTCCTGGGAGAAATCAAGGTTCCATTTAACCAATAGCTTCTGTGTGTGTGTGCTTAGCTCAGTCCTGTCTGACTCTTGTTACCCCATAGACTGTAACCTGCCAGGCTCCTCTGTCCATGGGATTCTCCAGGCAAAAATACTGGAGTGGGTTGCTATTTCCTTCTCCAGGGGATCTTCCTGACCCAGGGATGGAACCCAGGCTTCCTGCATTGCAGGCAGACTCTTTACCAACTGAGCTACAAGGGAAAGGGGGGAGGCCCTGAAAACTTGCCAATATTTTTGTTTGATTTTAAGTTAGCTTCTATCCTTAAAATTGAACAAAAATACTGGCAAATTTTCAGGGCCCCCCATCATCTCCTTAAGTGGACTCTTCTGGGACCACATAATAATGCTCAGTATGACCTTTTTAAGAATGGATCTCTTTATATTATACCTGTTGATTTATGTGCTTGGATTTTTCCCAAATTGCAGATTCTTTGCAGGAGATCACATCTCCCCTGACTTTGGATCCTTAGCACCTAGCACAGTACTGGGAATAAAGCTTTTAAATATGTGATCATTGGAATACATGATCTATTTTTAAAATTAATTTTTATTAGACTAAGTGGACTTACAATGATATGTTGCTTTCATGTGTACCACAAAGTAAATCGCTTGTACATATACATATACCTACTGTTTTTCAGATTCTTTTCACATATAAATCATTATAGACTATTGAGTATTGAGTAGAGTTCCCTGTGGTATGCAGTAGGTTCTTGTTAATTACCTATTTTATATATAGTAGTGTGTGTATTGGAGAAGGCAATGGCACCCCACTCCAGTACTCTTGGCTGGAGAGTCCCATGGGTGGAGGAGCCTGGTGGGTTGAAGTCCATGGGGTCGGAAGAGTCAGATACGACTGAGCAACTTCACTTTCACTTTTCGCTCTCATGCATTGGAGAAGGAAATGGCAACCCAGTGTTCTTGCCTGGAGAATCCCAGGGACGGGGGAGCCTGGTGGGCTGCCATCTATGGGGTCGCACAGAGTCGGACACGACTGAAGCGACTTAGCAGCAGCACCAGCAGCAGCAGCAGTGTGTGTATGTCAATCCTAATTTCCCAGTTTATCCCTCCTCCTCCTATTTTCCCTTGGTAACCATAAGTTTGTCTTCTGTATCTGTGAGTCTTTCTGTTTTGTAAATAGGTTTATTTGTATGATTTTTTNCTGGTGGGCTGCCATCTATGGGGTCGCACAGAGTCGGACACGACTGAAGCGACTTAGCAGCAGCAGCAGCAGCAGCAGTGTGTGTATGTCAATCCTAATTTCCCAGTTTATCCCTCCTCCTCCTATTTTCCCTTGGTAACCATAAGTTTGTCTTCTGTATCTGTGAGTCTTTCTGTTTTGTAAATAGGTTTATTTGTATGATTTTTTAAACCANTATTGGAGAAGGCAATGGCACCCCACTCCAGTACTCTTGGCTGGAGAGTCCCATGGGTGGAGGAGCCTGGTGGGCTGAAGTCCATGGGGTCGCGAAGAGTCAGATACGACTGAGCAACTTCACTTTCACTTTTCGCTCTCATGCATTGGAGAAGGAAATGGCAACCCGCTCCAGTGATCTTGCCTGGAGAATCCCAGGGACGGGGGAGCCTGGTGGGCTGCCATCTATGGGGTCGCACAGAGTCGGACACGACTGAAGCGACTTAGCAGCAGCAGCAGCAGCAGCAGTGTGTGTATGTCAATCCTAATTTCCCAGTTTATCCCTCCTCCTCCTATTTTCCCTTGGTAACCATAAGTTTGTCTTCTGTATCTGTGAGTCTTTCTGTTTTGTAAATAGGTTTATTTGTATCATTTTTAAAACCACGTATAAGCGATATCATGATATTTGCCTTTCTCTGACTTACTTCACTCAATATGACAATCTCTGGATCCATCCATGTCACTGTAAATGGCATGATTTTATTAATTTTAATGGCTGAGTAGTATTCCACTGGGCTATGTGATCTTGAATAACAGACTCATAGTGAGGGCAACATGTATGTGAAGGCAGGAATGGCATAGAGCTGTAGTTTGGACATTCACTGGAAATGAGAGTAAAAGTAGGACAAATAATACGGGAAATAACATCAGAGAAAAAAATCAGCGGCGAGGGAATAAAAGGCCTTTTGTACTACAGTAAGGAGTTTAGACTTTATTTGACAATAAAATGTTTTTATCCTGAACACGGCAGGAATGTCTTTGCACTTTTGAAAGATAAGAGGCTGCCATGCAGATGGTGGGTAGAGTGGGATGGGGCTGAAGCATAAGACAAGATCAGAACTCGATCTGAAGCAGTGGCAGTGGGTATGAACGGGGGCAACAGTGTCACAGCTCTCAGAAAGGAAGAATTGCTAGCATTGGTGTGGGGAACGGGTCATGGAACCCTGTGCAGAGCTAACAACCTCAATAGACCTGGTGATTCCATAGGAAAAATATCACAAAAGTGTATGTCTAGGATGCAGCATATGGTTATTTCTCCGGTAATATGGGAAACAATTGTGTGCTGTCATGGTCCCTCCAGTAGCCAAAGAGTACAGAATAAACCCCCAGATGCAGCATTCTCTGATTGGTAGAATTTTTTTACTCTATGTAGCTAGCATTGATCATCATTCTTCTGGCACGTCTCTGGGAGGAATTAAGGAGGCTATTGGTTGGTCAGGTCCACTTATTTGGGTCCAAGTTTACTTGTGTATCACCTTGCACTGTTGAATGCCTGTTTAACAGAATAAGTCCCTTTCATATGAACCTTAAAGTTGCAAGCTTTCAAAGATGTGAATGTGCATTTGCACATCCAGTCGTGTCAGGCAGGAGTGAAACTGCAGCTCGCCCTCCACCTCCCATTGCTGACGATCCTTCAGTTCTGTCATCTCCCACCTCCTCTCCCCGCCTCCGTCAGTAACTCTTCCTGCCTGTTCACTCGATGCCAGCCCTTGGATGCCAGCTGTTGTACTGTCCTACTGTACTTTTCAAGGTACTGTACTGTACGATTAAAAATATTTCCTTTTTTTTTGGTCTCTTACGTATTATTTGCACTAAAAGTATTATAACTCTTTTACAGTAGAGTACTATACAACCAGTTGTGTTATTTGGGTACCTAGCCTGACTTTGTTGGACTTAGGAACAAATTTGAGTTAACGAATGAGCTCTCAGAATGGAACCTGTTTGTGTGTAGGGGGTCTTCCTGTGAGTGTACTGAAAGTAAATTTACACGAAGTCTTTGTGGATCAGCTGACTAAGCTCACCAGCAGTTAATTACTTGGAGGTGGTGAGGAGGACAGAAGCACTGGTAATAATTCCCAGGTCTCTTAATTAGATGAAGCTTCATTAATTACAATGAGACAGGGATGAGGAAAAGGAATAAGTGACTGAGGGATGGTTGCAGTGAGTTTCATTGCTGTTGTGTTGAGCTTAAAGAACTCTGGGAGAGCCAGAAGGAGTCATTTGGTTCACATCTCTAATCTGTGGCTCCATAGTAAATATTCTACCCTGGATAGTGTTGTTTGTTTGAGGGGCCCGTTTGAGCATCGGTATTATTCCAATGCTTTTGTCCTCAATATGCTTTCTATCTTGCTATCCCCCAGCCCCATTTTCTACTGGAGATTCAAATTAAGTTTGTGACACTCTAGCATTACTGTGGTGAAGAGCCCTTAGGTTTGCTGACAGGAGGCTTGAGATACAGTAATGGTCACAATTGGGAACATGGGACTTGAAGAAACAACTGAAGGGAAACTTGAGGTAATGATCATGGTCCAGCGATGACTATATTAGCTTTGAAGGCTGTTACCACCAGGTCATGGCTAATGATGTGCAGGATGAAAAATTTCTAAGAGAAGTCTGCATAAGCATTTTTGCTCTAGATCTAAAGAAAAGCTGCAGTTCCTACCCGAAGTCTGCTGTGGTAGGTGTGTTGCTGAGGAAGATGTTTTCAAGTCTTTAAGTGCTGAGATCAATAAAGCCGTATGATTGTCTCTTTTTTTTGTTTAGACCTGGGCGCTCATGGCTCACCCAAAGATAATGGGAAGCTAATGCTGCTGAAGAGAGATGATTCTCATCAAAGGCCAGTCAGAACCCTCGGTAGTAATAGAGCTGCTAAAATCACCTGCAACAGAGACTAAAGGAAAGTACATGCAGGCGAGAACCAGAGTTTCTGATGCTTGGCTGGGCCTCTGATGGGAGGCTGGTTTCCACAGTGCAGAATTGTCTCTCTCGAGGTGTTATAACTCTTTCATGTCTATAACAAAGATAACTCTTTCTCTCTAAACCAAATGGATGCAGTCAATTAGAGGTCTGTGATTACATCTAAAATGAAAGAAATCAGACCCTTTGGTTGGATACTAGGAAGAATGGAAATGGCTGATCTCATCTGCCTCCCAAAAAAGCTTGAAGGGTAAGAGTTACATATTTAATGTGAAAGTTATTATTTTTTGGATAATCTGTTCTGATGGACAGATGTCCTGGAAAAAGATCCAGACAGAATTTAAACTGGAGCTGGGGAGCCATTTAGAGACTGTTAAGTTCTGCTCATACTTTAAAATATATGTGTTACTAGCATCCAAAATCATGTCTGACAAATAATAAATGCTCAGTAAGCCCTCAAACAGCAAGTTAAATTTACCATATCTTTTAATGTGCTGTTTTCCTCATTAGCCTCTCTCTCTGTGTTTTTATTTTGAGCTAGTTCCAAAATGCTTACATAGACACTGTGCTTAAACATTTGTTGGACTTAACTGACATGCTAGAAACAAAGAAATAAAAATCAATTCCTATTGGGAAATTTTCATTTGCCAATGAAGAGATTTCTCAGATATCCAAAGAAGGGGCTATGTAGTATATATTTTTTAATTCCTAGCATTTATCACATTGCCTGACATGTCGTAACTGGGGTAACCAACTTGTCCTGGTCTGCCCAGGACTTCTAAAATTTTAACAAAGAAGGTCCGACATCTTGAGAGCCCCCTCAGTCCTGAGCAAAATGGGGTGATTTGCCACTCTACATCAGAATGTGTATCTAATGAAGGAAAAAAAAAATAAAAGAATTGGATTTATGAAATTAATGAAGGTAATTCCTCAGATTTCATATAAGTGCACTCTCGCACTGTATGTATTACACAGGAAATCAGATATGAAGCATAAGCCTCACTCCATGTGATCATTTTTACCCTCTGAGCAGACCTCTGGGGGAGTCAAAGGTTGAGTGGTAAAAGTGGGAGCCTGACAAGGGTCAGTAGACGAATTTAATGCTTGACATTAAACTAAGATAGCTTGACCCATCTCACTCACCCATCTCCTGGAGGGTGGACATCCTTTGTGTAGGCTCCTCTAAGAAGGCAGAGAGCACTGATGAATTCTGTGTCCATGATTCACCATGCCTTCATGTTGTTGCACCAAGTCCCTCTTTCTGATACATTCTCTCAATATTTGTGAATTTATTAAGTTTGGGCTTGTCTTGGTATGGAAGCTATAATGTATAACTGTAGGAGATTTGCATGCCTGTTCCTTCATCAATCTTCCTGCCATGAGTCACTTATTCCTTTATTTATTTATTCGCCAGATTGTTCTAGAGTTTCTACCTTGTGCAGGCACTGTCTTGGTTTGATATATACACCACAAGGAACAATATGGACAAATATTTCTGTTCTGAAGGATCTTTGTAACATGGAGAAACAGATGATAAGCAAAATAAATATGTAGTGAGATAATAAGACCTGTGAAGATGAATGAAGCAAGGTGAATGGGTGTTGGGCATTCAAGAAGAGGTCAAGCAGATGTCAGTGATTTTTATTTTATTTTATTGATGTTTTTTGAGGTGGGCCACTTTTAAAGTCTTTATTGAATTTGTTACAATATTGCTTCTATTTTTTTTGGCTGTGAGGCATCTGAGGTCCTAGATGACCAGGAATTGGCAGGCACCCTCTGCATTGGAAGGTAAAGTCCTAACTACTGGACTGCCAGGGAAGTCCTGTGTTAAATAGAGTCATTAGGGAAGCCTGTCCTAAGAAGACGACAGTTGAGTCAGGGTCTAAGGAAAGTGAGGGAGCCTGGCAAGAACCTAAACGGCATAAAGTACTTTGGGCAAGGGGAGAGGCAGAGTCTCTGTTCCTGAGACAGGACCTGGCTGTTTGAGTTCCAGGAATAGCAAAAAGATCAGTGTGGCTGAAGCAGGGTGAGCAAGTGAACAAGTAGCAGAAGGTGATGGGGTTCAGGGTATAAGCAAGGTGTGAGACCCTACTGGGCCATTTAGATCATTCTGAAGAGAGTGATAGACTCCTCTGAGTGATATGGGCCACTTGATTCAATTCACGTTTTTATAGTATTGCTATGGTTGCTGTGTTGACAACTGACTGAAGAGACACCGAAGAGACAGTGTCAGGAAGTCCAATTGAGAGGTCACTGTTACAATCCCAGTGAGAGAAATCCATTCCTGGGAAAAGAATGGAGGCAACAGAGGTGGTAACATTTTTTGATGTTTTAGGATTTGTTAGGATTGAAGGGGAAATAAAAGCAAATGGAAGAGGAAGTGAAGACTGCATGGCACTTGGCTCGGGCAACTGGAAAAAATGGACACTATACAGTATTCATAGGAATCCTCAGTGCAGCCATGCATCGTCATAGAGATTTCCCACGACTTAATTGATTATCTCCTGTTTCCATACTGCAATGCTGAGCAGGCAACGTGATTTTTCCTTTATTCCAAATTCTTGGTGCAAAGGGGTCATATAAATAGACTCCAAGAACTTATTAAAGTAATCATAGACTTTAAGATTAATTGCTGGAAAAAATGCAAATTTTCACAGATTTCTCACTTCACAGGATAGGAAATTCTGCTTATTCTTAACTCTGGTTATATATTGTACCCTGTGATATTAGACATATATTTCTTTTAAGCAAGCTTGGCTGACAGAATATTTTATTTTTCCAGGTTCAGCAATCAATCATTTCACACTGGCTTTTTTTTTTATTTTAAGTTTCCAAACACATCCTCAGGATTGTCTTCATGATTTGTTGATTGTGTGAAACTTCACTTGTAAAAGTAATGTTAGTTGAGAAAGTTGGCCAAAAACAAAACAAAACAAAATCCCCCCAAACAAACAACACCTCTACAATCCATGTTAGAACGTATTCAGAGCTTTGCAAATTTTCTCATTACCTATAAATTTGACAATGTAATTACCTCTAAGGAGAGTTTAGATGTGCAGTTTTATATTCCCCTCACAATTATCCACCTGAAGTAGCATATTGGATAAATGCCATGACAAAGGGCCCGCTGAACAGGTACTAACCAGCAGAAAGATAATTAAGTGAGTAATGCACTATAGCACTTTAGTAATAGAAATAGTTTAACCCCTGATGATGGTAGTGCAGCTTATTTAGATTTGTTTTTAATGCTCAAAAGACTATAACATATCAATTTTATGTAAGATTATTGACCTTGGTTAAGCTTTCTAGGAATTGAAATTTTACCCAAGAAGGCTGAATCTTTTCTGTTATAAAAAATGAAAAAGAATCTTCATTAGGTTTCTTGTAAATGGAAGTCATTGCATGCAATGGAAGATAAATGTAAATATCCACTCTTCAGAAGATGAAGTAGAATGACACATTTTTAAAGGTGTGAAAATGTGTATTGTGGCCTGAGAGAACCCAAACCATAAAAGATTCTGCTTCTCTTAAAATCGTGGCCTAATATTTCTTCAGTGGGAATTTTAAATAGCAATAAAATAAAACATGAAAGACCCATTATCTATGAAACGCAGGACACCGAGTTGTGAACCCCATTCACGTATCAAGGAAACTTTCTTGTAACTTATTCTGTAAATAAGTGCTGAACAATTCAAGAGATTAGATCTAATAGAGTGTCTGAAGAACTATGGACAGAGGTTCATAACCTTGTACAGGAAGTGGTGATAAAAACCATCCCCAAGAAAAAGAAATGCAAAAAGGCAAAATGGTTGTCTGAGGAGGCCTTAAAAATAGCTGAGTAAAGAAGGAAACATGCCCATCTGAATGCAGAGTTCCAAAGAATAGCAAAGAGAGATAAGAAAGCCTTCCTCAGTGAACAATGCAAAAAAATAGAGGAAAACAATAGAATGGGAAAGACTTAGATACATCTTCAAGAAAATTAGAGATACCTAGGGAATATTTCATGCAAAGATGGGCACAATAAGGGACAGAAACAGTATGGACCTAACAGAAGCAGAAGATATTAAGAAGAGGTGGCAAGAATACACAAAATAACTCTACAAAAAAGATCTTCATGACCCAGATATCATGATGGTGTGATCACTCCCCTAGAGCCAGACATCCTGGAGTGCAAAGTGAACTGGGCCTTAGGAAGCCTCACTGTGAACAAAGCTAGTGGAGGTGATGAAATTCCAGCTGATCTATTTCAAATCCTAAAAGATGATGCTGTGAAAGTGTTGCACTCAAAATGCCAGTGGCCACAGGACTGGAAAAGGTAAGTTTTCACTCCAGTAGCAAAGAAAGGCAGTGCCAAAGAATGTTTAAACTACCACAAAGTTGCACTCTTCTCATATGCTAGCAAAGTAGTTCTCAAAATTTTTGAAACTAGGCTTCAACAGTACATGAACTGAGAACTTCCAGATGTTCAAGCTGGATTTAGAAAAGGCAGAGGAACCAGAGATCAAATTGCCAACATCTATTGGATCATTGGAAAAGCAAGAGAATTCCAGAAAAACATCTACCTCTGCTTCCTTGACTGCACTAAAACCTTTGACTGTGTGGATCTCAACAAACTGTGGAAAATTCTTGGAGATTAAAGTACCAAACCACCTTACCTGCCTTCTGAGAAATCTGTAGGTAAGTCAAAAAGCAACAGAACCAGACAAGGAAGAATGGATTGTTTCCATTTTGGGAAAGGAGAAAATCAAGGCTGTATATTGTTACTCTGTTTATTTAACTTATATGCAGAGTGCATCATGCGAAATGCCGGACTGGATGAAGTACAAGTTACAATCAAGATTTCCAGGAGAAATATCAATAGCCTCAGATATGCAGATGACACCACCCTTATGGCAGAAAGTGAAGAAGAACTAAAGAGCCTCTTGATGAAAGTGAAGAGGAGAGTGAGAAGCTGGCTTAAAACTCAATATTCAAAAACAAAGATCATGGCATCCGGTCCCATCACTTCATGGAAAATAGATGGGGAAACAATGGAAACAGTAACAGACTTTATTTTCTTGGACTCTGAAATCATGGCAGATGGTGACTGCAGCCATGAAATAAAAGATGCATGCTCCTTGGAAGAAAAACTATGACCAACCTAGACAGCATATTGAAAATACTACTTTGCTGACAAAGGTCCGTCTAGTCAAAGCTGTAGTTTCCAGTAGTCATGTATGGATGTGAGTGTTGTACCACAAAGAAGACTGGAGCACTGAAGAATTGATGCTTTTGAACTGTGGTGTTGGAGAAGACTCTTGAGAGTCCCTTGGATAGCAAACCTGTCAATCCCCGAAGAAATCAATCCTGAATATTCACTTGAAGGACTGATGCTGAAGCTGAAGCTCCAATACTTTGGTCACCTCATGCAAAAAACTGACTCACTGGAAAAGCCCCAGATACTGGGAAAGATTGAAGGCAGGAGGAAAGGGATGAGAGAGGATGAGATGGTTAGATGGCATCACCAACTCAATGGACCTGAGTTTGACCAAGCTCTGGGAGATGGTGAAGGACAGGGAAGCCTGGCACAGTACAGTTCATGGGGTCACAAAGAGTTGGAAACAACTGAGCGACTGAACAACAACAACAATTGTGTAAATATACATAATTAATTTTCCCTGCTTTACATGTTTGCTTCTCAAAGCCATGGCTCAGAGGATAAAGCGTCTGCCTGCAATGCAGGAGACCCAGGTTCGATCCCTGGGTTGGGAAGATTCCCTGGAGAAGGAAATGGCAACCCACTCCAGTATTCTTGCCTGGAGAATCCCATGGACAGAGGAGCCCGGCGGGCTGCAGTCCATGGGGTTGCAAAGAGTTGGACACGACTGAGCAACTTCACACTCACACTTACATGTTTGACTCCTACAAAGTATCTGAAAATGAACAGTTCATCTATTTTAGGGTGTTTTCAGAAGACAATTCAGAAACTCAGTGATATTATTCATGACATGGTTCAGTTGTGGCCCTGGAATTAGATGGCACTTTATTTGCTTGTTTGTTGGTTTACTTTGATTTCAGTGTGTCACAAACTGAACTCACTTATGGGCCCTAGGTCTACAAAGAAGGCACTCAGTCTGTACTAGTCATTAATAATCTGTATCTGTTGATGCCAACACAGCAGTCTGAAAAATATAATCAGTTGGTGCTTCACTACTTGTTTGGCTTGATATGCCTTATTGTTTTAGCTTCAAATAGGTATCTTAAATGTCAAGGTTCTGGCATTCACTACTAGAATCTATGTTCTCTCTAGCCTCTTGAACTTGTCTTCTTAACATTTTATGTGTCTTAGATCTTTGTGGCAGTCTGATAGAGAAAGGCTATGTGGACTCCTCTCAGAATAATGTTTTTAAGTATATAGGATAAAATACAACACGTTGAGATTCAGCCCTACCCACAGACTCTTTGGGAACCCCCATTTTGAAATTATCTATTTTTGTGGCCTGTTCAGGCTTCTGTAGCAGAATGCCATAGACTGAGTTTCTTGTAAACAACGAAAATTTATTTCTCACAGTTCTAGAGCCTGGAAAGTCCATGACAAAGATGCCAGTAGATTTATCTGGTGAGAGAGAACCTACTTCCTTGTTCATAGATGCAGTTCAGATGGCAACTTCACGCGGTGAAAGGGTCAAGGGAACTCTTGGCTGCCTCTTCTCTATGGGCACTGTAGCTGAAATTTTGCTCCTTTACCCCGGTACTGATTTAAATCTCAGGAGACAGAGTTTTGGGTGAAGTAGAAAAGAATAACTTTATTGCTTTGCCAGGCAAAAGGGGCCACCACAGGCTAATGCCTTCAAAACTGTTGTCCTGACCTAGAGGGAGTAGTGAGGAGTTTTGCAGTAATGGCTCAAAGAGGAGGGTGTGATCAGCTTGTGGACATTTTTCTGATTGATTGGTGGTGAGAAGAGTGGGAGTCAGCATCCTCAGTCTTCTGGTTCCAACTGGTCTGGGGTGTACCTGCTTTTAAGCAGCATACGCTTAAACTCTTCCTTCTGGTGGAGGTTTCAGTATCTGCAAAACAGCTCAAAGATATTTTTACATATATCCCTTGAGGGGGAAGGAACCAAGACGTGAACCAAGGCTGCACTATTCTTCCTCAACTACTACTCTTTTGTCTCCATATTCCCTCCCTTGCCTAATTGGCAACTGTTTGCACCTGAACTTTGGAACTCAGGGAAGGTCAAGGAGGCTATTTCCGGCAAACAAGAAATGGGGGACCCAGAAAGGCTTTTGTGCCCAGGAACTCCACAGGATCCTGCTAGGTTTCAGGACTAATTCATACATGAGGGCTCCATCCTTATAACCTAACCACCTCCCAAAGACCCCACCTCCTCATATCATCACGTTGGGGGTTAGAGTCTCATCATATCAAATTTGGGAGGATAAGTTAAGTCCGTTACATCTGCTTTAGCACAGTATACAGAAGACATTAGAGTCTGCCATTAACTTTGAGGGTAAGAGGTCAGTAGAGAAAAAGCATTTTCTCTCCAGCTTATTTTTCTTGCTGAGAATAACCAATACTGGTAAAAGTTTTGTGTAAATTTAAGAGGGAGAATTTAGTGTTTCAGCATATACTTAGGGATGGGAAATGATGGAGAATATCAACAGCACATAATTTTTCTTTGTGGAATGATCATTTTGACTCTTGAAGGTAAAAGGTATTGCTTCCTGAATCCTTGTTATTTTGTATCCATCCCCTGGAAAAGATTTTCTCATGGTTTAATGTTATATGAATTGGCTTTAATGGTACTAAAACTGGGAAAAAGTAGTGGATGTTTCATCTTTCTACTCTACCTATACTCAGCACTTATTCTGTAGATTGCATCAAGTTAGTGGGACAGATGCTGAAAGGAGAATTTCCCCCCAGATTACTCAGTTATTAAGTCAATGTAATCATCAATGCCTGAAGCAGCATTGATTCTGGAGTTTTGCAAGGTTTGGACAGATGCAAATGATACCTACCTACCTGGGAGTGCTAATATCAGATTATTTAACATTGTGCATTTAAGGAGGTGAGGTGAGGTGAAGTCACTCAGTCATGTCCGACTCTTTGCGACCCCATGGACTATAGCCTACCAGGCTCCTCTGTCCATGGGATTTTCCAGGCAATAGTACTGGAGTGGGTTGCCATTTCCTTCTCCAGTGGATCTTCCCAACCCAGGGATCGAACCTGGGTCTCCCACATTGTAGACAGACGCTTAACTGTCTGAGCCACCAGGGAAGGAACCAAAATGGAAATATATTTTGGAAAACAATGTGCCTAGGTGGCTCCAAGACTGTTACCTCCTGTTCTGAAATGAGTCCCCGAATTTACCTTTTGGTTCTTAATCTGGTTCCATCCTTGAATTTTAGTTTCTCAACTTTCCCTAACACCTTTTCACCCTTAAATGGTGTTTCACCTTCTATATACAAACCTCCATGCTAACATCATTCTTTAATACTCTGCCTATCTCCTATTAAACTGGATATCCCTAGGTGTTATCCTAAACTGTCCCTGATCATAATTTCTAATGAATAACAGACTGCAAAAAAATTCTTATGTATTACAACCTATTAATCGGACTTCAAAACAGAAGTTGTAAATCTGGTTATGTGAAATGAAACTCACTACAGAGAAAAATACAAGCAAATTTTATTAGTTACAAGTTTTACTTTTGGAAAACAACCATTAGGAAAATCCCTAAAAACAAAACAAAAAAACAAAAACAGAACTAAATAACAGCTTTCATTGACTTGTGATTTGTTAGAAACATTTTACAGGGGAAAAATAAGTTTGGTTGTATGTCCTAAAGGCTAGATACCTCATTCAGACCTTTCTTGGCTTCCGTCTGTAGTTCATCTTGGCATATCACAATGCAAATGGGCAAAATAATGATGACAGATGGGCAGGAGAAGAATCATGCCAAGATTCTAGGCTGCATTCTACATTTGAATAGCTAATAAGGAATTTTTGCTCAAAAATGTGCATTTGGCGATGTTGGGCAGTAGTCTGTATGTTTGAGTTGACATAAACCAGTGGGTTCAAAAAGAACATGAAATTGCAAAATCCGTACATACATACGTAATAAAGACAATTTGTCAGACACATCATAGCTTCTGGATAATCTCAACTAATTGAAGGAGAGACATTGACTAATGCACAAATACAAACATTTATTAACTTCTCTGCAAGTTGTCTTGAAATGAGTCTAGAGTTCGGATTTATGGTTTGTCAAGTAGATCAAAGAGAAGTAGATGCAAAGCTGAATCCTACTGTGAGAAACAATGAAGCAGACCCGATTTTATTATTTGTTTTCCTCTGGGGTATCTGTCAAAAGTAAAAAGAAAAATTTGTAACACACACATTTATGGATCATGGCTGGCGGTTTTCATATCATTCCTATAAGATATGCAATTGTGGAAAGTTGTATTTCTCATTTTTTAAGTGAACTTGCTGTTCCAGTGTAATTAGTTTAACAGACAAGATCTCAATAGTCAGAAAATAGAACATAAATGAAGATAGCTGAAAAACATCACTCTGGTTAAAAAAAAATCAAAAGCATAAATTAACTTGTAAAAAAAATGTATGCCTCAACCATGAATAAGTTAGCTGTATGTAAAATGATTATTGTTTTGCTGAAGATTGAGGATTGTAACATTTGCTGTTCTTTTAACCAGAAATGAATTTTTCTGCCTGTCTGATTTTGTAATCAGAGTCTGCCAGAATGCTATTTACATGTACCATCATTTGCAAAAGCAGAAATACATTGAAGGCATCAAAGTTGATAATATATAAAGTCAAGGCACTTGCTTGCTTTCCTGAAACTTCATTCTTTAAGTGAAATACTGACTAAAATGAATTGTGCTACTCGAAAGTTAGGTTAGTCCATGCACAATTGGGCAACTTTCAATTACAGAATTCTTGAAGCTTCCCTTGAATAGGCTAGTTATTAACATTGGCCTCACACTGAGATAAAACTACATTTTTAATCTTAAAGTACTCATGGTGTATAAAGCACCACCGCTGCTAGAGATTTTCTAGTTTCTACGGCTCAGGCTCATTTTGCCACCACCATGAGAAGTCTAGTCTTTGTGAATGCTTGGCTTATTGCATTAGGAGAGTATTGAAGAAATACTGGCTATTTCCATGGGCAGTGGACACTTAATTTAGTTCCCATCATTATCATACCCATGCCTCCAAAATGCAAACTTATTTTATTAGGATAAAATGTGCTATATTTTTTTGTTAAAAAAAAAAACTCATTTCTTTCTAGGAGAAGGAGAAAAATGTCTAAATGATCATAATGGAGATTTAGGGCAGCAATTGAGAGTAGAAGAACTAGTTTTGAACTGCTTCTCTGACTAAAAAATTGATCATCTATCAGTTCAATGATAAGGATTCATTAAGGTTACTGAGAGTTAAAATGGGATATAAAATTACTATTGCTGAAATAGGTAACATCTTTTCTTTGTTTTCATTTGGTCAAAAATAAAGGGAAGTGGATAATTTTCCTGTCGTGTAGAGCAAAAGTTCTACCCAAATTAAACAGGATAAAAGTGCCTTTAGGCTTTGCTGCTTTCTTGGTTCTAATTACAAGAAAATTTTGTTTTAAAGCTTTAGAAATGAAGGTATTTTTAAACCCAGAGGTCTTGAGAAGTAGTCATTATATGCCTGGGTCTCCTATGTGAACATCATGCTGAATATTAGAGGGATCACAGGATCCAATGTTCTTTTTGTTTAGAATGTGATTCAGAGAAAAGGTGAAATAAGGAGAAAATACTTCAGATGGAAATGTACATACATACATACTATAAGAAACCACAATACCATAAAATTAGCCTCGGCCTTTTATGCTAAGGAGGACTGAAAAAAAATTTTTTTTGAAATCAAGTACAGTTTGGAAATCAAAGATCACTGAACATGGATGAGTCCAGAGGAATAGGGGTAGAAAAGCAGGAACTTCCCACTTGCAATCCCGTGCCCTAGAGGGGATTATGTGCTCATTCTAGACTGTGGATCCTAGTTCTTTTGTATTCAAGTTTATAATCTTTCTAATTCCTGGGTGTAGATTTCTTGACAGTACAAAGAAATATGGAAGCCTTCAGATAACTGATAGATCCAGCTGAGCTGCCAGGGAAGCCTGGAGATCACTAATCCTTTGAAAATATTAAATAAATTGGAAAGATTATCATCCTAAAGAAACAAAGGAAAGTAAGTGACTATTTTATCCCAAGGAAATATATTGTTATATTCTTCTGAAGAAGAGAAACTTATTAGGCTGTGTTTGTTTCTTGAAAATCTCCCTTCAAACCACACTTTTAGTTTGATTCTGATACTCATAAAGCTTCTGATTTTTATTTATATTCTTCAGGTAGCTTCACACTAGGAAACAAAACAGCAAAGGAAAAATGACTACTTTCCTGAGTGTAGTATTTTTCATTAAAAATTGAAAAAGTTAAAAAAAAATGGAAAAAGTTGTCATTTTTTTTCTTCTTTTTTTGTTGAAAGTCTTTGTGGAATCTGAGAAACATAAACTGAGTCACTGAGGCTGCAACAACCCACCAAAGTCACATTTAACATCAATACCATTGCTTAGTTTGGACATAAAGGTATGTTTTAGAGTACACTTGATAGATGCTAAGTTTGTAAAAATATCAGCATGTGGAACACTATTACCACAGTATTGAAGAAGGATAACTTTGTTTAATACAGTTTTACAACCTTTGACCTAACATATGACAATAGGGATCATCTTATGGGAAAGACTAATCATTCTAACATTATTTTCTTGGATAGTACCCAAAGCCAGTGAAATTTTTATTTCACTATAAGTGATATCATATGCTTTTTGTCTTTCTCTCTCTCACTTTCTTCCCTTAGTAGGATAATCTCTAGTTGCATTGATGTTGCTGCAAATGACAGTATTTCATTCTTTTTTTTTTTTTTTGAGAAACAATTTTTAAGTACAGATTGTCTCAAATGGGTAAGTTCCCTCATCTAGGCATTATTTTCTGATGTAACATTTTATTTCTCTGTAAGAATGAGAGAGTAGAAGAATCTTTTCACCGATGTTCCAGTACCAAAAGTTGGGATCATGATGATGTTTAACTTTATGGTTGATTTTATAAAGACGAATGTCACATCAGGCCACTTGAATAGATAATTCTGATTAGCTGAGATATTCTTACTGCTTTCCCGACAGAGTACTTTCTTAATATACTCATTATTTTCCCTTATGTGAAGAGACATCCCATGGAAAGCAGTGGGATGTTTTCCTGCTGCTAACCTGCATAGTGCTATGTAATTAACTTAAAGGCAGGCATTTTATAAATATGCTTAATTGAGCCCTTTGTTCTTGAACTGTTTCTTTTATATGCTGTTGCACTTGCTGGAGTATGCAGTTTCCAAAACACAAACTTGGGATTGATTACGCAAAAGTTGAACAGCTTGCTTCCTTTTGCCAAGGCTTTAAGAAACTGTTCCATTTGATTTTTAGAGGACATAGTCAGGAAATTTAAAATGTCTCTCGGTGCTGGATTTTTTTTTTCTGTGAAAATGTGTCATTTGTATGAGAAGACATGCCCTGTCTCATCAGTCAGCATTATTTTAGACAGAGTATTTGTTTCTCCCTGGGCGACACATATACCAATTATCCAGAGGAATTCAATTCTCTTCCAGCTGCTTCCAGGTCTTATTTATAGGCTTGATTATCTGACAGACCATTCCTAAATACATAGCTAGTAGTCTCGAAATATCATTCTCCCCTCTCCAAGACAAGCAATTTTGATAAACACTGCATCTAAATCTTCAGAAGTAATCCAAAGCAACATAAATGGCCTTGATTTTTTTTTTTAAATTATGTTTTTTGGTAAAAATACTTTTGAAACATAAACACTCATGAATAAGAATAGTGGTAAATAAAACTTGTTCATTGCCCTAAAATTGCACATTGTGTTCAACTTTGAAAATGCTCACATCCTGTAGTAATAACTTA
Organism: Redunca redunca; assembly: GCA_006410935.1. NCBI lineage: Eukaryota > Metazoa > Chordata > Mammalia > Artiodactyla > Bovidae > Redunca > Redunca redunca. Next base: position 254,325 of record SJYQ01006503.1, read on the forward strand.
TTGGCGCTTGGAATAGATCTTTCATCTTAGATTGTCAAACTGCAATTGTCAGTCTGAATGGTGAGGTAGGTAAGTATGATATTCACTTCTTAAGTGTTTATATTAAAGGAACTACAAAATCTCAAGACAAACTATTGAAAAGATAAGCGGGTTTGGTAAAAATGAGTGCCTATTGGCCTCACAGCAAGTTGAGATGATTTTACTTCCTTGATCTGGTTTCACAGATTTGGCATAACTGACTTTAGGTTTGAGGTTCAGGTTTTAATTTGTGACCATATACATGTAGTAGCATAGTTCTGAGAACTGTGCTAGCTTCTCCCAATACCAGCAATTATATAAAGACCTACATAGAGTAGGACAAACTGGTCACTCTGCCATTATCAGTATGAGGTTGGTAATTTGGCTCAACATAGAATCAGAATATCCTTAGAATGTTTCTACTCTTGTTTGCATAGATATGATTTTGATATTTAAATGACTTTGGAATATTGTAGCTGATTATTTCAGTAGGTTAATAGTAAGGAACAATTGCTTGCTCAGTGGCTTAGTGGTAAATAATCTGCCTGCAATGCAGGAGACATAGGAGATGTGGGTTCTGTCTCTGGGTCAGGAAGATTCCCCTGGACGAGGAAATGGCAACCCACTCCAATATTCTTGCCAGGAAAATCCCATGGACAGAGGAACCCGGCAGACTCCAGTCCTTGGGGTCACAAAGAGCTGGACGCGACTGAGGGACTGAGCATGCATACAATGAAGAACTGCTTCTCTTTTAAAAATTTTTGCTGAATTTTGTATAGTGTTTAAGTCTCAGCCATGCACCATTTGAAAGACTTTGCAAAAATTAGCTTTAGCTCTCACAAAGAACAAAGTAAATGGATGCTATTATTTTTCCAATTTACAGATGAGGAAACTGAGACACAAACTGTATAAGTAATTTGTCCCAAATTACACCTCTATTAACTGCTGAGACCATGATTCTAATATAGATGGTTTGACTCCCAAGTTTTACTAAAGATGGTTTTGATAATGAAGTTGTAATAAACCAACATGCCTTCTATCATGCTAAGTGAAATTAGCCAGTTACAGAAGGACAAATACTACATGATTCCTTTTATGTGAAGTATCTTTAATAGTCAACCCACAGACTCAGAGAGTGGAACATTAGTTACCAGGGGCTGAGAGAGGAAGAAATGAGCTGCTGTTCAAAGGGTATATGGTTTCAGTTACATGAGGTGGATAATTTCTAGAGATCTGTTGTACAGCGTTGTACCTGCTGTGTACAACACTGTATTTTACACTTAAAATTTTGTTAAGAGGGTGGATTGCAAGTGGTCTTATCATAATAATAATAGTAATAGTAAATAATAATGATAGAAGAATCTAATAAAGACCATTGTTATCTTTGAAAATGCTCTCAATTTGTTCTTAGATTCATGTATATGGGTAGAAAAGACTTACATTAAATGTATTATTTGACTATTACCTTTCTAAAAGTGATCCTTTTGAATAAGCCTGCATATTTTAGATTTATTTATTTAGAAATTATTCTATATTTTCTTCTAAGTTTTTAGAATCCTCAAAAGATCATTTTGGGTTAAAAAAATGTTTAAAATCATATAGATTGGATGTTATAAGTTATCTGAAAAGACATGTCTGATTTAGCTCTAGGTATTAAGTTGTGGAGAAGTAAGAAATGATTTAGTCAGAAGAATCAAGGGTAAAGGCGAGAAACTAGCATATCTTTTATTATTATTATTATTATTTTGGCTGTTCAGCTTGTAGGATCCCAGTTTCCCAACCAGGGGTTGAAGTTGGGCCTTCACCAGTGAAAGTGCAGAGTCCCGACCATGGGTCTCCAGGGAATTCCCTAGCGTATCTTATTATCTTCTATATGTCAAGTTCTTTGTGTGTACATTCTAATTTAATCTTCAGTAAAATCCTTTCATGAAAAGATATCATCCCCAGTTTACAAAACATCAAGATGAGCCTCAAGGAGATTAAATGTATCTTCCAAATTCACAGGGCCAGGAAGTGACAAAGCATGATGTGAATCCACTTGACAAAGCCCATAACTGCCCCATCCGATGGCTCCTCCAGCATAAAGACAACATACATGTAACTTCATTACTAGAGATAAACTTTTCAAAAACAAAATTTACCATGGGATTTGTCCCATGAATCTTCATGTAAGTTGTGATGGATATAAAAGTGGAAAATGCCTTTGGCTGATCTTTTGTAAAACCTATTATGTGGCAATTGAAATAGATGATTCTTCTATCTAACCCCTATAAATGCAGTGACATTAAATTATTAAGTCAAACTATGTCTGCCAGAGGGTTGAGTGTAGAAGAAACAAGCCTGAGGGAACCATAACGAATAAAATTCATATGCAGTGACCGAAGACACACTGAGGATAAAGTACAATTGGTCTGACTGGTGAAGGATGGGTAAGCCTAAATTACCAGATAGCTAAAGAAAAGCATTCAAAGCATAAGAAAAGAAATAAATGAATCTGAAGGGCCTAGAAAATGCCAGTACAATGCAGAAATGTCAGTGGCTTTTATCACTTTTGGACCTACTTTCTGTATCAGTTACTTATCATATATGATCTCTAATTTTTACAACTTCCCTGAATGATAGGTACTGTTATCTCCTTTGTAAAGAAGGGTAAACTGAGACTCAGGACTATTAGTGAATGAATCCAGGAAGGAAGTAAAGAATTACTGGAACACAGAAGTGCATAGCAACTGATTTGAGATCATAATATGGATTAAGAGCTGACTAGAGAAGATCATTCTCATAACCTCCATTTATACTTTGGACATAATATTCAAAGCATGGTAGATAAATTCTTATTTAAAGCAGTTCCTTTGAGGGAGTTATTATCCCTACTGATGTACATATTAAACAAACAAACAAACAAAAAACTGAATCTTAGAATCTCATGAAATTGTATACAATTTTTGTGCAGATTTACTTGTATGCACCTTTTCTGGGGAGAGGTTAAGTAGCTGGCATCAACTTCTCAAAGGAGTTCATGAGGTATCAAGAAGGTAAAAAAATTCTGTATTCCTAATTTAAAAAAATATGCCAAGAACCACTTTGTTGGTTCAAGGAAGGCACTGGTGCACAGATGCATGGTAGTCTGGCAGGGATGAAGACCACAGAGGGAAGATTCTGTGTGACACGGCTACCTGGTAGGGTTTGGAGACTGTCTACGTAGAGGAACACTGAACAAATAAATTCCTGTAGATATGGGAAGGCAGTCTTCTCCCCACTGGAGAAGGGGAGTACAAATCTGAAAGGGTGAAAGGTCGGATGAACCTCATGGTGTTGGAATGAAATTCATGGCATGATTGTAAACTCATGTTGTCAATATGTAGAGATAGATATAGAAATAAATATAGATACGTGTGTGTACAAATACATACATTTTTAGCCTTTCTCACACCAGTAGCATTGAGCATACCTCCGGCAAAGACTAAGAAATTTATCTAAAGTTCCGGCTAGTGTAGAACAAAACCAGGATTTGAAAACCCAAACAGTGGGACTCCATGTACTGCTCTCCTTACCCACAATGCTATAGAAGATGGAGAAGTTGTACAGTGTGGGTGGGATGTCAGAAATAATGCGTCCCTACCTAAAAAAAAGAAAGAGGAACAGGAACCAGAGATCAATTGCCAACATTCACTGGATTAAAGAGAAAGCAAGGGAATTTCAGAAAAAAATCTATCTCTGTTTCATTGACTGTGCTAAAGCCTTTGTGTGAATCATGACAAACTGTGGAAAGCTCTTAGAGAGATGGGAATACCAGATCATCTTACTTGTCTCCTGAGAAACCTATATGTGGGTCAGGAAGCAACAGTTAGAGCCCTGTATGGAACAACTGATTGGTTCAAGATTGAGAAAGGAATATGACAAAGCTGTCTGCTGTCACCCTGTTTGTTTAACCTATGTGCTGAACATATCATGAGAAATGCCGGCTGGGTGAGTTACAAGCTGGAATCAAGATAGGCGGTAGAAACATCAAAAACCTCAGGATGGCAGAGACCAAAGAGGAACTAAAGAGCCTCTTGATGAGGGTGAAGGAGGAGAGTGAAGAGCTGGCTTAAGAATAAATATTAAACTAAGATCATGGCATCCAGCCCCATGACTGCATGCAAATAAAAGGGGGAAAGGTGGAAGGAGTGACAGATTTCCTCTGCGTGGGCTCCAGAATCACTACAGATGGTGACTGCAGCCATGAAATCAGAAGATGACTGCATCATGGCAGGAAAGTTATCACAAACCTAGACAGTGTGTTGAAACGCAGAGACATTAACCTGCTGACAAAAGTCTGTGTAGTCAAGGTTATGGTCTTCTCACTGGTCATGAATGGTTGAGAGAGCTGGACTGTAAAGAAGGCAGAACACCAAAGAATTCATGCCTTCAAACTGTGGTGCTGGAGAAGACTCCTGAAAGTCCCTTGAACAGCAAGGAGATCAAACCAGTCAATCTTAAGGGAGATCAACCCTGAATATTCACTGGAAGGACTGATGCTTAAGCTCCTGTATTTTGGTCATCCGATGCAAACAGAAAACTCATTGAAAAGCCCCTGATGCTGGGAAAGATTGAGGGCAGGAGAAGAGGGCATCAGAGGATGAGATGGCTGGACGGCATCACTGATGCAATGAACATGAACTTGGGCAAACTCTCGGAGATGGTGAGGGACAGGGAGGCCTGGCGTGCTGCAGTCTATGGGGTCACGAAGAGTCAGAGATAACTGGATGACTGAGAAACAACAACCTAAAAACATCTTTTTTCTGAAGCTTTCAGCAGAATCATTTCATTGTTATGCTAGATCTTTGAGTCTTTGTAAGTGGTAGGTTTTGGTCATAATGCAAATATTTTGCTAGGTTAGTCCCTATTGCCATCACCACTTGGAAGCATAAAAATGCACAATATTGTATCATTTTTTTAGTGGCTACAGATAAGTATTTGCATATATGAATCTAATGGTAAATGTTATGTCATTGCTAAATTTATAGAAAACAAAATCCAGACAGTGTGTCAACTACATTACAAACATTTTCTTAATTGCACAACAGATTGCCAACATCTGCTGGATCATGGAAAAAGCAAGAGAGTTCCAGGAAAATATCTATTTCTGATTTATTGACTATGCCAAAGCCTTTGACTGTGTGGATCACAATAAACTGTGGAAAATTCTGAGAGAGATGGGAATACCAGACCACCTGACCTTCCTCTTGAGAAATATGTATGCAGGTCAGGAAGCAATAGTTAGAACTGGACATGGAACAACAGACTGGTTCCAAATAGGAAAAGGAGTACGTCAAGGCTGTATACTGTCACCCTGCTTATTTAACTTATATGCAGAGTACATCATAAGAAATGCTGGGCTGGAAGAAACACAAGCTGGAATCAAGATTGCCAGGAGAAATATCAATCAGCTCAGATATTCAGATGACACCACCCTTATAGCAGAAAGTGAAGAGGAACTAAAAAGCCTCTTGATGAAAGTGAAAGAGGAGAGCGAAAAAGTTGGCTTAAAGCTCAACATTCAGAAAACAAAGATCATGGCATCCGGTCCCATCACTTCATGGGAAATAGATGGAGAAACAGTCGAAACAGTGTCAGACTTCATTTTTTTGGGCTCCAAAATCACTGCAGATGGTGACTGCAGCCATGAAATTAAGAGACGCTTACTCCTTGGAAGAAAAGTTATGACCAACCTCAATAGTATATTCAAAAGCAGAGACATTACTTTGCCGACTAAGGTCCATCTAGTCAAGGCTATGGTTTTTCCTGTGGTCATGTATAGATGTGAGAGTTGGACTGTGAAAAAAACTGAGCGTCGAAAAATTGATGCATTTGAACTGTGGTGTTGGAGAAGACTCTTGAGAGTCCCTTGGATTGCAAGGAGACCCAACCAGTCCATTCTGAAGGAGATCAATCCTGGGATTTCTTTGGAAGGAATGATGCTGAAGCTTAAACTCCAGTACTTGGCGCCTCATGCGAAGAGTTGACTCATTGGAAAAGACTCTGATGCTGGGAGGGATTGGGGGCAGGAGGAGAAGGGGACGACAGAGATGGCTGGATGGCATCACTGACTCGATGGACATGAATCTGAGTGATCTTCAGGAGTTGGTGATGGACAGGGAGGCCTGGCGTGCTGCGATTCATGGGGTTGCAAAGAGTTGGACACGACTGAGTGACTGAACTGAACTGAACTTAGTCTGAATTTAGAGGAGTTACCATCACCATTTTATTGATATTTATTTATTGATATATATTTACTGATGTCTTCAAATGGTTAAATATCTTGTTCAAACAATTTCTCTCAGAGGGCGCTATATTTTGCACCTAATTATTGTGGACTCATATGCATTCATCTGTGATATGTGCTACTGTGACTCAAATGTCCTGAGTATCTTTGAAGAAGAGATTAAGCTGAAAAAATATCACTTTGTCAAAAACAAAGCCTTTTGTAGAAAGTGATAGCCTGACCCCCTCTGTAGTGGACAGAGGGAATTTTGTGATATTATAGGAAACTCTTTTAAGGAATATAAGGATAGCTCAACATGAAAGTACACATCAACTTTTATTATCAGACATTTTTTTAGACATTGTATCATACTGTCCCCCCAAAAGAGGTATTTTATCATGCAGAGCAAGGCCTGGCGCTAATGTACCCCACACATCAATCACTGACATAAGGACTGGTCAATTGGCAGAAACGTTAGTGAACTTAAAACAAGGCTTAGAAAGGCTTTCAGGAGATCTAGCAGCACTGAACTCGCTGAGAAAGGTGTACAAGTGTAAGCCCCAAATGACTCCACTGACATCTCTGTAGAGATATGAACCAACTCCAGTTAGAAATACAAAGCAGAACCAGTGGCAAACAGCACCGATGAAAAGCAAATGGTACCACAAAGCAAAGAGAGTCAAATCTGAAGTCAAAACTATCATCCAATTGCCAGTGAAAGGGAAAATCGTGTCTGAAGTTTGATCTAAAAGGGCAGGTAATAAAACACATAGCCCTGAATTGATGTAAATGGGGCAACCAGGTAAGACTGTAGATGTTTCATAACACATTTACTTTATTTTAGTGATTATTCCATTTTACTGGAGCCTTGATAAGGATGGGAAGGTGGAACAGTTGAAAGCCTTTTGTTGTTCAGTCCTTAAGTCATTGTCTGTCTCTTTGTGACCTCATGGACTGCAGCACACCAGGCTCCCCTGTCTTTCACTATCTCCCAGAGTTTGTTCAAATTCATGTCCATTGAGTTGGTGATGCTATCTAGCCACCTTATCCTTTGCTGCTCTTTTCTCCTTTTGCTTTTAATCTTTCTCAGTATCAGGGTCTTCCAGTAAGTTGGCTCTTAGCATCATGTGGCCAGAGTATTAGAGCTTCAGCATCAGTTCTTCCAATGAATATTCAAGGTTGATATCCTTTAGGATTGACTGGTTTGATCTCCATGCTGGCCAAGGGATTCTCAACAGTCTTTTCTAACTCCACAGTATGAAAACATCAATTCTTCAGCACTCAGCCTTCTTTATGGTCCAACTCTCGCATCTATACGTAACTATTGGAAAACCATAGCTTTCACTAGATGGACCTTTGTCAGCAAAGTGATCTCTCTGCTTTTTAAGATGCTATGTTTGTCATGGCTTTTCTTCCAAGGAGCAAGTGTCTTTTAATTTCATGGCTACAGTCACCATCTATGGTGATTTTGGAGTCCAGGAAAAATTTTCCACTTTATTGGAGCCTTGGTAAGGATGGCTGGGTGGAACTGTTGAAAGTCTATTTGTTGATATAAAATGAGAGAAATTTATGAATATATGTGACTGAAATCAGCTAGAGCCAGACATCCTGGAATGTGAAGTCAAGTGGGCCTTAGAAAGCATCACTACAAACAAAGCTAGTAGAGGTGATGGAATTCCAGTTGAGCTGTTTCAAATCCTAAAAGATGATGCTGTGAAAGTGCGGCACTCAATATGCCTGCAAATTTGAAAAACTCAGCAGTGGCCACAGGACTGGAAAAGGTCAGTTTTCACTCGAATCCCAAAGAAAGGCAATGCCAAAGAATGCTCAAACTACCGCACAAATGCACTCATCTCACATGCTAGTAAAGTAATGCTCAAAATTCTCCAAGCCAGTCTTCAGCAATACGTGAACCGTGAACTCTGTGATGTTCAAGCTGGTTTTAGAAAAGGCAGAGGAACCAGAGATCAAATTGCCAACATCTGCTGGATCATGGAAAAAGCAAGAGAGTTCCAGAAAAACATCTATTTCTGCTTTATTGACTATGCCAAAGCCTTTACCTGTGTGGATCACAATCAACTGTGGAAAATTCTGAAAGAGATGGGAATACCAGACCACCTGATCTGCCTCTTGAGAAACCTATATGCAGGTCAGGAAGCAACAGTTAGAACTGGACATGGAATAACAGACTGGGTCCAATAGGAAAAGGGGTACGTCAAGGCTGTATATTTTCACCCTGCTTATTTAACTTATATGCAGAGTACATCATGAGAAACGCTGGAAGAAGCACAGCTGGAATCAAGATTGCCGGGAGAAATCTCAATAACCTCAGATATGCAGATGACACCACCCTTATGGCAGAAAGTGAAGAGGAACTAAAAAGCCTCTTGATGAAAGTGAAAGA
>SJYQ01006503.1:268500-282081 GCA_006410935.1 Redunca redunca
TTTTTTTTTTTTTTGACATGGACCACTGTTAAAGTCTGTATTGAATATGTTACAATATGGGTTCTGTTTTACATTTTGGTTTTTTGGCTGCAAGGAATGTGAGAATCTTAGTTCCCAGACCATGGATCAAACCCATGCCCCCTGTGTTGGAAGGCAAAGTCTTAACCATTGGACCACCAGGGAGGCATCATCTGGGCTGAGTATTTTAAACAAGAGCTAATGTGTAAAGAAATCCTTTTTCTCTCTTGAGAAAGCCAGGTTCTCATGACTGTCATCTTGCTACAGAAGTCTGGAAACCTTTCTTGCTACCTTAAAGCAAACCTCAAGCTGAACAAACGGTTGTTTTGAGGGCAAGGTTTGCTCTCATTCTCTTTTCAAGAAAGTCTTAGGAAATCAGAACTCAAAAAAAAATGTACAACAGTTAACATATTCGCAAATCATTTTTCTTCTTATAGTGGATAGATTAGAAAATGCCCCTGAGTGATGAAGCATCTTAAACACCATAAAATATCATTTGAGAGGAGCTGATTCAGTTTTAAATAGAGGTTAGGGAGAAAGTCGGAGAAGGCAATGGCACCCCACTCCAGTACTCTTGCCTGGAAAATCCCATGGATGGAGGAGCCTGGTAGGCTGCAGTCCACTGGGTCACTAAGAGTTGGACATGACTGAGCGACTTCACTTTCACTTTTCACTTTCATGCATTGGAGAAGGAAATGGCAACCCACTCCAGTGTTCTTGCCTGGAGAATCCCAGGGATGGGGGAGCCTGGTGGGCTGCCGTCTCTGGGGTCGCACAGAGTCGGACACGACTGAAGCGACTTAGCAGCAGCAGCAGCAGCAGGGAGAAAGTGGATCAATATAATCCCCTTCTTTGTGGTTAAGAGGTGACCTTGGAGAAAAAACACATTTCTGGGTGCTGAGAACAAAGGCTCTAATGGGGCTTCAGGTAGTAGGGGAAAGAGAAAACAGGCAGGCTTGGCACATGCAAGATGTTCAACAGCAGAAGAAAAGGTAAACTCACACTTTTAAAATATCAGGCGCCATGGGACTTCCCTGGTTGTCCAGTGGTTGAGACTTAACTTTACAATGCAGGGGCTGTGGATTCAATCCCCAGTCAGGCAGCTAAGATCCTTCATGCCTTGTGGTAAAAAAAAACAAAACGAAACAAAACAAAAGAAAACCAGCCCAACAACAACAGAAAACAATAAAAAATAATCAAAACATAAAGCAGAAACAATGTTCTAACAAATTCAATAAAGACTTTAAAAAGATAGTCCATGTCAAAAAAATTAAAAAAAAAAAGTAGGTGTCAAACACTAGCTCAAAAAAGTTAGGTGTCAAACATGTCCAAAAAAAATTTTTTTTAAAAATTAGGTGTTAAACACAGGCTCTGTAAACTCAGTGCACTTCTAGCAAAGAAATTTGAAAAGGAGAAACAGAATTACTGAGAAAAATAAAATCTGGTTGCAAATAGTCAGCAGCTGCAAACCTCATTGTTTCACTTCAGTGGCTCTCCAATTATTTCTCTCAAGTTTTATCCTTTAGACACTGGTGTGTTTATAAAGGCCGTGTTGACACAACTGATCATGTCAGGACTGGTGAGGGTGGGGAACGGTCAGGAATGTCTGTTGGCTTTCTGCTGCAATGTTAGTTTGCCCAAATTTTCCATGCTGTTTAATAAAGTACCAATTTAGGAAACTAATGAGAACATTAATAATTTGTGCTTGACATTACTATGCTAAAATTACCAAACTAAGTTTATGGTTATAACCATAATATTGCATGATGTTTATGGTGTAAACATTTGGGGAGTTTTAAATATAAAAATACTTAATATCACAAAACTGTCCCAGTGTGTAAGTAGTTATCAAATTTGAAAGGTCTAAACATGCCAAAAGCTATAAAATAAATATATACCCCTGATACAACATTACAATTTATATAGTATGTTTGCATTTTGAACATTATTTGCCCTTGGATCTCAGTTTTGTTGTACATATTTGGTATACCTGAAAGCTCAGTATTGTGTTAGCAACAGCTGCCTGGATGTGAAATGTTAATAGTAGCAATTATGGTGAGGACAGCTTTTAATGAAAGGTTGTTGCCTGAAGTTAGTAAACCCTCCTCAAAGATTCATTAACAGTCAGAATTAACTATGCAATTATTAAAGCAAAAAAAAAAAAAAAAAGGCAAAAGGAAACACAATCCACTCCCAAAACAACAAAATCTTATTTTGCTGAGCATTTAGTGGGTAAGACTATATAATTATATCAAGCCAATTATGAAGAGAATGCACCGGTCATAGCAAACACCCTCTTCTAACAACCCAAGAGAGGAGTCTACGCATGGACAGCACCAGATAGTCAATACCAAAATCATATTGATTATATTCTTTGCAGCCAAATATGGAGAAGCTCTATACAGTCAGCAAAAACAAGACTGGGAGCTGACTATGGGTCAGATCATGAACTCCTTATTGCCAATTCAGACTTAAACTGAAGAAAGTAAGGAAAACCACTAGACCATTCAGGTATGACCTAAATCAAATCCCTTATGATTATATAGTGGAAGTGACAAATAGATTCAAGGGATTAGATCTGATAGAAATAGTTCCTGAAGAACTATGGATGGAGGTTTGCGACACTGTACAGGAGACAGGGATCAAGACCATCCCCATGGAAAAGGAATGCAAAAAGGCCAAATGGTTGTCTGAGGAGGCCTTACAAATAGCTGAGAAAAGCAGAAAAGCTAAAGGCAAAGAAAAGGAAAGATATACCCATTTGAATGCAGAGTTCCAAAGAATAGCAAGGTGAGATAAGAAAGCCTTCCTCAGTGATCAATGCAAAGAAATAGAGGAAAACAATAGAACGGGAAAAAGTAGAGATTTCTTCAAGAAAATTAGGGATACCAAGGGAACATTTCATGCAAAGATGGGCTCAATAAAGGACAGAAATGGTATGGACCTAACAGAAGCAGAAGATATTAAGAAGAGGTGGCAAGAATACACAGAACTGTACAAAAAAGATCTTCATGACCAAGATAATCATGATGGTGTGATCACTTACCAAGAGCCAGACATCCTGGAATGCAAAGTCAAGTGAGTCTCAGGAAGTAACACTATGAACAAAGCTAGTGGAGGTGATGGAATTCCAGCTGATCTATTTCAAATCCTAAAAGATGATGCTGTTAAAGTGCTGCAATCAGTACACCAAAAAGGTCAGTTTTCATTCCAGTCCCAAAGAAGGGCAGCACCAAAGAATGCTCAAACTACTGCACTCATCTCACATGCTAGCAAAGTAATGCTCAATATTCTCCAAGCCAGGCTTCAACAGTATGTGAATGATGAACTTCCAGATGTTCAAGCTGGATTTAGAAAAGTCAGAGGAACCGGAGATCAAATTGCCAACATTCGTTGGATCATTGAAAAAGCAAGAGATTCCAGAAAAACATGTACTTCTGCTTCATTGACTATGCCAAAGCCTTTGACTATGTAGATCACAGCAAACTGTAGAAAATTCTGAAAGAGATGGGAATACCAGACCACCTTTCTTGCCTCCTGAGAAATCTGTATGCAGGTCAAGAAGTAATTATTAGAATCAGACGTGAACAACAGGCTGGTTCCAGATTGGGAAAGGAGTATGTCAAAGCTGTATATTGTCACCCTGCTTATTTAACTTATATGCAGAGTACATCATGAGAAACGCTGGGCTGGAAGAAGCACAAGTTGGAATCAAAATTGCCAGGAGAAATATCAGTAACCTCAGATATGCAGATGGCACCACCTNAAGAAGTAATTATTAGAATCAGACGTGAACAACAGGCTGGTTCCAGATTGGAAAAGGAGTATGTCAAAGCTGTATATTGTCACCCTGCTTATTTAACTTATATGCAGAGTACATCATGAGAAACGCTGGGCTGGAAGAAGCACAAGTTGGAATCAAAATTGCCAGGAGAAATATCAGTAACCTCAGATATGCAGATGGCACCACCTTTATGGCAGAAAGTGAAAAGGAACTAAAGAGCCTCTCTACGAATGTGAAAGAGGAGAGTGAAAAAGTTGGCTTAAAACTCAACATTAAAAAACTAAGATCATAGCATCCAGTCCCATCACTTCATGGCAAATAGATGGGGAAACAGTGGCAGACTTTATTTTCTTGGGCTCCAAAATCACTGCAGATGGTGATTGCAGTCATGAAGTTAAAAGACGCTTGCTCCTTGGAAGAAAAACTATGACCAACCTAGACAGCATATTAAAGAGCAGAGACATTAATTTGCCACCAAAGGTCCGTCTAATCAAAGCTATGGTTTTTCTAGTAGTCATATATGGAGATGAGAGTTGAACACTGAGTGCTTTCTATAAAGAATTGATGCTTTTGAACTGTGGTGTTGGAGAAGACTCTTGAGAGTTCCTTGGACTGTAAGGAGATCAAAACAGTCAATCCTAAAAGAAATCAGTTCTGAATATTCATTGGTAGGATTGATGCTGAAGCTGAAACTCCAATACTTTGGCCACCTGATACAAAGAGCTGACTCACTGGGAAAGACTCTGATGCTGGGAAAGATTGAAAGCAGAAGGAGAAGGGAATGACAGATGATGAGATGGTTGGATGGCATCACCGACTTAATGGACATGAGTTTGAGCAAGCTCCAGAAGTTGCTGATGGACAGGGAGGCCTGGCCTGCTGCAATCCATGGGGTCACAAAGATTCGGACAAGACTGAGCAACTGAACTGAACCGAATTATAAAGACATTGATTTTTTTTTTCTTCTTGATTGAAAGAGCAGAAGTTTTTTTTTTAAAGGGTTTGAATCTTATTCATCAGTTCAGTCACTTCAGTCACTCACTCGTGTCCGACTGTTTGCAACCCCATGAACCGCAGCATGCCAGGCTTCCCTGTCCATCACCAACTCCCAGAGTCTACCCAAACCCATGTCTATGGAGTTGGTGATGCCATCCAACCATCTCATCACCTGTTGTCCCTTTCTCCTCCTGCCCTCAATCTTTCCCAGCATCAGGGTCTTTCCAAATAGTCAGCTCTTCGCATCAGGTGGCCAAAGTGTTGGAGTTTCAGCTTTAGCATCAGTCCTTGCAATGAACACCCAGGACTGATCTCCTTTAGAATGGACTGGTTGGATCTCCTTGCAGTCCAAGGGACTCTCAAGAGTCTTCTCCAACACCACAGTTCAAAAGCATCAATTCTTTGGTGCTCAGCCTTCTTTATAGTCCAACTCTCACATCCATATGTGACCACTGGAAAAACCATAGCCTCGACTAGATGGACTTTGTTGACAAAGTAATGTCTCTGCTTTTGAATATGCTGTCTAGGTTGGTCATAACTTTCCTTCCAAGGAGTAAGTGTCTTAAGTTCATGGCTGTGATCACCATCTGCAGTGATTTTGGAGCCCAGAAAAATAAAGTCTGACACTGTTTCCACTGTTTCCCCATCTATTTCCTATGAAGTGATGGGACCGGATGCCATGATCTTCGTTTTCTGAATGTTGAGCTTGAAGCCAACCTTTTCACTCTCCTCTTTCACTTTCATCAAGAGGCTCTTTAATTCCTCTTCACTTTCTGCCATAAGGGTGGTATTATCTGCAAATCTGAGGTTATTGATATTTTTCCTGGCAATCTTGATTCTAGCTTGTGCTTCTTCCAGCCCAGCATTTCTCATGATGTACTCTGCATATAAGTTAAATAAGCAGGGTGACAATATACAGCCTTGATGTACTCCTTTTCCTATTTGGAACCAGTCTGTTGTTCCATGTCCAGTTCTAACTGTTGCTTCCTGACCTGCATACAGGTTTCTCAAGAGGCAGGTCATCAGTTTTCCCTTACTTTGGGGGAAATCTTGTAATACCAAGTACCATTCAGTTGTCCTACCCATAGGGATATAAACAAGTTTGGAAACAAATGCGGTGATATTTCTTCCCATAGGTTTTGAATCAATGAGTTTTCATTGTCATTTATCTCTAGGTATTTTTTAAATTTCCTTTTTGATTTCTTCAATGATGCATTGATTGTTTAGTAACATATTGTTTAGCTTCTATGTGTTTGTGTTTTTTTTACAGTTTTTTTTTTCCTATAATTGGTTTCTAATCTGATAGTTTTATGTTTAGAAAAGATGCTTGATATGATTTCGGTTTTCTTAAACTTACTGAGGCTTGATTTGTGACCCAACGTGTGGTCAGTCTTGAGAATGTTCCATGTGCACTTGAAAAGAAAGTATATTCTGCTTTCAGATGGAATGCTCTGTAAGTATTCGTTAAGTCCATTTAGTCTAATGTGTCATTTAAGGACTGTGTTTTTTAAAATTAATTTTCTATTTGGATAATCTGTACATTGGTGTACAGATATTAAAATTTCCCACTTTATTGTTGTTACTGTGAATTTCCCTTTAATGGCTATTAATGTTTGCCTTATATATTGAGTGCTTCTATGGTGGGTACATGTACATTTACAACTGTTATATATTCTTCTGAAATTGGCCCCTTGGTCATTATGTAGTGACCTTTCTTGTCTCTTGTAACAGTCTTTATTTTTAAAGTCTATTTTGTCAGACATGAGTATTGCTACTCTGGCTTTCTCTTTATTCCATTTGCATAGAATACTGTTTGCTATCCCCTCACTTTCAGTCTGTATGTGTCCCTAGGTCTGAAGTTGGTCTCTCGTAGACAGCATATTACGGGTCTTGTTTTTGTGATATGTCATTCAGTGTTTGCGGAGTCTTCATAAACCTTATGCATTTTCTGGTAAAGATCCTGAGACCAATACAGAGAATGAAAACAGGGAAGGCTATGGGCTGCTAACTGTTGCTCTGAGACTGAGAGCATAACGTTTCTCATAAAGTTCTATTCTGGCACAATCCTGTTCTTCCTTGAATCATGAAATCTTCATCCTGGGACCCCACAGCAAGCTGGTGGCAGAGCTGGGATTTTAGAACTATTGCCATTGTCATTTGAAGTTTTGCTCATTAATGTTCTATACCTGTGGTGTCCAGTATGGTAGCCACTGGAAACATGTGGCTATTTCAATTTAAATTAATGAAAATTAAATAAAATTAAAAGTTCAGTTCCTCAGTTTCACTAGTTACATCTCAGGAACTCAGTAGCCATATATGTTTGATGACCACCACATTGGACAATAAAGATATAAACCACAATGTCTCAGAAACTTCTTTTGGACAGCATTGCTCCAAATGCTAAAATGATGTACACATTTCTGATTGAAGCAGTATCCTTATTTGTAGAAACCTATTAAAATGAAATTTTAGTGTTACACTAGCCTCTCTAGTGTACCGAAAGTCAATGTAAATTCAGAAAAAAGTTAGAAAAATAAACACTAAGAAGGACTGGGAAAAATAGATAAAAGTAACATTGCCTATATAAAAGTTAAAGTTACGCTGACGTGATTCTTTGGGGGAATTGAACTCTCAGGTGTAGGAAGTCACAAAGGCAAAAGAAAATTTTTTTTTCTGCTTTTGTGTAATTTTCTTTCATTAAAAAATCCCTTTCCAAAGGTCCTTAAGCTAAGGTACAAATGTTGAAAACATCAGACAGCTTTGAGCTAATCAAAATTAAAATTCATATCATAAAAAAAGCCTTAAGTATTATCACATTTGGATTCTGTATTTGCCTGAGGTGATGGCAAGAAATAAAAGGTAAAATCATTTACAGCAGATGAGTGGGAAAGAGAGCCTTTGTTGATTTTTTATTAGCTGTTTAGCTTCAGGGACTCAGGGGTAATAAAAACAGTAAATAGTACCTTGGTGGCCTGAATAAGTTAGTGATCCTTCCAAAGGTACAAACTCTCAATGAGTGATTAGTTTAAGCCTAGCAAGACCCAAGCTCACCAAAGGTAATTTATAGTAATTATCCCAGTTCTTCCCTATAGGCCTTTCCAGATGATTTGTAATAAAGTCCAACTAAATACTGTTTAAACACATACTATCTGGAATAAGTCTTTTATAGTATAATATACTAAAACATAAACATGTTACTTTCCTTTAACTATTATGTAATAGAGTTTTAAAATAACACATGTAGTGTCTGAGAGAGAGTTCTGTGTAATTTTTAGTGGATTAAGAAGTGGAAATTTTAAGAAATGTATTTTTCAATAATAGGGTTGTCTTAGAGGAGGAGGGCAAGTGAGATGAGTACAAGTTGGGTTCAAAGAAAGTGGGATATATGTCAGAGAGGAAGTGACAATATTATTCTGAACATTGTGGACATAAAAAAATATTTACAGCCTAAAAGTTGAGAGTTATGTTTTATTTGGTGGGGAATTTTAAGACTGAAAGCCCAGGAGACAGCATCTCAAGTAACTGTGAGAGAACTGCTCAGAGGAGGCGAGGATGCTAGCCAAGTTATATAGAACTTTTGCAATAGAGGGCAGGTAATCTGAACATCAAAAGATTATTGTAAATTAAAGAAAACCAGATATCCCAAGTTAAGCAATTTAGCACTTGTCATGTATGGGAGGATGTAAGAATCTGGGCTCACTAAAATCAATCTTTTGATATGCACATCACCTATCTGGGACCAGTATCCTTTGTTTCACATCTTGAGTTTCTTCAGGGCTCAGGGTGAGTGGCTGCAGTCTGAGGGCTGCTAGATGGCAGGTATTTTTTCCTTCCTGACTTCCCTTAGGGCTCACCAGCCCATCATCCATGGTGGTTGCAATTGCTGATGACCACAGCATCCATTATTTACTGATATGGCTGGAAATATTTCATTTCTCAACATGTCTGGGCACCCCTCATTCAATAATCCCATAAGCCAGTTACTAAAACCTCATGTTTCCTAAGGGAGACATAGATGTCTTTTGGGAGATGATTACAACAGAGGAGTAAATGAAAGTCAAAAGAAAGCTATTTGGCTCAAATGATGATTAGACATGTGTGGCACCAGGAACCAATCACTAGTGCTAACATCATTTAAGCAAGAGGTTGTACAGGGATCTATAGAGATGGTACCCTTTGTCCTCAGTCCAGTTGTTATCCTCTCCAATACCAGGCTTCCAGGACAGCAGCAATAAGCAGCCTTCAGTTCAGTTCAGTCACTCAGTAGTGTACAACTCTTTGCGACCCCATGAATCACAGCACGCCAGGCCTCCCTATCCAAAACCAGCTCCCAGAGTTCACTCAGACTCACGTCCATCAAGTCAGTGATGCCATCCAGCCATCTCATCCTGGGCCGGCCCCTTCTCCTCCTGCCCCTAATCCCTCCCAACATCAAAGTCTTTTTCAGTGAGTCAACTCTTCGCATGAGGGGGCCAAAGTATTGGAGTTTCAGCTTTAACATTATTCCTTCCAAAGAAATCCCAGGGCTGATCTCCTTCAGAATGGACTGGTTGGATCTCCTTGCAGTCGGAAAACTCTCAAGAGTCTTCTCCAACACCACAGTTCAAAAGCATCAATTCTTCGGCGCTCAGCCTTCTTCACAGTCCAACTCTCAAATCCATACATGACCACAGGAAAAACCATAGCCTTGACTAGACGGACCTTAGTTGGCAAAGTAATGTCTCTGCTTTTGAGTGTACTATCTAGGATGGTCATAACTCTTCTTCCAAGGAGTAAGCATCTTTTAATTTCATGGCTACAGTCACCATCTGCAGTGATTTTGGAGCCCCCAAAAATAAAGTTTGACACTGTTTCCACTATTTCCCCATCTATTTCCCATGAAGTGATGGGACCGGATGCCATGATCTTCGTTTTCTGAATGTTGAGCTTTAAGCCAACTTTTTACTCTCCTCTTTCACTTTCATTAAGAGGCTTTTTAGCTCCTCTTCACTTTCTGCCATAAGGGTGGTGTCATCTGCATATCTGAGGTGATTGATATTTCTCCCAGCAATCTTGGTTCCAGCTTGTGTTTCTTCCAGTCCAGCGTTTCTGCATAGAAGTTAAATAAGCAGGGTGACAATATACAGCCTTGATGTACTCCTTTTCCTATTTGGAACCAGTCTGTTGTTCCACGTCCAGTTCTAACTGTTGCTTCCTCACCTGCATACAGATTTCTCAAGAGGCAGGTCAGGTGGTCTGGTATTCCCATCTCTTTCAGAATTTTCCACAGTTGATTGTGATCCACACAGGTAAAGGCTTTGGCATAGTCAATAAAGCAGAAATAGATGTTTTTCTGGAACTCTCTTGCTTTTTCCATGATCCAGCAGATGTTGGCAATTTGATCTCTGGTTCCTCTGCCTTTTCTAAATCCAGCTTGAACATCACAGAGTTCACGGTTCACGTATTGCTGAAGACTGGCTTGGAGAATTTTGAGCATTACTTTACTAGCATGTGAGATGAGTGCATTTGTGCGGTAGTTTGAGCATTCTTTGGCATTGCCTTTCTTTGGGATTCGAGTGAAAACTGACCTTTTCCAGTCCTGTGGCCACTGCTGAGTTTTCCAAATGTGCTGGCATATTGAGCTGGCACTTTCACAGCATCATCTTTCAGGATTTGAAACAGCTCAACTGGAATTCCATCAACTCCACTAGCTTTGTTCATAGTGATGCTTTCCAAGGCCCACTTTACTTCACATTCCAGGATGTCTGGCTCTAGGTGACTGATCACACCATTGTGATTATCTTGGTCGTGAAGATCTTTTTTGTACAGTTTTTCCGTGTATTCTTGCCACCTCTTCTTAGTATCTACTGCTTCTGTTAGGTCCAGACCATTTCTGTCCTTTATCAAACCCATCTTTGCATGAAATGTTCCCTTGGTATCTCTAATTTTCTTGAAGAGATCTCTAGTCTTTCCCATTCTATTTTTTTCCTCTATTTCTTTGCATTGATCCCTGAGGAAGGCTTTCTTATCTCTCCTTGCTATTCTTTTGAACTCTGCATTCAGATGCTTATATCTTTCCTTTTCTCCTTTGCTTTTCACAGCTATTTGTGAGGCCTCCCCAGACAGCCATTTTGCTTTTTTGCATTTATTTTCCATGGGCATGGTCTTGATCCCTGTCTCCTGTACAGTGTCACGAACCTCGTTCCATAGTTCATCAGACACTCTATGTATCAGATCTAGTCCCTTAAATCTATTCTCACTTCCACTGTATAATCATAAGGGATTTGATTTAGGTCATACCTGAATGGTCTAGTGGTTTTCCCTACTTTCTTTAATTTAAGTCTGAATTTGGCAATAAGGTGTTCATGATCTGAGCCGCAGTCAACTCCCGGTCTTGTTTTTGCTGACTGTACAGAGCTTCTCCATCTTTGCCTACAAAGAA
Organism: Redunca redunca; assembly: GCA_006410935.1. Classification (NCBI taxonomy): domain Eukaryota; kingdom Metazoa; phylum Chordata; class Mammalia; order Artiodactyla; family Bovidae; genus Redunca; species Redunca redunca. The sequence continues at coordinate 279,720 of SJYQ01006503.1, forward strand.
TATAATCAATCTGATTTCGGTATTGACCACCTGGTGATGTCCACGTTTAGAGTCTTTGTTGTGTTGTTGGAAGAGGGTGTTTGCTATGACCAGTGCCTTCTCTTGGCAAAACTCTATTAGTCTTTGTCCTGCTTCATTCCATATTCCAAGGCCAAATTTGCCTGTTACTCCAGGTGTTTCTTGACTTCCTACTTTTGCATTCCAGTCCCCTATAATGAAAAGGAGATCTTTTTTGGGTGTTAGTTCTAAAAGGTCTTGTAGGTCTTCTTAGAACCGATCAACTTCAGCTTCTTCATTGTACTGGTTGGGGCATAGACCTGGATTACTGTTATACTGAATGTTTTACCTTGGAAACCAACAGAGATCATTCTGTCGTTTTTGAGATTGCATCCAAGTACTGCATTTTGGACTCTTTTGTTGACCATGATGGCTACTCCATTTCTTCTGAGGGATTCCTGTCCACAGTAGTAGATATAATGGTCATCTGAGTTAAATTCACCCATTCCAGTCCATGTTAGTTTGCTGATTCCTAGAATGTTGATGTTCACTCTTGCCATCTCCTGTTTGACCATTTCCAATTTGCCTTGATTCATGGACCTAACATTCCAGGTTCCCATGCAATATTGCTCTTACAGCATCGGACCTTGCTTCTATCACATGCCACATCCAAAACTGGGTATTGTTTTTGCTTTGGTTCCATCCCTTCATTGTCTCTGGAGTTATTTCTCCACTGATCTTCAGTAGCATATTGGGTACCTACTGACCTAGGGTGTTTCTCTTTCAGTATCCTATCATTTTCCTTTTCATACTGTTCATGGGGTTCTCAAGGCAAGAATATCTAAGTGGTTTGCCATTCCCTTCTCCAGTGGACTGCATTGTGTCAGACCTCTCCACCATGACCCGGCCATCTTGGGTGGCCCCACAGGGCATGGCTTAGTTTCATTGAGTTAGGCAGGCTGTGGTCGGTGTGATTAGATTGACTAGTTTTCTGTGATTATGGTTTCCGTGTGTCTGCCCTCTGATGCCCTCTCACAACACCTACCGTCTTATTTGGGTTTCTCTTACCTTGGACGTGGGGTATCTCTTCACGGCTGCTCCAGCAAAGCACTGTTAACAGTGATCCATTCATGGCCAAATTTGATTCAGTTTTCCTTCATCTACTCGCTTCCACTTTCTGGATTGTATCAAAGTCAGTTTTAGGACATTTCAAGGAAACATTTTTTTTCCTACAGTGTATTGGCACAGATAAATAGTATCTTTGTCTGTTATCATGGTATTTATTCTTTAAGGACATTGGGAATTACACAGGAAAACACTAAGGTATGTTAAGTGGATTCACTGAGGAAAGGACAGGGAACTATGCGAACAGACAATCCGGGAGTTTGAGGAAATATCCTAAGAATGTGACATCTAGACCAGTAGTCTCCAACTTTTTTGGCACCAGGGACAGGTTTTATAGAAGACAAGTTTTCCATGGACCAGGGTCGGGGGATGGTTTCAGGATGATTCCAGTGCACTATGTTTATTTTGCACTTAATTTCTGTTATTCCATCTCTCCACCTCAGATCATCAGGCATTAGATCCTGGAGGTTGGGGATCCCTGAGATTGATTATATGCTATGCAGCCAAAGATGGAGAAGCTCTATACAGTCAACAAAAACAAGACCAGGAGCTGACTGTGGCTCAGATCATGAACTCCTTATTGCCAAATTCAGACTGAAATTGAAGAAAGTAGGAGCTGACTGTGCCTCAGATCATGAACTCCTTATTGCCAAATTCAGACTGAAATTGAAGAAAGTAGGGAAAACCGCTAGACCATTCAGACATGACCTAAATCAAATCCCTTATGATTATACAGTGGAAGTGAGAAATAGATTAAAGGGCCTAGATTTGATAGATAGAGTGTCTGATGAACTATGGAATGAGGTTCGTGACATTGTACAGGAGACAGGGATCAAGACCATTCCCATGGAAAAGAAATGCAAAAAAGCAAAATGGCTGTCTGGGGAGGCCTCACAAATAGCTGTGAAAAGAAGAGAGGTGAAAAGCAAAGGAGAAAAGGAAAGATATAAGCATCTGAATGCAGAATTCCAAAGAATAGCAAGGAGAGATAAGAAAGCCTTCTTCAGCAATCAATGCAAAGAAATAGAGGAAAACAACAGAATGGGAAAGACTAGAGATCTCTTCAAGAAAATTAGAGATACCAAGGGAACATTTCATGCAAAATGGGTTTGATAAAGGACAGAAATGGTATGGACCTAACAGAAGCAGAAGATATTAAGAAGAGATGGCAAGAATACACAGAAGAACTATACAAAAAGGATCTTCATGACCCAGATAATCATGATGATGTGATCACTAA
>SJYQ01006503.1:282150-323818 GCA_006410935.1 Redunca redunca
TCTGTGGATCACAATCAACTGTGGAAAATTCTGAAAGAGATGGGAATACCAGACCACCTGACCTGCCTCTTGAGAAATCTGTATGCAGGTCAGGAAGCAACAGTTAGAACTGGCCATGGAACAACAGACTGGTTCCAAATAGGAAAAGGAGTACATCAAGGCTGTATATTGTCACCCTGCTTGTTTAACTTCTATGCAGAGTACATCATGAGAAACGCTGGACTGGAAGAAACACAAGCTGGAATCAAGAACGCCGGGAGAAATATCAATCACCTCAGATATGCAGATGTCACCACCCTTATGGCAGAAAGTGAAGAGGAGCTAAAAAGCCTCTTAATGAAAGTGAAAGAGGAGAGTAAAAAGTTGGCTTAAAGCTCAACATTCAGAAAACGAAGATCATGGCATCTGGTCCCATCACTTCATGGGAAATAGATGGGGAAACAGTAGAAACAATGTCAGACTTTATTTTTGGGGGCTCCAAAATCTCTGCAGATGGTGACTGCAGCCATGAAATTAAAAGACGCTTACTCCTTGGAAGAAGAGTTATGACCACCCTAGATAGTATATTCAAAAGCAGAGACATTACTTTGCCAACTAAGGTCCATCTAGTCAAGGCTATGGTTTTTCCTGTGGTCATGTATGGATTTGAGAGTTGGACTGTGAAGAAGGCTGAGTTCCGAAGAATTGATGCTTTTGAACTGTGGTGTTGGAGAAGACTCTTGAGAGTCTCTTGGCCTGCAAGAAGATCCAACCAGTCCATTCTGAAGGAGATCAGCCCTGGGGTTTCTTTGGAAGGAATGATGCTAAAGCTGAAACTCCAAAACTTTGGCCACCTCATGCGAAGAGTTGACTCATTGGAAAAGACTCTGATGCTGGGAGGGATTGGGGGCAGGGGAAGGGGATGACAGAGGATGAGATGGCTGGATGGCATCACGGACTTGATGGACATGAGACTGAGTGAGCTCCGGGAGCTGGTTTTGGATAGGGAGGCCTGGCGTGCTGTGATTAATGGGGTCGCAAAGAGTCGGCCACGACTGAGTGACTGAACTGAACTGAACTGAGCTAGACTCACTCATTGTGGCCAAATGGTATCAGTCAACAGAAGATGGGAAGAAAGGGAATTCCAGATGGATGAAATATCAAAGAATTATTTACTTAATGAGTTAAGTATGTTCATAGAAGTTTTGCATAGTGTCTTATGTACCAGTGTTAAACAGGTGGGGAGGCCCTAATCTCTCAAGTATGAATAGAGTGAATGTCTGTAAGGTACACATGAATCTGGATTGAACAGAAGATGATCCATTCAAGACACTGCATATATTCAGAAATCTTGGAGAGTAAGGTGTACCGGGGTGGTGGTAATTGTAGGCATGGCCCAGTCAAGCAGTGATTCTGTAGCAGCAGCAACCAGAGGAGACTGGAGACTTGTGATGACAATGAAGGTGTCCACAATAGGAATTGTCTAGAATGCAGTGTTCCCACACTGTGTAATATTGGATTGGCCAAAAAGTTCATTGTGGTTTTTCTAAAAGATGTTTTATGTTTTTGGCTAAACCAATATTTAAAAATGTACCTTCCAATATGAGTGTGATCTTTGAAATATTTTAGTGGGTATTTTTTTATTATCATAACTGATGTTTATTGAGTTGATGGACATGAATTTGAGCAAACTCTAGGAGTTGTGATGGACAGGGAAGCCTGACATGCTGCAGTCCATGGGGTCACAAAGAGTCAGAGATGACTGAGCAACTGAACTGAACTGATGTTTAATTGAAAGTAACATATGATCATTTCTTTAGAGGAAATAAACTCATTTCTATAAATTTGCAAGTTTAGGTCAGGGAAGAATTTTCAGGAGTCCCAACTTATTAATCAGTTCTGAATGTTTTAACGTTTTCTCCAAAGAATAAGAAAGTAATATAAAAGTTCTTCATATGTCAGTTAGGTTTCAGTGTAAGAAGACATAAACCACTCTAGAGTTTTCAAACAGGAAAGAATTTAATAAAGGGAAGTGGTACTTATCCAAATTTACTGGAAGTTTTGGTGATAAAGAAGTGGGTGGGAGGAGGATGGGTACAAGTAAGTTTTCAGGTCAGACCCAAGGTGCAGCCAGATCTGGTTCATTACATTTGTGATATCATATCAAATGAAAGTGATGAGCAGGAGAGATCAAACTTCCTAGGAGCTTCGGTAAGGCATCTGTGCAAGAAGTTGAGATATCATCTCAGCGAAAATGGAGGGCCATGCCACAATTTTGACATTTCTAAAGGGCCCAGTGGTCTATGAGAATTTGAAATGCCCTTCAAAAATGAGAGATAATTTGATGTACTTTGAATCACCCACCACAAATAGTGAGGTATAATACTTGCTGTGCCTCTTTGGATTTAAAAAAAAAATATTATTTTAAAATCTTTTAATGAATTATAGTTGATTTGTATACAGTGTTGTGCTAATTTCTTCAGTATAGCAAAGTAATTCAGTTATACATATATTGCATCTTTATATCCATTCTTTTTAATATTCTTTTCCATTATCGTTTATCACAGGATATTAATGTAGTTCCCTGTGCTATTCAGTTGGACCTGGTTGTTTATCCATTGTTATTCATTTGATAGCTTACATCACCTAACCCCAACTTCCTATGTTATCCCTCCCCCATATCTCATCTGTTATTTGACTCTGGCCTATTTTCTGGGTATCACAAAGACTGATAGTTCTTACATATTAGAGGAAGAAAACGGGTCTGCGTGAAGAGAGACTATAATTCAAGCTTACACTTGGGTGCATGAGTCAGAAGTTCCAAGTATCTGTGGTCGATGCTGTACAGCAACTTCAATACTATTAATGCCATTAATAGTAACTACGCATTTTCAGGAAGGGCATTACCTCTTCTAGTAACATATTTTGTTCATGGAGAACCAGCTTGACTTGCTACTATAACAAAATGATTATTCACCCCCAATTGCCCACTGTGAACTGAGTATTATCTTGTCTGTGCAGCCTAAAATTGGATGTGCACAGCAGCATTCACGTGCAAAATGGAAATGGTCTATAAAAGCTGCGACTAAGCAGGAAAGGAATGAGAAACAGCCCTGGTAGATAGCTTAGATTTCTGTCATACCTGCATTATGTTGTGGATTCTTCCTTCACACACAGATTTGACCATATGAAGAGTTGTTGTTTGTTATAGCCACAAAGTCATGTCTGACTCTTTTGTGGCCCCCATGGACTGTAGCCTGCCAGGCTCCTCTGTTTGTGGGATTTCCCAGGCAAGAATACTGAAGTGGGTTACTATTTCCTTCTCTAGGGTGTCTTCCTGACCCCGGGATCGACCTCATATCTCCTGCATTGGCAGCTGTGTTCTTTACCACTGAGCCACCAGGGAACTTCTATATAAAGAGTTACCTATGATAAATTAACAGAAGGAAAAAACTCAGATATGATTTATGGATGCTTATGCACAATATGCTGACATGAAATGAAAGTGGATGGCCACTCCATTACAGCCCCACTCAGGAGAAGCCCTGGACAAGAGTGATGAAAGGGGCAGAGCTTCCTGTGGCTTATCCAGTATCATACAGAACAGTTTTCTTGTCCTAAAATACCTGTTATTCTTCACCTATTCAACCATCTTCCTCTCCAGCCAATCTCCTGGAAACCACTGATTTTTTTTATTTTGAATTTCTGTAGATTTAATTTGTCCCAGAATGTTATATCATTGGAATCATAAAGTATATAGCAGGCTTCTTTCACGTAGCAATATGTATTTAAGATTCATCTCTGATTTTTCATGGCTTAATAACTCATTTTGTCTTTGAAAATTATGATAAAATATACATAACACAAAACTTACCATTTTAACCATTTTCAAGTGTGTATTGGTGGCATTCAGTACATTTGTACTGTTGTGCAACTATCATCATCATCCATCTTCAGAACTCTTTTCATCTTAGAAAATTGAAACTCTGTATCTATCAGACAAAAATTCCACACTACCCCCTTCCCCTCGGCTCCTGGTGAGCATCATTCTACTATCTCTTTCTATGAATTTTGTTAATCTCAGTACCTCATATAAGTGGAATCATGTATTGTTTTTATACTTTGGTGATCACCTTAATTTACTTACTTTACTTAATTTACTTACTTTAGTGTAATGACTTTTAGGGTTTTTTTTTTTTTTTTTTTCCTTTTTGAGTCACATTGGCAATTTATTAGGAAGAAAGTATTAGCAACTCCTTTCATTATCAACTGTTTTATCCATGTTGTAGTGTATGTCAAATTTCCTTCCTTTTTAAGGTTGAACAGTAGTAGTCCATTGTATGTATATGTGCATGCTAAGTTGCTTCATTCATGTCCAACTCTTTGTGACCCTATGGACTGTAGCCAGCCAGGCTCTGCTGTTCATGGGGATTCTTCAGGCAAGAATACTGGAATGGGTTGCCATGCCCTTCTCCAGGGGATCTTCCTGACCCAGAGATTGAACTCATATCTCTTATGTCTCTTGCATTGGCAGGGGGGTTCTTTAACACATGCACCACATGGGAAGCCCCTATTGCATGTGTATACCATGTTTTATTCATTTATTAATTATTTTATTTTGGTTGTGCTGGGTCTTTTTTTGAGGAATGCAGGCTTTCTCTAGTTTTGACCTCAGACTCAGTTGCCCCACAGCATGTGGGATATCTTAGTTCCCTGACCAGAGATCAACCCCCATGTTGGAAGGCGGGTTCTTAACCTATGGACCACCAGGGAAGTCTCTACACTATGTTTTATTTATGCATCCGTCAACAGACACTTTGATTGCCTCCACTTTTTGGCTATCAAGAGTAATTCTGTTATGAACATGGGTAGACAGATACATACATGCTCGAGTTCCTTCTTTAGATTCTTTTGGGTATATGCTGTTTTCTTGGAGGCTGCACTGTTTAATATTTCTACCAACAATGCACAGGATTCCAACTTCTCCATATCTTTGCTAAAACTTATTTTCTGATTTTGTTGTTTTGCTTTGTTAATAGTATCCATTCTAATGGGTACAAGGTGGTATCTCATTGTGGCTTTCATTTTCATTTTTCTCATGGTTAGTTATATTGGTAATCTTCTCATCTGCTTATTGGCCATTTGTTTCTTTTTTAGGGAAATATCTATTCAAGTCTTTTTGTCCATTTTAAAATTGTTTTAATTTTAAGTGTAAAACGCATTTAAGATTCAACCAATTTTATTGTTGTTTTGAGTTGTCCAGATTCTTTATATATTCTAAATAGAAACGTCTTATCAGATATATGATTTTTTATTGTTTTTGTTGACTTGCAGGGTTTTATATATATATCAGATATATGATTGAAATTTTAAAAAATTCCAAGGGTTACCATTTTATTGTTAACTGTCATTTGACACATAGAAAATTTAATTTCAACATTGTCCAATTTATCTTTTTTGGGGGGGTTACCTGTGCTTTTGGTGTTATGTCCAAGGAACCATTGTCAAATCCAGTTTCATTATTTCCTATATGCTTTCTTCTAAGATTTTGATCATTTTAGCTCATATTTGATCCATCTTAAGTTAGTTTTCACATATGGTATAATTTAAGAGTCCCATTGAATTGTTTTGCAAGTGAATATTCTGTTTTCCAATATAATTTGTTAAAAAGACTGACATCTCCCTATTAAATGGTGTTATCATTGTTAATGATTGGCTGACCATATACACAAAGGTTTATTTCTGGGCTCTCTGTTCTATTCCATTGGTCTAAATATATGTTTTTATGCTATCAAACCGTTCTGGTTACTCTAGCTATGTAGTAAATTTTGAAATCATGAAGTGTGAAGCCTCCAACTTTTTCATTTTTTTCAATACTATTTTGTTTATTCAAGGTCTCTTGAAATTCCATATAAATGTTAGATCCAGGTTTTCTATTTCTACGAAAAGAGTCATGGATTGTGGTAGGGATTACATTGAATATATATGTCACTTTAAGTAATATTGGTGCCTTAATAATAGTAAGTTTTCCTATCCATGAATGCTTTTCATTTAGTGGTGTCTTTAGTTTCTTTCAGCAACATTTTGCTGTTTTCAGCATACAAGTTTTTAGTATCATTCAGTAAGTTTATTCTTGAACATTTTTACTCTTTTTGATATAAGTAGAATTTTCCTCCTAATTTCCTGTTTTGGTTGTTCACTTTCAGTGTACAGAAATGCAACTGACTTTGTGTTGGTTTAGTATCCTGAAAACTCACTGAATTTATTTATTAGTCCTAACAGTTTGTGTGGAATCTTTAGGATTTTCTACATATAAAATCCTTTGAAAATAGAGATAATTTTATTTCTTCCTTTCCCATCTGAATACCTTTTATTTAGTTTTCTTGTCTAATTGTTCTTGCTAGGACTTCTTGCACTATGTTGAATAGAAGTGGTAAAAATGGGCATCCTTGTATTGTTTCTGGTCTTAAAAAAAGCTTTTAATTTTTCACCAGTGAGTGTGATGTTAGCTGTGGGGTTTTTGTATATACATTTTATTATGTTGAGGTAGTTTCCTTTTATTTCTGCTTTGCTGAGTGTTATTGCCATGAAAACATGTTTAATTTTCTCAAATGCTTTTTCTGCATCACTTGAGATAATCATATGGATTTTTTTTCTCTTAGCATTTCATATACATTCTGTTAATGTGATATATTATATTGACTGACTTTCATGTGTCTAGCATCCTTGCATTCAAGATATAAATTCCACTTGGTCATGGTGTATAATCTTTTTAATGTGCTGTTGAATTTCTTTTGCTAGTATTTTGTTAAAAATTTTTGTATCAATATTTTATCAGAGCTGTTGTTTTGTACTTTTATTTTTCTGTAGATTCTTTGTCTGGCTTTGGTATTAAAGTAATGCTGGCCTCATAGAATGAGTTGCAAGTATTTCTGCTTCAATTTTTTTAAATGCATTCTTTTTTTAAATTTTTTTTTAAATTTAAATTTATTTATTTTAATTGGAGGCTAATTACTTTACACTGGGATGACCCAGAGAGATGGTAAGGGGAGGGAGTTAGGAGGGGGGTTCAGGATTGAGACACGTGTACATCCTCTTCAATTTTTTATAAAACTTTGAGGAGGAGTGATATTAACTCTTTAAATGCTTGCCATAATTCACCAGCGAAACCATCTGGTTCTGAGCTTTTGTTTGCTAGGAACTTTTTGACTTCTGATTCAGTCATCTCACTATTTATAGATTTGTTCAGATTTCCTTTTTTTAAATGAGATAATCTTAGTATGTTGAATGTTTCTAGGAATTTGTCCTGAATTTTCACCTAGGTTATCATATTTGTGTGTGCAGTTTCTCTTATTACTCTATTATAATCCTTCTTATTTCTCTATAATCAGTAATGATCGGCTTTCATGATGGCTTAGTGATAAAGAATCCATCCGCTAATGTAGGAGACTTGGGTTTGATCCCTGGGTCTGAAAGATCCCCTGGAGAAGGAAATGGCAACTGACTCCAGTATTCTTGCCTGGGAAATCCCATGGACAGGGGCGCCTGGTGGGCTACAGTCCATGGCATTTCAGAGTTGGACACAACTTCGTGAATAAACAACAAGAATAAATTGAAATCCACTTCTTTTACTATAGCGTTATCTATTTATTCCTCTAGTTCTATAATGTTTGCTTCATATATATAGGAATTCTGATGCTTGGCATCTATATGTCTAAAATTGTTATATTTTCTTGGTGAGTTGACCCTTTTATTATTATACTGTCCTTCTTTGACCCTTCTAACACTTTTGATTTAAAGACTTTTTTGTCTGATGTTAGAATGGCCACTCTTGTTTTCTGTGGGTTACTATTTGCATGGAGTAACCTTTTTTTAATCCCTTCTTTTGCAATTTATCTGTGTTGTTAAATCTAAACAGGTCAAGAAGCAGCAGTTAGAACTGGACATGGAACAACAGACTGGTTCCAAAACGGGAAAGGAGCACATCAAGGCTGTATATTGTCACCCTACTTATTTAACTTCTATTCAGAGTACATCATGTGAAATGCCAGGCTGGATAAAGCACAAGCTGGAATCAAGATTGCCAGGAGAAATATCATTAACAACAGATATGCAGATGACAGCACCATTATGGCATAAAGTGAAGAGGAACGAAAGAGCCTCTTATGAATGTGAAAGAGGAGAGTGAAAAGTTGGCTTAAAACTCAACATTCAGAAAGCTAAGGTCATGGCATACGGTCCCATCACTTCATGGCAAATAGATGGGGAAACAATGGAAACAGTGAGAGAATTTACTGCAACAGTTAGAACTGGACATGGAACAACAGACTGGTTCTAAATAGGAAAAGGAGTACGTCAAGGCTGTATATTGTCACCCTGCTTATTTAAATTCTATGCAGAGTACATCATGAGAAACGCTGGACTGGAAGAAACACAAGCTGGAATCAAGATTGCCGGGAGAAATATCAATCACCTCAGATATGCAGATGATACCACCCTTATGGCAGAAAGTGAAGAGGAGCTAAAAAGCCTCTTGATGAAAGTAAAAGAGGAGAGTGAAAAAGTTGGCTTAAAGCTCAACATTCAGAAAACAAAGATCATGGCATCCGGTCCCATCACTCCATGGGAAATAGATGGAGAAGCAGTGGAAACCATGTCAGACTTTATTTTTTGGGGCTCCAAAATCACTGCAGATGTTGACTGTAGCCATGAAATTAAAAGATGCTTACTCCTTGGAAGAAAAGTTATGAGCAACCTAGATAGCATATTCAAAAGCAGAGACATTACTCTGCTGAGTAAGGTCCGTCTAGTCAAGGCTATGGTTTTTCCAGTAGTCATGTATGGATGTGAGAGTTGGACTGTGAAGAAGGCTGAGTGCTGAAGAATTGATGCTTTTGAACTGTGGTTTTGGAGAAGACTCTTGAGAGTCCCTTGGACTGCAAGGAGATCCAAGCAGTCCATTCTGAAGGAGATCAGCCTTGGGATTTCTTTGGAAGGAATGATGCTAAAGCTGAAACTCCAGTACTTTGGCCACCTCATGCGAAGAATTGACCCATTGGAAAAGACTCTGATGCTGGGAGGGATTGGAGTCAGGAGGAGAAAGGGACGACGAAGGATGAGATGGCTGGATGGCATCACTGACTCGATGGACGCAAGTCTGAGTGAACTCCGGGAGTTGGTGATGGACAGGGAGGCCTGGTGTGCTGTGATTCATGGGGTTGCAAAGAGTTGGACACGACTGAGTGACTGAACTGAACTGAACTGAAAATCATTGCAGGTGGTGACTATAGCCATGAAATTAAAAGATGCTTACTCCTTGAAAGAAAAGCTATGACCAACCTAGACAGCATATTAAATAACAGAGACATTACTTTACCAACATAGGTCCATCAAGTCAAAACTATGGTTATTCCAGTAGTCATGTATGGATGTGCGAGTTGGACTATAAGGAAAGCTGAGCACCAAAGAATTGATGCTTTTGAATTGTGGTGTTGGAGAAGACTCTTGAAAGTTCCTTCGACTGCAGGGAGATCCAACCAGTCCATCCTAAAGGAAATCAGTCATGAATATTCATTGGAAGGACTGATGTTGAAGCTGAAACTCTGATACTTTGGCCCCCTGCTGGGAAGAATTGACTCATTTGAAAAGACCCTGATGCTGGGAAAGACTAAAGGCAGAAGGAGAAGGGGTGACAAAGGATGAGATGGTTGGATGGCATCATTGACGTGATGGACATGAGTTTGAGTAAACTCTGGGAGTTGGTGATGGACAGGGAAGCCTGGTGTGCTGCAGTCCATAGGATTGCAAAGAGTCGGACATGACTGAGCTACTGAACTGAACTGATATCTAAAATGTGTGTCTTATAGGTAACATTAATTAGATCCTGGGGAGTTGGATCCATTTACATTTAAAGTAATAACTGTTAGGGAAGAATCTACTATTGCCATTTTGGTATTTGTTTTATATATATATATATTTTTTTAAATCTTGTATTTTCTCCCTAACTGCTTTCCTTTGTTTTTATCTGATTGTTGTTTTAGCACATGTTGCTTTCCTTGTCATTTACTTTTTTGTATATTCCATAAATGTCTCCTTTATGGTTATCATAGAGATTAAATATAACACTCTATATTAATAACAAACTGTTTAAACTGATAACAGCTTAGCTTCAATCACATACAAAAGCTATTCCTTTTCAGTCCCCTTCCCAGTTTATATTATTTGTGTTACAAATTGTATCTTTACATATTGTGTAATCCATTAGCATAAATTTATAATTACTTTTTTGGCTTTTGTCCTTTAAATGCTATTAAAGAATCAAGAATGGAGTTATGTATCAAAATCATAATAATGCTGCCTTTTATATTTGTTTTTATATTTACCTTCACTAGAGTATGTTATGTTTTTATATTTACCTTAACTAGAGAATGTTATGTTTCATATGGTTTCAGGTAGTGTAGTATCTCTTTGTTTCAACATGAAATATTCCCTTCATCCTTTTTATAGGAATGTTGAGTGGTAATAAATTCCTTCAGCTCTGTTTACGTGGTGATGTCTTAGCTTTTACCTTATAGCTTTGCTGTGAAAGCAATAGCTCTTACTTCACACTGGTGGCTTTAGTTCCAACTTTATGTCAGCAAGTCCTAGTTGTTGCTCAAGCTTTGTGTGTACTGCTTTTAGCTTGGTTAGCAGTTCCTGGTCATAACTTGGACCAGACTTGGAGTGAGCATACTTTTTTGTGTTTGTATGAGTCATAGAGATGTATATCTCTTTGATTCAGTTTTTTAAAATACTTATAGAAAGTTTATGGTTTAGAGTGGGAAATTTTGGTGTTTTCTGTGTCTTACCTTGATCCCCTCAGTATTTTTTACTTTTCTGTTACATGATAATAAAAATATGTCATTATTTAAAAAAACAAAACCACTTTGGAGCACACATTCCTATGATAATTAGCAGCTACAAAACCCAGAGTCTATTATGTCTTTTCAAATTTCATTTGTGTTCTGTTGTTCTTTTTAGGATCTTGTTTTTTTCTGATGTTTGCTCTTCATTTTCTGCCTTACTAGGATCTACTCTATATTCATTTTTGTATCTTTGCCCTTTTACATTTAATTTTGAGTGAATTCTCATGTCTAGCCATTCTGTCTTTTATGATATTTATTTTTTACACATTAATTGTGACTTAACACTATAATTTTTTTATTTTTATCTTCATCTTTACCCTGAACTCTGCTTGCTCATTTTTAATTTCCTTCTTTTGTTTTAGAGCTATTGTATCTCTAGTTTGAGCTCTTTCTGACTTCATAGAAGTGATGTCTTTTATTTTTTATGACTAAGCTTAATCATGTTTTATAGTCTCCTTAAGTAATTCCTATTGTAATATTTGTTGTTGAAGTTATTTAAATTTATTTCTTTAATTAAAAAAAATTTCTTATGCTTTTCCCCTGATTATTTCTTATATTTGAGTGGTGTTAGCTATTTGCTCAACAACAGTATGTTTGTGTGTTTATTATGGAAGGGATGTATAATACCCACAGTTCATTTCAAAGGTTGTTTGGTGGCAACAAATCTCCATGGAGTCAGAAGTCAAATCTTTTATATACATTTTTTTTTTTCCACTTGGAATAAGTCTTATCCTGGTTTTGGTGCTCATGGAATCTCCATAGCTAATATCAAGGCTTGAAAAGTCTGTTTTGTAAACTCACAAATGTCTTCAGTTCTTCAGCCTTCATCCAAATGGTATGCTCCTGCCAGATATTTCATGTCAGTAAATTTTTTCCTTCAGCTTTTCTTTCTCTATCATTTTATTGTATTGAATTTAATTCTTCAAGAAAATCTTCTTTCTCTCATTGATCATCTTCCTATTTTTAGTTTTTTCCTCTGTAAAAATAGATAGGGCTTTTAAGAATTTGGGATTCCATGGTGACTCAGATGGTAAAGAATATATGCCTGCAATGCAGCAGACCTGGGTTCAATCCCTGGGTTGGGAAGATCCCCCGGAGAAGGAAATGGCAACCCCCTCCAATATTCTTGCCTGGAGAATTCAATGGACAGAGGAGCCTGGCAGGCTACAGTTCATGGGGCCTCAAAGAGTCGGACACGACTGAACAACTAACAGTTTAAAGAATATAATGATTGTAAGCACTTTCTTTTCATGTTTTGGCACTTAAAATGTGTAATCAGCTCTTAAAACCCCTATTTCCAAGTATTTATTGTAGTTATTGTATGAAATCTTTTTCTTCCTTTGTTTCACTGAAGATTAAATTGTTGTTTTTCAACTTTTATATTCATTTAACTATGTTTTAATAAAAGAGGGCAGAGTAAAAATGTCTTCAGTTCAGTTCAGTTCAGTCGCTCACTCGTGTCTGACTCTTCGCGACACCATGAATCGCAGCACGCCAGGCCTCCCTGTCCATCACCAACTCCTGGAGTTCACTCAGACTCACGTCCATTCAGTCAGTGATGCCATCCAGCCATCTCATCCTCTGTCGTCCCCTTCTCCTCCTGCCCCCAATCCCTCCCAGCATCAGGGTCTTTTCCAATGAGTCAACTCTTCACATGAGGTGGCCAAAGTACTGGAGTTTCAGCTTTAGCATCATTCCTTCCAAAGAAATCCCAGGGCTGATCTCCTTCAGAATGGACTGGTTAGATCTCCTTGCAGTCCAAGGGACTCTCAAGAGTCTTCTCCACATTGAGAGCCATGATTCAAGTGTTTAAAAGAATGTTCTCTTCAATTTTCAAATCACAAACTTTTCTGATAAACAGCTAAGAGGTGCACTATTTTACAAGTTAAAAAAGGCACTGTTAACTTGCTAAAGCTCAGATCATTAAAACAGAACATGGAATGAAAATCTTAGACCCTATATTTTCATGTTTTTATGCTAATTTTTATTGAATATGTTAGTAAAAATCAAATGTATGGACTAGATATGATAAAATGCTCAAAAATGTTTGGGGACATTTTTACTACAGCTTTGGCCTCTTCTATTTGTCAGTACTGGCAAAGGACCATATAGTTGAGGCTGTAGTCTTTCCAGCAATAATATATGGATGTGAGAGCTGGAAAATAAAGAAGGTGGAGCACCAAGAAATTAATGCTTTTGAATGGCAGTCCTGGAGAAGACTCTTGAGAGTCCCTTGGAAAGCAAGGAGATCAAACCAGTCAATCTTAAAGGAAATCAACCCAGAATACTCTTTGGAAGAACTGATGCCGAAACCAAAGCTCCAATACTTTGGCCACCTGATACAAACAGCTGAGTCATTGGAAAAGACCCTAACGCTGGGAAAAACTGAAGGCAAGAGAAGAAGGAGACGACAGAGAATGAGACGATTGGATGACATCACTGATTTAATTGGGCTTGAACTTGGGCAGATTCTGGGAGTTGGTGAGGGACAGGGATGCATGGTGTGCTGCAGTCTATGGGGTTATGAAGAGTCGGACACAACTTGGTACTGAACAATAACAACAACAGTGCTTCTGACAAGAAAACTTCATTGTCAGAAGTTAAGAGCCACTGGTTCCTCAGCACTTGATAGAGTTGATTAATGAGTCTTTCCAGGAGTTCCTTAGAGCCTAATGTTTAGGTTTCCTTCTTAAACCAGTTTGATCATAGTACTTCTTGTGAATGGCACTTTGGCTTTGCATAGTTTTCTCCAAATGTATTGCAAACTTTCATAAAATCCAATTCCAGACTCTTCAATTTAGCAGTGCACAGAGGGTCTTCATTTCAGGATGATGGTTGGGTTATGCTTAACTGTTAACTCCTATGTTTCCTCTTTCAGAGAAAGAGGTCTCTCACTAGTTTACTTGGTTACCCATGGCGTGATTAATTCCTATTCTAGAATACCCATAAATTGTTTTACTAAGGCTAGAAAATAATGAAAAAAAAAATAGCACAGAGAGTAATAGAGAGGAAAATAAGCTGGTTTAAAATTAAGATCCAGTTTCTGTTCCCTTCCTGGTTTCCTGATTCCCTGAAAGCGGTAGAGGATATGTTTATCCATTTTCCCCAGAAGCATAACTAAGAGGAACCCAAAAGTCAGATACAAAGGGGAGATACTAGAAGAAGCTAGAGATTTCCTTTCCCACTTAAGGAAAGTCATGTTGATAGTTCTACATTCCTCTTTTAGATCCCTATTTTCTTATTACAGACATAAGAACGTACTTCCTTTATGAACAACAGAAGAATGATACTTACCCTGTTGATTCAAACAGTTAACCATACCAGAGTATATTGCAATAAATACAACATGTAAACAAGGGGTGGGTGGTAAAGTGAAAATACTTTTTCAACACTCTGAGATTTTAGGGGGAAGTAACACCATCACCACTAAGCACTGACATTTATTGAACACTGAGAAAACTGAAGGCTAAAGAGGATATGTAAGTTGCTTAAGGTCACACAGCTTGTTCATAGTGAAGTCTAAAACCATACCAATCTATTGGGCTTGACTAACTTTTTGCAGTCTGTCCCCAATTTACATTTTTAACTGGAGTGTGTATGCATGCTAAGTTGCCTCAGTCTTGTCCGACTCTTTGTGACCCTGTGGACAGTAGCCCACCAGGCTCTTCTGTCCATGGGATTTTCCAGGCAATAATACTGGAGTGGGTTGCCATGCCCCCCTCCAGGGGATCTTCCCAACGCAGGGATCAGAGTATAATTGCTTTTAGATGTTATGTTAGTTTCCGCTGTATAGCAATGTGAATCAGCCATAAGTATACATATATCCCCTCCCTCTTGGGCCTCCTTTCCACTCACCTTTATGCCACCCTTGTAGGACACCGCAGAGCACCAGGCTGAGCTCCATGTGCTAGACCGCAGCTTCCCACTAGCTATCTGTTTTACACATGGTAGTGTATATAAATTAGTCCTTACTTTTGAGGACTGGATGTGGAGCTTCTCTATTTTTTCAGTGTTTCTGTCATGACTGCAGGACATGGATGAGCAACTATAGAATAGTATTATAGATGACCAGGAAAACACTCCTTTTCCATGAATGAGGATGTTGAAGACTGCATTATATTAGAGATTCTAGTCAGTTTAGCGTGTGGCTTAGTAAGTGAGTGCCACCAGCTTTTCACTGGTGTGGAATTCTGAAAGAAGTTAGAATAGTCCTCTTAAGTGGTTAGGTGGCAAAAATCTTGAATTGATTTAAAATGATTTAAATTAATATGCCACTCCAAATAACCAAATTTCTTGTCTTGTAGTCATATAGTCTGCATTCTTTAAGACAAATTTTAATTATATTAAGTAATAATTATCAGGATAATACATATTTGGGTGTGCCTAATACAAAATCTAGGTCAATAATGGAAGCTTACATTTAGCTGTGCTCTTTCATTTTATTAGTATTTAAAGGTGAATTCTTCATGCATGTCTTTTTTGCTGTTACAAGTTATTTTAAGAGGGGTGGTAAAAGCTAAACAATACTGATCAGATGATAAAATTAAGATGCTTACAAAAAAGGGAATATGTAAGCTGTGTTCACGAATAATATTTATATTTTTAACTGATTAGATAAGTAAACCCAGAAACTCAAATTGGTGTTTTAGCATTGGTTATTTTTCATCACTAGGAAAAATTGAAGTGTTTTAAAGAGGACATGCCAGTTTTTAACAAAGCTTTTCTGAAAAACATCTTTGAAATCATCACCAGTCTTCGCAGGTTTGGGTTCAGATAGAGTCAGCTATGATCAAAATAATTTGATACTCTATAAAAAGGAGTAGCAGAATAATTTATATTCAGCAGAAGCTCAAATACTAATTCAGAGAGAAGATTTCAAGATGAAATATATCCTGGAGTTAAAAAAAATCTAATTACCCTGACTACTGCATTCCTTAGCAAACCAAATTTTACTTTTGTATCTGTGCTATGAAGGCAGTGCCTAGTCGGGTTTAATGGAGTTCTTTTTTCATTACAATCTGTAGATTTTGCTTATTCCTGAGAATAAAAATAAAATTTTCAGAAAAGCTGATGCAGAGTGATAATTTTTCACGAGTATATCTGTATCTAAAACTAGATTCTTAACTCATGTTTTATTCAGTGATTACATTTACTTCCAGTTTTATTAGGGAAAAATTAAAATTATATAATTTGAAGAGCAAGAAATAAAAATATATTTTGTCTATTCTTATTATATTTTACCTATATGCTAGTGATATGCATTTTAAGTTCTCATCTTCATGGAGTTTCATGGTTCTCATGTGTGTACATTTTGCTAATCCTTCTGTTTGCAATGTATCTTAGATGCTTTTGCCTTATGAAAACACCTGAACAAATTGCACATGTCACCACTGCAGCTTTCAACTATCATAATCTTTAACTTTGTTTTCAAGGGATTCTTGTCTTCCTTTTGTGCAAATATTTAATTGTTCAGGTTAATCCGATTTATGTGGTCAGAAAGAAGGAAAATACAGTGCATTCTGAATTTGACCTTCTTTATTGAATATTCTACTAGCAACACTCATAGCTGCTGAATTGTACAGCTATTGAAATTAATCTGAGTGCCATTACGAATAACAAGCCATGCTTTATTAATCTTCCAAATAGCTACACAGGCATTCCTTTTTCCCCTCAACTTCTTAGAAGAAGAATAGTATAATGGGTAGATCAATGGAGGTAACAATAAAGAAAAGAACACCATCATTCGATTTTTAAAGTTATAGTCAATTCTTTTTATTTTAATCTTCTTAGCCTCAAAGCAACTTAATATTCTTTCTGCATTTTTAGGCTATTGCATTTCTTGTGTTTAAAAGTTAAATACTGAAAGATTTGCACATGTAGGACAAGCATTTTATATTTAAGTATATCTGTAAGGTGCTTTCATTAATTTTATTATATTTCAAGAGAAATTTCAGAGCCTAATAAATAATAGTGACAACAAAGGAATGATTCTGTAGACAGAAAGAAAAGTATACCTGTTAAGATCTAAATGCAACCAAAAGCTTAAAATGCAAACAGCAAGTCATTATATCAGGATCATATAAGACACAATGGCTAGAAAGGATGCAAAGCTAAACTGGGGTGTAATTTGAGTCAGCAAAGTTTTCAGCCTTGAGCTTAATTAGTAGAAGGGCATAGTGAATTAAAGAACCCTTTGCCAAGTCAGAAGCAGGGGAGGGCAAGAAGCAATAACAGCAAAAGAGATACAGACTTAGAGGAGTCAAATTAAGATTGATATTAATTAAAAGTGGATGAAAGAGGAGAAGTAGAAGTTTTACAGTGACCTGATAAAATGCATGTATCTATCAGGTGTTAATAATATAAATATAGGTATTGGCTTTGCATTTTGAACAACTGCCATTTAGGGTAACCAAAAGAGATACACTTCAATTCAGTTCAGTTCAGTTCATTTCAGTCTCTCAGTCATGTCCGACTCTTTGTAGCCCCATGAATTGAAGCGTGCCAGGCCTCCCAGTCTATCACCAACTCCTGGAGTTCACTCAAACCCACCTCCATAGAGTTGGTGATGCCATCCAGCCCATCTCATCCTCTGTCATCCCCTTCTCCTCCTGCCCCCAATCCCTCCCAGCATCAGTCTTCCAATGACTCAACTCTTTGCATGAGGTGGCCAAAGTACTGGAGTTTCAGCTTTAGCATCAGTCCTTCCAAAGAACACCCAGGACTGGTCTCCTTTAAAATGGACTGGTTGGATCTCCTTGCAGTCCAAGGGACTCTCAAGAGTCTTTTCCAACACCACAATTCAAAAGCATCAATTCTACGGCACTCAACTTTCTTCACATTCTCACATCCATACATGACTACTGGAAAAACCATAGCCTTGACTAGCCAGAACTTTGTTGGCAAAGTAATGTCTCTGCTTTTTAATATGCTATCTAGGTTGGTCATAACTTTTCTTCCAAGGAGTAAGCATCTTTTAATTTCATGGCTGCAATCACCATCTGCAGTGATTTTGGGGCCCAAAGAAAATAAAGTCTGACACTGTTTCCACTGTTTCCCCATCTATTTCCCATGAAGTGATGGGACTGGATGCCATGATCTTCGTTTTCTGAATGTTGAGTTTTAAGCCAACTTTTTCACTCTCCTCTTTCACTTCATCAAGAGGCTTTTTAGTTCCTTTTCACTTTCTGCCATAAGGGTGTCATCTGCATATCTGAGGTTATTGATATTTCTCCTGGCAATCTTGATTCCAGCTTGTGCTTCTTCCAGCCCAGCGTTTCTCATGATGTACTCTGCATAGAAGTTAAATAAGCAGGGTGACAATATATAGCCTTGACATACTCCTTTTCTTATTTGGAATCAGTCTGTGGTTCCATGTCCAGTTCTAACTGTTGCTTCCTGACCTGCATACAGGTTTCTCAAGAGGCAGGTCAGGTGGTCTGGTATTCTCATCTCTTTCAGAATTTTCCACAGTTTATTATGATCCACACAGTCAAAGGCTTTGGGATAGTCAATAAAGCAGAAATAGATGTTTTTCTGGACCTCTTTTGTTTTTTCCTAGTGCTTACTAAAGAAACTAAAAACCTATATATAGAAAACTATAAAACACTGGTGAAAGAAATCAAAGAGGACACTAATAGATGGAGAAATATACCATGTTCATGGATCAGAAGAATCTATATAGTGAAAATGAGTATACTACCCAAAGCAATCTACAGATTCAATGGAATCCCTATCAAGATACCAGTGGTATTTTTCACAGAGCTAGAAGAAATAATTTCATAATTTGTATGTAAATAGAGGAAAACCTCGAAAAGCCAAAGCAATCTTGAGAAAGAAGAATGGAACTGGAAGAATCAACCTGCCTGACTTCAGGCTCTACTACAACACCACAGTCATCAAGACAGTATGGTACTGGCACAAAGACAGAAATATAGGTCAATGGAACAAAATAGAAAGCCCAGAGACAAATCCACACACATATGGACACCTTATCTTTGACAAAGGAGGCAAGAATATACAATGCAGAAAAGACAATCTCTTTAAGTGGTGCTGGGAAAACTGGTCAACCACTTGTAAAAGGATGAAACTAGAACACTTTCTAATACCATACACAAAAATAAACTCAAAATGGATTAAAGATCTAAATGTAAGACCAGAAACTACAAAACTCCTAGAGGAGAACATAGGCAAAACACTCTCTGACATAAATCACAGCAGGATCCTCTATGACTCACCTCCCAGAACACTGGAAATAAAAGCAAAAATAAACAAATTGGACCTAATTAAAATTAAAAGCTTCTGCATAACAAAGGAAACTATAAGCAAGGTGAAAAGACAGCCTTCGGAATGGGAGAAAATAATAGCAAAACTGACAAACAACTAATCTCAAAAATATACAAGCAACTCCTGCAGCTCAATTCCAGGAAAATAAATGACCCAGTCAAAAAATGGGCCAAAGAACTAAATAGACATTTCTCCAAAGAAGACATACAGATGGCTAACAAACACATGAAAAGATGTTCAACATCACTCATTATCAGAGAAACGCAAATCAAAACCACAATGAGGTACCACTTCACGCCAGTCAGAATGGCTGTGATCCAAAAGTCTACAAGCAATAAATGCTGGAGAGGT
This sequence comes from Redunca redunca, assembly GCA_006410935.1. Lineage (NCBI taxonomy): Eukaryota > Metazoa > Chordata > Mammalia > Artiodactyla > Bovidae > Redunca > Redunca redunca. The sequence goes on from SJYQ01006503.1 coordinate 301,668, forward strand.
TGTGGAGAAGAGGGAACCCTCTTACACTGTTGGTGGGAATGGCAAACTAGTACAGCCACTATTGAGATCAGTGTGGAGATTCCTTAAAAAACTGGAAATAGAACTGCCTTATGACCCAGCAATCCCACTACTGGGCATACACACCGAGGAAACCAGAATTGAAAGAGACACATGTACCCCAATGTTGATCGCAGCACTGTTTATAATAGGCAGGACATGGAAGCAACCTAGATGTCCATCAGCAGACAAAAGGATAAGAAAGCTGTGGTACATATACACAATGGAGTATTACTCAGCCATTAAAAAAAACACATTTGAACCAGTTCTAATGAGGTGGATAAAACTGGAGCCAATTATACAGAATGAAGTAAGCCAGAAAGAAAAATACCAACACAGCATGCTAACACATATATATGGAATTTAGAAAGATGGTAACAATAACCCTGTATGTGAGACAGCAAAAGAGACACAGATGTATAGAACAGACTTTTGGACTCTGTGGGAGAGGGAGAGTGTGGGATGATTTGGGAGAATGGCATTGAAACATGTATAGTATCATGTAAGAAATGAATCACCAGTATATGTTTGATGCAGGATACAGGATGCTTGGGGCTGGTACACTGGGATAACCCAGAGAGATGGTATGGGGAGGGCGTTGGGGGGGGTGGTTCAGGATTGGGAACTCATGTACACCCATGGCAGATTCATGTTGATGTATGGCAAAACCAATACAGTATTGTAAAATAAAATAAAATAAATACTGGGTATCTGTCTCTTTATAAAATCAAAATTATAATACAGCTACGCTTATGTGGGAAAGTTAAATACAGTCTGTTAGTGGCCATCTGAGTCTTCCTTCATGAAACTGTCCTCAGCTCATAGTCTCACCTCCCACAAAGAGTATGGGAGAATACCCATATTCTGTACTAGCCTATGATCTAGTATCTTGTTTCCTTATTTTGTAGATTCTGAAATGAAGCTTTTAAAACAATTCAATTTCTGTGAAATTGCAATGTGTTTTGTCACCTGTGGGGGCCTCATAAGCTCACATGCACTGCTGGCTGGGCAGCAGTCAGGAGTTAGCTGTCACCATATGTGTGAGTTTGTTTTTCCTGATTAGACAAGACACACCCTTAGTGTTTCACTCCACAAACCATTTTAGATCAACTGGAGAAGGGATTGTGTATCTCACATTGACACCTTCTGCTATGATTATCACTGCAGATGGTGACTGCAGCTATGAAAGTGGAAGCTTTTCTTCCACTCCTTGGAAGAAAAGTTATGACCAACCTAGATAATATATTCAAAAGCAGAGACATTATTTTGCCGACTAAGTTCCATCTAGTCAAGGCTATGGTTTTTCCTGTGGTCATGTATGGATGTGAGAGTTGGACTGTGAAGAAGGCTGAGCACCGAAGAATTGATGCGTTTGAACTGTGGTGTTGGAGAAGACTCTTGAGAGTCCCTTGGACTGCAAGGAGATCCAACCAGTCCATTCTGAAGGAGATCAATCCTGGGATTTCTTTGGAAGGAATGATGCTGAAGTTGAAACTCCAGTACTTTGGACACCTGATGTGAAGAGTTGATTCATTGGAAAAGACTTTGATACTGGGAGGGATTGGGGGCAGGAGAAGAAGGGGACGACCGAGGATGAGATGGCTGGATGGTATCACGGACACGATGGATGTGAGTTTGAGTGAACTCCGGGAGATGGTGATGGACAGGGAGGCCTGGCGTGCTGCGATTCATGGGGTTGCAAAGAGTCGGACACAACTGAGCGACTGAACTGAACTGAACTGCTATGATTATGAAAGTGACAGCATCAAATCTTGGGAAGTTTGGATGACAGTTCCACCGCCAACTTATTTATGCACAAGAGTGATTAATACATATTTTAAAAGTCCACTATAGCTTTTACAGTAAGGAAAAAAGGACAGATTTCAAGTTATAGCATTGCATCATAGTTTAATTGGCAAGCATTTAAAATTTTGTAGTGGTCACTGAACAGCTGATAATTGCTAGGGCTTTATGTGATACATATGTCTTTTTTTAAAAGTTTTTTTTTGAGGTGGACCGTTTTTAAATTCTTCACTGAATTTGTTGCACCATTGTTTCTGTTTTATGTATTGGATTTTTGGCCACAACGTGTGTGGGCTTTTAGCTGCCTAACTGGGGATGGAAGACACACTCCCTGCATTGGAAGGCAGTCTGAACCACTAGATCACCATGGAAGTCACCATATGTCTTAACTGGGTTTACTAAACCAGGTCTCATGCTTCAGAGCTTCCTTTCCTACTCTGTCCACTAAAGAACATGGTTTTTCCCTAGACTCTATTTCTATTGGGCCTTCCTCTATGTAGATTAAGCAAATTAGACACTGATAGTTTGATAGATGTCATGGTGGTGTACCAATAATCCCCATAATGTATTTGCATTTTATCAATGGTTTTTGGAGCCCAAAAGCCCAAGAAGATGATTCTCATAATTAGCTCACGTTTATACCAAAAATTTGATTGTCAGTGATAGTAGTGCTTAGGTTCTTCCTATGTGCACTCATCTGGGATCAATGTGCAATGACTTCTTTTTTTTTTTTTAACTATTATTTGAAAATTAAAATATATCTTTCCATTTATATAATATTACATGTATACTTCAGAAAAATATGGAAAATATAGAAATGTAGAAGCAGTAGCAGAATATTCATAATCTTACAGAGAAGTTATCTAGAGTTTACATTTTCTTATGTGGGAAGACAGAGGATGAGATGGCTGGATGGCATCACTGACTCGATGGACGTGAGTCTGAATGAACTCTGGGAGTTAGTGATGGAAAGGGAGGCCTGGTGTGCTTTGATTCATGGGGTCACAAAGAGTCGGACACGACAGAGCGACTGAACTGAACTGAACTGATGTATCTTTCAGGTCATTTTGTTTCTATAAATTGTGATCATATATGTGTATAATAGTGTTTCTTCCTCCTTTCATCTAACACTTAATAGTTTATCTTGCTATGAAACTCCATACACCTTACCTAAATATCTGTATGTTACTAAATCAAACACACAGATTTCATGTCCCTATAGTTACAAATTGGGATTATTTTACATTTATATTCTTTAGTAAATGTCTTGAAAAGGAACCCCCTTTTTTTTTTTTTTTAACCTTGCATGATTTCAGGTCATTTCTTTAGGATAAATACATGAATTCTCAGAATTCACTGTCAAAAAGGATAACTTTCTTCAGGGTTTTATGTTTTTGTCACCAGATTCTTTTCTGAGAGCTTTAAAATAATGTATCACCCTAACAGAGATGAATAAGTAAACATGGGCATATTTTTCATCAAAGACAAAAAAAAATCAATTGTCTAACATTTTCTCTTCAAAATTTTTTGATTTTTCTATCAATATTAACGAGTCCTGATATAATCAGGGAATAACCAGGCAAGCATCTGGACAAACAAAAGAAAGTTAACAAGCAAATGAAACAAAGTAGGACACAGGACATATTGGAAAATAGAATCTGGGCAATATAAAACTAAGAGAACTTCAGAGACGATCAGGCCTGGATTATGCTCTTGAGCATTTTTGGCAAAGAACTTTGCAATCCTTAAATGTGAAGGGAGTTGAACATTTTCAAAATTAATGAGAGCTTTCCTGGATAATGTCTATGGATCGTATTTATGTTTCTGCTCAAATTGTACAACATGATGCTAGTAAGTATCCCATTTTGGACTGAGCTAGCGCTCTCTACAGAGAAGGCAATGGCAACCCACTCCAGGACTCCTGCCTGGAAAATCCCATGGACAGAGGAGCCTGGTAGGCTGCAGTCCATGGGGTCGCAAAGAGTCAGACACGAGTGAGCACCTTCACTTTCACTTTCATGCATTGGAGAAGGAAATGGCAACCCACTCCAGTGTTCTTGCCTGGAGAATCCCAGGGACAGCAGAGCCTGGTGGGCTGCTGTCGATGGGGTTGCGCAGAGTCGGACATGACTGAAGTGACTTAGCGCAGCAGCGCTCTCTACTGTCAGAAGCTTTTACTTATAAAAGAGTCTGTCCCTCCCTAGATGTCCCTCCCAAAGTTCAGTCTGAGAACTATATCTCCTGAGGACATTTTAAATTTCAGTATGTTTGACAAAGGTTTTCCGCTAATCATTTATTACGCTGGGGGTGTTTTATCATCTATTTGTATGGCCCTGTTACCTGAAGCCTTTTTGTATTCTGAATATTTTGTGCTCCACATGCTGCGACTATGGGACATATTGAATATTACTACTTTAGATGGAAGATTTTTGAGATTGAGGCTTAAACACATACACTGTAACTCTATCTCTAAACTATTTTTTTTTAATTTTTATTTTTACTTTAGTTTACTTTACATTACTGTATTGGTTTTGCCAAACATTGACATTAATTTATCACGAGTGTACATGCGTTCCCAAACACGAATCCCCTCCCATCTCCCACCCCATACCATCTCTCTGGGTCCTCTCCTTGCACCAGTCCCAAGCATCCTGCATCCTGCATCGGACATCGACTGGCGATTCATTTCTTACATGATAGTATACATGTTTCAATGCCATTCTCCCATCTCATCCCACCCTCTCCCTCCCTCCCTCCCCCAGAGTCCAACAGTTCGCTCTATAGATCTGAGTCTCTTTTGTTGTCTCACATACAGGGTCATCATCCCTATCTTTCTAAATTCCATATATATGTGTTAGTATACTGTATTGGTGTTTTTCTTTCTGGCTTACTTCACTCTGTATAATCGGCTCCAGTTCCATCCATCTCCTTAGAACTGATTCAAATGTATTCTTTTTAATGGCTGAGTAATACTCCATTGTGTATATGTACCACAGCTTTCTTATCCATTCATCTGCTGATGGACATCTAGGTTGTTTCCATGTTCTGGCTATTATAAACAGTGCTGCGATGAACATTGGGGTACATGTGTCTCTTTCTATTCTGGTTTCCTCGGTGTGTATGCCCAGCAGTGGGATTGCTGGGTCATAAGGCAATTCTATTTGCAATTTTTTAAGGAATCTCCACACTGTTCTCCATAGTGGCTGTACTAGTTTGCATTCCCACCAACAATGTAAAAGGGTTCCCTTTTCTCCACACCCTCTCCAGCATTTATTGCTTGCAGACTTCTGGATCGCAGCCATTCTGACTGGTGTGAAGTGGTACCTCATTGTGGTTTTGATTTGCATTTCTCTGATAATGAGTGATGTTGAGCATCTTTTCATGTGTTTGTTAGCCATCCGTATGTCTTCTTTGGAGAAATGTCTATTTAGGTCTTTGGCCCATTTTTTGATTGGGTCATTTATTTTTCTGGAATTGAGCTGCATAAGTTGCTTGTATATTTTTGAGATTAGTTGTTTGTCAGTTGCTTCATTTGCTATTATTTTCTCCCAATCAGAAGGCTGTCTTTTCACTTTGCTTATATTTTCCTTTGTTGTGCAGAAGCTTTTAATTGTCCCCCATAATTTAGAGTTCAACATTTTCATGCTTTATCATATAAATTCCCATCTGATGTCAGTTCTATTTACCAAAATCCTAATTTAGCTTGTGACGCTTAAGGAAACTGCATTAATCTCCTCAGAAGAGGTTATGGGAATTCCCTGGTGATCCAAGGGTTAGGACTCCGTGTTTTCACTGCCAAGTGTGCAGGTTCAGTCCCTAGTTGGGGAACTAAAATATTGCAAACTTCACAGCATGGCAAAAACAACAACAACAACAACAACAACAAAATGCGTGCAAGAGATTATCATCATTTCATATGTGTATTCCATAAATCTGTGTATTGTTTCCCCAAATATTTCCATGGTCCAAATCATATCTTTGATGTCTTGACATGCTCATAGAGAACCTCATATATATACCTTTAATTCATATCAAAGTTTTTATTACAAATTAAAAATTTTAAATTTTGGAACAACAGTATTTTTGAAGAAATTTTTATTTGATATATGGCTGTGTGGATCTTTGTTGCAGTGCCCACGCTCTTTGTTGCTACATGTGGCCTTTGTCTACTTGTAGCGAGTGGGGTCTACTCTCTAGTTGTGGCATTCAGGCTTCCTGGTGGCTTCTTTTGTTGCAGAGCACTGACTCTAGGGTGCATGGGCTTCAGTTGTTGTGACACATGGGCTTAGTTGCCTCACAGCATGTGGGAACGTTCCAGACCAGGGATTGAACCCGTGTCCCTTGTGTTGACAGGTATATTCTTAACCACTGGACCACCAGGGAAGTCCTGCTATTTTTAATCTCTTGTTTTCCACCCACTATTTCCCTTCTGAGTACAAAGCATGGCAACATCTTCCCTTGATTCTGAAACACTTAATAGTAACTCTATCCCTTTGCAATAATTTATAGATAGTATATATTTATAAGAAAAGGGCTTCCCTGGTGGCTCAGCTGGTAAAGAATCTGCCTGCTCTGCAGGAGACCTGAGTTCAGTCCCTGGGTTGGGAAGATCCCCTGGAGAAGGGAAAGGATACCCCCCAGTATTCTGGCCTGGAGAATTCCATGGACTGTATAGTCCATGAGGTCGCAAAGAGTCAGACGTGGCTGAGTGACTTTCACTTTATAAGAACACAAGCAAATGTGTATTCATGATATGTGACTTCTCAATATAGCTGATATTACATATCATATGTTATCTGACTTGTGTATTCACTGTTCTCAAACTAGTCTTTCCAGGCTCATTTCTCTATTTGGAGAAAGGATTTTTTCTGGCTTCATTTAAACTAATAAGCACCAACTCATTCTTATCACTTCTTTCTTCCTTGATCTCAGTGACATTGTGCTTTGTGATTATAGTTATACCTAATCTCCTTTAAGGCCACACATATGTCTTCAAACTGTAAATCACCTTACCTCCTCCCTATAAAATCTAAGGCAAAAAGCACTGATCTTTGGATTTGAAATTTTCTCCCTATTGCAAAAGCCTGAATAAAATCAATTACCTTACTTACTTGTTTCCTGTCTTTGATGGTGTCTCAAAATAACCTCTTCCAGTTCATTTCCTATTTTGTGTGGTCAGTTCTGATTTTGTACTCTCCATCTACCTGACTCTTAAGAGTTGTTCTGTATGGTTCCTGTTTTTAAATTACAACATTGCCTGAGTAATCAAATCCTTTCAAAATTCTCAGCTTCCACCATGGTACATCTCTTTGAAATTCCAATTACATGTTTCTAATGGCCTACTGAGGGAAGGCAGTGGTGACCCACTCCAGTACTCTTGCCTGGAAAATCCCATGGATGGAGGAGCCTGGTAGGCTGCAGTCCATGGGCCGCTGAGTCGGACATGACTGAGCGACTTCACTTTCACTTTTCACTTTCATGCACTGGAGAAGGAAATGGCAACCCGCTCCAGTGTTCTTGCCTGGATAGTGTTCTTGCCTGGAGAATCCCAAGGACGGGGGAACCTGCTGGGCTGCCGTCTATGGGGTCCTGCAGAGATGGACATGACTGAAGTGACTCAGCAGCAGCAGCAGCAGCAATGGCCTTCTGAATATTCCTAGATAAAAATGAATCTGTTCTTCAAATTCAACATGTACCAAACCAAGCCTATTTTCCCCATCCCACTTCATCCTGATTTTCCTTTTATATTTTCCTTGTTGATAACTGGAATTATTTATTGTCTATGCAAGTTTCCCAAAGTAGGAAACTGAATATATCTCTCTTTCCTTACATCTAATATCCAGTCAATCACTAAGTCTTTCTTTTAATTTCCCCTCATTGAGGATTTCACTTAGACCATCATCATCTCTCACTTAAAAGGCTGCATAAATTCATACCCAATTCCCTAGCCTTTGATCATAACCTCCCTACAAATTATTCTCACAGTGTTACTAAAATTGTCTTCAAGAATGCAAAGCAGATCATGTCTCCCAGTTTTAAAAAGGAAATATCAAATTCCTTAACTTGGCACTAAAGATCCCTTGGGATTTAGACCCAGAGTCTCTCTCTAAACTCTGATCCTTCAAACTCAACTTGTGTTCCAGAAATAAATGTCAAAACGCCAGACTACATGCCACACCTCCTCAGTCACTCAAGTCCATGTTCTCACACTGGCTGGGTTCCTCATCCCCTTCTAATTGGCATGATTTCTTTAAAACTTTATCCAAACATCTCTTCACAGAAAGCTTTCATGTTTATCTCTTTCTTTGAGTTATGTCTTCCTCCCAGATTCTCTTCTAGCATTCCTATCACACCACATTATAATTACTCATTTGTTTCACCCACACAAGCTGTCTGTAGATCCACTGTCTTCTATATTCCTGTAAATGAGTACATTGCATTGCAGTTTCCACAAGGGCTGTCTATTTGGGCCTCTTCCCTACCATTTGTGAAACTGCAAGGATGCTGGGGTTGAAGTTACTTAGCACATGACCAGGTCATGTAGATTTATGATCCTCTTCATGGGGAGGCCTAAGGTTGAAGACATGGGCTATGGTAGCAAGAAATTGTTCATCCCATCATATTTTGGTCATTGTCTATGTTGCTTTTTGACATTCTCTCTAAATATATCCCTAAACAAATGTCCCAGGCAAACTTATCTTCCAAATATATCATTTGACCTTTCTTATCTTGGTTATCCCTTTCACTCCCTTTATAACATCTCAACCATTACTTTTGCTTGCCCCATGTTTCTAAGTACTCTTCCTCTGCAAAACTGGTTGCTGAAGAAGATATCAGCAATATCTTAGAAGTAAAAATCTTGCCCCAAGTCTTTCCTCCTGAGATATGAAGTTATACAGAGCTGTCAGAGTGGACCAGGATGGGCCCACAGAGCATTCCTTGGCAGTCAAGCAAGGAATTCACTGAAATAGTAAACTACCTGTTACCTGTGCTTAGGTGTTCAGTCCTGTCTGGCTTTTTGTGACCCCATGGACTGTAGCCTGCCAGGGTCCTCTGTCTATGGGGATTCTCCAAGCAAGAATACTGGAGTGGGTTGCCATGTTCTCCACCAGGGGATCTTCCCAACCCAGGGATCGAACCCAGGTCTCCCACATTACAGGCAGATTCTTTACCGTCTGAGCCACCAGGAAAACCTGTTACCTAGAAAAGGGATTATCTCAGCTGGAAACCATAGTTCAGAACATGGGTGTAAGAGTTCATAGATGTAGGGCTTTTTCTGGAAGAGAAAACAGTCAAGATTGAAAGGAAAGAAGAGAGAGAAGGGGAGAAAGATGTGTGTGTGTGTGTGTGTGTGTGTGTGTGTGTGTGTATGTGTGTAGCCCGCCCAACCCTGGGGTTTTTCAGGCAAGAATATTTAAGATAGTATTCATCCAGGAGGCTAATTCTGCCCTTGATAAATCACTCCTTTCTAAGAGACCCTGGAAGAAAAGATGTAAGCATATAAGAGACAATTACCAGCAAAATGGGCAGAAAACTTTATCCCTAGCTGTGGCTTAGGAGCTCAACCCCAAAATAAAACCCAATAAGTTGGGTTGGACTAAAAAGAGCTCTCTCTTTCTTTCTTTTTTTTTTTCCCTCTCTCTAATCTTGTTTAGCATGAATATTTTCAAATCAAAGCATGATGTGAAGCTTACTCATTCCACTGTTCCCAAACTTTAAGCATCAGAATTTCCAATCTTAATTATATGACTAGAGGAAAACTCAAACTGTACCCTGAACCCAAAATGAAACTAGGATTCAGATCATTAGGTTCTTCAATAAATGTTAATTCTCCTATGCATGGTGTCATAACTGCCTCAACAGAATTACCTATGATTGAAAATTGTATAATTGATAAACCATAAATTCACAGAGAATCAAATAGAAGAGTATTCAATTCAGCAGTATCTTAGGACTTTAAATTGACATTTCGGGGAAAACACAAAAGCTGTATGCTAATTGCCTATGTGTACATCAATGGGAAGAATAAAACATCAATTAAAATGGCAAGGAAAAAAAAGAATACTGGAGTGGATTGTCATGCCCTTCTCCAGGGGATGTAAATATATGATGAGAGAGAGAAATCCACCTTTAGGAAAGAGGGAACAGTGTCAGTGCTGTGCTTTGGGAAATGATACCTGAGCGCTGGTGTTGTGACCATGAGACTCGGTAATAGAGTTTTCTGCAGCCTGTGCAAGGTCTTAAAATAGCAAGAGTCATCTCAGAGAGACAGAACTTCAGCATAAGCTTCAGTTTCAAGAACTTAGGACAAGAGGAAGTAAGAGTAGAGGACTAACCAAACTTGAATTTTTTAAATTTGATTGACATTTAGAAACGAGCAGGTTTCATTTGTGTCTGGCAAGAATCTGGGGGTAATTTAAGGTGGATCCACATCTTCCACTTATGGACAGTGGATGATTGCTTGAGAGGCTAAATGAACTAAAGCTAGGTACAACCCAAGAGGACGATAAAAAATAAATAGGGGGATGTCAAAACTACCTGTGGCTAAAATATAGTATGAGAAAAACATTCATTTTCCACTTTAAGTAGGAAGAAAAGGCGGTTAAGGGGATTCCTTGATGGTCTGTGCTTTCACTGCCAGTGGCCTGGGTTCAGTGCCTGGTGAGGAAACTAAGATCTGTAAGCTGTGCTATGTGGCCAAAAAAAAAAAAAAAACCAGGGCAATTGATAAAACCATTTCAATAGGTCCTCTAGCCAGTGAAAGAAGTTGCTTACCCAGTAAGAGGTACATGTTTAGGGAATTTGAAATGTGGTTAATACAGCGTGAAGGCATGTATAAGACATATGTCACATTGCAAGGAGATGGGACTTTAAAAAAAAAACATTTAATTGAAGTATAGTTGATTAACAGTGTTGTGTTTCTGTATAGCAAAGTGACTCACTTACACGCACATATATATATATATGCACAGTAGTTTTCATATTCCTTTCCATTATGGTTTATCACAGGATGTTGAATATAACTTCCCTTGTTGTTTATACATCCTATAGGTAATAGTTTGCATCTACTAATCCCAAACTCCTAATCCTTAAGGAAAATTTATTTTGAAGGAAAGAAGCCTGTAGAAATATTTCTGTGGAGTAATACATAGTGAAGCCTCTGTTATGCCAACACAACTGACCTTTACCATCAGAGTGCTAGGTTTGAGTATTTCTACAAGTATTATTTTTTTGAAAATGTGAACATGGAAGAGTCTGCATCTAATAACCATGCCATTGCAAAAGCAATTTCTCTTGAGAATGTAAAGCAAAAATCCTAGAGGTGAAATATTCCAGGTCAGGGCAAGTGGTCAACACAGAGGACTGCTCTGGACTAGAAGAAAATGCCTTGGAGAAGACGTGTATTCAAGGAGGAGCTGGAGACAGAGTTGAAAACAGTCAAGCTTTGTGTTTCTGAAAATGCAGCAGGCATTTTGATTGCTTTTGCCAATTCTGGTCCCATTTTATTAAAAATTAAGACTAAAATCCTCTTTCACATGAGCTTACAGTCAAGCAAAAATGCATTTTATCATGGCACAATAACTCTTCCTTCCTTGTTTCATAGCATTTTTGTGCTGGAAGGGGAAAAGTATCATGCTTCACAAAACCTCAGGTTACAATCATGCATACCATAGATTTTTTTTCTACATCTATGTGAGAAAAGTGTGTATTTTGTGTCCTTATGAATTTGGGGACTAACAAATTTCTCAAGATATACTTTTCATGACATCCAATGATCATTTTTTTTTTTTTGAAGAAAGGAAAGTTTAATTACTGATAAAGTAGATTTACCTAAAGTAAAAGGAAATGGTCCAATTCAGACTACCAAAACTTTCATAAGAGGTTGTGTTTCTGAATGACGATGCATGGGGTCCAATGGCCACATCTGAGTGTCTTACGAGATTCTGTTTTGCTCTAACATGGACTTTTTCTGAGCACACCAATAGCTTTATGAGTCTCTGTGCTATATAGGAAGTTGGAGCCATATCTATATACGTGAAGCAGTGCTTCTTATGATTTGAACCTACCTAAATTAACCCACAGATACCAGAGAAACATTTTTATGTGAAGTGATTCGACGGACCACCAACTTCTTGAAGAGATGACCCTAGAACTAAGAACATGATGTAGTCAGGGTAGACATCTGTGTGGAATTGCTGCTGAAATACACTCAAGCATTGTAATTAGACACATTACATAAAAAGAGCTTATTTCAGTGTTACATAAAGTTACTAATAAATATGAATTGTAGATATTCACCAAAGCCAAATGGTCAGAGGCTGTCAGAAAAAAAGAAAGAAAGAAAGAGAAAAGAAAGAAGGAAAAAAGGGAGAGATTGATCTTACTGACATGGGTCCAGTAACCTAGAACTGGATCAAAGAAATTATGTGATTACTGTCTTCAAGGTCATTTAAGAATTAATATATATTCACTTAGATTTTTCCATTACTGGAACATTATCTGGTATTCATTATGACATAGTGTCCTGAATATATTAAGTACATTTTTTTTTGCTACTAAATAATTTGGCCACTAAATCGTTTGCCTAAAGAGGCAAAGATAAGCACCACCCCTGTACTTCTCAAATTATCTGTGTTTTTCCCCTTAAGAAAACAAGACCATACACCCGTGGTGGATTCATGTTGATGTATGGCAAAACCAATACAATATTGTAAAGTATTTAGCCTCCAATTAAAATAAATAAATTTAAATTTAAAAAAGAGAACAAGACTTTAAATATTAATAAATAAAAATGAATATCCAGACAACTAAAATGGCATTCTTAGATATCTTAGCAATGCCATATTGTAATATAAGTTCCTAAACACTTTCTCAAATAACCTATTGATCTTGATATGAACTGTATTAGTTTTCAGTCTTCCACTAACCTGCAGACCAGACTTTTAAGAAGCAGTGTTTTGGAGAATTTTTGGGTGTGGGGAATAGTATGTTTTTTTTGTGGAGTTCTTGTATAATTATAGGGTGAAAGCTAGAGGAAAACTTCTCACATCTTATAGCACATAACTATTCAGATTTTATATTAAGGAATGGATTTTTGATCACTGTGGCATAGCTAAAGAATATTTATCTGACATTTTTAGGAGTAAAATGCTATTTAAGTAATTGTTATGTGTCAAAATTTATAAAATTATAGCTTAATTTTATGAACTAATTTGTATGATAGTATATTGTGGCTAATAGCTTAGAAAAACTAAATTATAATTAAAAATAGAAGGAAAAACATCTGAGGAAGAAAGGATGATCTTGTTATCATGATCCTAGTTAGCAAGGATAATACTAGTTTCTCATCCCATCAGCATGAATAGAGAGTGTCCATAACCATACCACACTAGGGTTCTCATCCTTTCTAAAAGCTTGTCCTGGTTTTATATTACTTCAAATTTGCTGCATTTCTTACACAAATAATTCTCTCATTACTATATAAATTTATGTTTTAAGCTTATCATCAACTTAAACAGCTTTAAAACATGATTGATATTCAGAATGGCATCTAGTGCACAAGATAACAAAATATTTTTTTGAGGCTCAGAAAATTAACCGTTCGTTTCTTTCTATAAATTTATCAACTCAAACAATTATTGAGTCAAAGCTATTTAATCTTGCTTTCTTTTGAACTTATTCATTCGTGCCCTACATAAAATTTATTAAGGGCTTGTGATTTTAAAAATTGGTAGATTTAGGATAACTAATTTGTATATAGGTATATATTAATTCAAAATAGTCAATATTTAAAAGTTCTATCTAAAGAAGACTATAATACTGCATTTAACTAAATGATAATTTACTTATAAAAATACACACATAGCCCTACCTTTGGGCAAGTTCAAGTTGTAGGACAACCAAATTTAAGAGAAATACTGCAAACCTGGAGTACATATTTTCTAGATATTAATGCATTCTAAAAATGTATAGACATTTGATTTTGAAATGAAATATATTTCACTAAATTGTTATAATTCTTCTCAGTACCAATATAGTGATATAATATGTGTTAAATATACACGTGTGGCTATGTGTGTATATATAGTGATTATTAGACTAAATAAATCTTTTATCCTTGTATATTTACCATGCTTCTGGTAGAACCTGTATAAAGCTTTAGTGGAATAACTCATGTAAAGATTCTACTTTGTTCTAAAATCATTTACACTGATCATTTTATTAAAAATAATTATTGTAGTACAGCTGATTTTCAATGTTGTGTTAATTTCAGGTGTACAAAGTGAATCAGTACACCCAATTCACTCTTCTCTAGATTCTTTTCCTGTACAGACCATTATAGAGTACTGAGTAGAGTTGCTTGTGTCATATAGTAGGTTCTTATTAGTTATCTATTTTAGATATAGTAGTGTGTATGTGTCAATTCCAATCTCCCAGTTTATCACTTCTTGCTTACCTCCTGATAATCGTTTGTTTTATACATCTGTAGAAATTTTCTATATTCTATTTCTGTTTTATAGATAAGTTCATTCATACCCCCTTTTTAGATTCCACATATAAGCACTGCCATATGATATTTGTCTTTCTCTCTCTGACTTACTTCACTCAGCATGAGAATCTCTAGGTCCATTCATGTTGCTGCAAGTAGGATCATTTCATTGCTTTTCATGGCTGAATAATGTTTCATTCTAAATATGTGCATGTGTGCATGCTTCCATTGTGTCCGACTCTTTGTGACCCTATGGACCCTAGCCCGCCAGGCTCCTCTGTCCATGGAGTTTTCCAGGGAACAATATTGGAGTGGGTTGCCATGCCCTTCTTTAGGGGATCTTCCCAACATCTTTATCCATTCTTCTGTTGATGGACATTTATGTTGCTTCTACTCCTTGGCTATTGGAAGTACTGCTGCAGTGAATTTGGGGTGCATGTATATTTCCAAATTATGGTTTTGTATGGGTATAATGCCCAGGTATGGGATTGCTGGATCATTTGTTAGGTATATTTTTGCTTTTTTAAGAAACCCCGTACTGTTGTCTGTTGCCAACAAAGGTCCGTCTAGTCAAAGTTATGGTTTTTCCAGTAGTCATGTATGGATATGAGAGTTGGACTATAAAGAAAGCTGAGTGCTGAAGAATTGATCCTTTTGAACTATGGTGTTGGATAAGACTCTTAGGAGTCCCTTGGACTGCAAGGAGATCCAACCAGTCCATCCTAAAGGAAATCAGTCCTGAATATTCATTGGAGGGACTTGATGCTGAAGCTGAAACTCCAATACTTTGGCCACCTGATGAGAAGAGCTGACTCATTTGAAAAGACCTTGAAGCTGGGAAAGATTGAAGGTGGAAGGAGAAGAGAACGACAGAGGATGAGATGGTTGGATGGCATCACCAACTCAATGAACATGAGTTTGAGCAAGCTCTGGGAGTTGATGATGGACAGGGAAGCCTGGCGTGCTGCAGTCCTTGAGGTCACAAAGAATCAGACATGACTGAGCTACTGAACTGAACTGATGATACTGTTCTCCATAGTAGTTGTGTCAGTTTACATTCCAACTAATTGTGTAGGAGGTTTACCTTTTCTCTACACCCTTTCCAGCATTTATTGTTTGTAGACTTTTTGATGATGGCCATTCTGACCAATGTGAGGTGATACCACATTGTGGTTTTGATTTGCATTTCTCTAATTATTAGTGATTTTGAACATATTTTCATGTGTTTTTGGATATCTGTATGTCTTCTTTGGGGAAATATGTATTTAGATCTTCCACCCATTGTTTTATTGCGTTGTTTGTTTTTTTGATAAGGAGCTGCATGAGCTGCTTCAATATTTTGGAGATAATTCCCTTGTCAGTTGCTTAATTTGCAAATATTTTCTCCCATTCTGTGGGTTTTCTTTTTGTTTTCTTTATGATTTCCTTTGCTGTGCAAAAGTTTTTGTTTAATTAGGTTCCATTTATTTATTTTTGTTTTTGTTTTCATTACTCTAAGAGATGGGTTGAAAAAAATCATGTTGCAATTTATGTCAGAGATTTTTCTGCCTATGTTTTCTTCTAAGAGTTTTATAGTATTTGGCCTTACATTTAGGTCTTTAATCTTTTTTAAATTTATTTTTTTGTGTATGGTTTAAAGAATGTTCTAATTTTATTTTTTTACATGTAGCTGTCAATTTTCCCAGGACCATTTATTGAAGAGACTGTCATTTCTCTATTGTCTATCCTTGACCATAGGTGCATGGATTTCTTTCTGGACTTCCTATCCTGTTGCATTGATATGTCTTTCTAGTTTTGTGCCAGTACCATATAGTTTTGATTACTCTAGCTTTGTAGTAATGCTCAAAATTCTCCAAGCCAGGCTTCAGCAATACGTGAACCGTGAACTTCCAGATGTTCAAGCTGCTTTTAGAAAAGGCAGAGGACCAGAGATCAAATTACCAACATCCGCTGGATCATGGAAAAAGCAAGAGAGTTCCAGAAAAACATCTATTTCTGCTTTATTGACAATGCCAAAGCCTTTGACTGTGTGGATCACAATAAAACATCTATTTCTGCTTTATTGACAATGCCAAAGCCTTTGACTGTGTGGATCACAATAAACTGTGGAAAATTCTGAGAGAGATGGGAATACCAGACCACCTGACCTGCCTCCTGAGAAACCTATATGCAGGTCAGGAAGCAACAGTTAGAACTGGACATGGAACAACAGACTGGTTCCAAATAGCAAAAGGAGTACATCAAGGCTGTATACTGTCACCCTGCTTATTTAACTTCTGTGCAGGGTACATCATGAGAAACCCTGGGCTGGAAGAAGCACAAGCTGGAATCAAGATTTCTGGGAGAAATATCAATAACCTCAAATTTGCAGATGACACCACCCTTATGGCAGAAAGTGAAGAGGAGCTAAAAAGCCTCTTGATGAAAGTGAAAGAGGAGAGTGAAAAAGTTAGCTTCAAGCTCAACATTCAGAAAACTAAGATCATGGGATCTGGTCCCATCACTTCATGGCAAATAGATGGGGAAACAGTGGAAACAGTGTCAGATTTTATAATTTGGGGGCTCCCAAATCACTACAGATGGTGATTGCAGCCATGAAATTAAAAGACGCTTACTCCTTGGAAGGAAAGTTATGACCAACCTAGACAGCATATTGAAAAACAGAGACATTACTTTGGCAACAAAGGTCCATCTAGTCAAGGCTATAGTTTTTCCAGTGGTCACATATGGATGTGAGAGTTGGACTGTGAAGAAAGCTGAGTGCCAAAGAATTGATGCTTTTGAACTGTGTTGTTGGAGAAGACTATTGAGAGTCCCTTGGACTGAGAGGAGATCCAACCAGTCCATTCTGAAGGAGATCAGCCCTGGATGTTCTTTGAAAGGAATGATGGTAAAGCTGAAACTCCAGTCCTTTGGCCACCTCATGCAGAGTTGACTCATTGGAAAAGACTCTGATGATGGGAGGGATTGGGGGCAGGAAGAAAAGGGGACGACAGAAGATGAGATGGCAGGATGGCATCACTGACTCGATGGACGTGAGTCTGAGTGAACTCCGGGAGATGGTGATGGACAGGGAGGCCTGGCATGCTGTGATTCATGGGGTCGCAAGGAGTTGGACACGACTGAGTGACTGAACTGAACTGAACTGAATATAGTCTGAACCAGGGAGCCTGATTCCTTCAGCCCTTTTTCTTTCTCAAGATTGCTCTGGCTATTCTTGGTCATCTGTGTTTCTGTACGAATTGTAAAAAAGTTCTATATCTGTGAGAAATGCCATTGGTAATTTGATAGGAGTTTCTTTGAATGTTTAAATTGCATTGAATAGTATAGCCATATTCATGAAAGTGTGGAACATGTCACGAATTTGCATGTTACCCTTCCACAGGGGCTATACTAATCTTCTCTGTACCATTTCAGTTTTAGTACATTTGCTGCTGAAGGCAGCACTTGATCTTCATTTTAATTGTGTACATTTTCTCCCAGCATTTAAGGCACTATATATTGTACATACAATATTCATGTCTATTGATGCAATTAAAAGGTGAAATAAAAGAAATTCTGATGATAAATTTAAACTGTTTTCATTATTTAAATTTTCTTCCTTGCAGAGAAAACAGCATCTTTCCTTTTACAGAAAAGTTTCTTAAAGGTAGTGTTACTTCCTGGTTAATCCTGATTGCCCTGTAGCTTCAAGCAATCCCAATGAAACTTTTCTCACTGAAGTCATTACCGATTCCAGTTCTTAATTTATTTTAATAGCTTGTGTTTAATTTGTTTTTCTATTTCTCCCTGAACATTCCCTCTTTTTTGCTTCAGTGACACTGCTTTTACTTAAAATAGTTTTCTTTCAGCTGCTTCTACTTTGCAACATTTGAAGATATTCATTGATTGGACCTTCAAGTGATGGTGTTCCATCCACAGCCTCTGTTCTTAGAATGATTTTCTTCTTAAACACTTCTCAGATATCTCATCTGCTTTCATGAGTTGAAATTTTCTTTAGTAATGAGAGACTAGTCTTTTCTGTAATGATCTAGCTTCCAGTATCTCTGTGTCTTAACTCAATAAATTAAACAAACTGGTCAGCTGGGATCCAGCACTCATTATGGTCAATCAAACGAACTGGTAAATTACACAGTCTCTAAGAACAACTTTGCAGACATGACATACATCAATGCTTATCACTTTTTCTTATCATGGCCTTGCTTTGCAACAATGGGAGAGTGGAGTAAATGCTACGTGAAAAGACTGGAATTTCTGTGAATAGTTCTTATCATATCATGGCCTCTGACCTCAATCTTCAGCTCAGATCTTTAGACTTGTGTATTTCTCTGTCTTTTGGAAACCTGTATTTATACTTTTTTTTAAAATGAATTGGAAACATATGTCTAATAGAACTCTTATTTCTTCATTCACATTAGAATATCCTCCTTTTATTTCCTGCCTCAGTGAATGGCATTGATACCTATCTAGTTGTTTCAGCTTGAAATATAGGAAACCATACTAGACATTGCCTAATCTATCTAAAATTAACTTTCACAAAGTCCTTTACTTTGACATACTTTATAAATAAAATACAATTTAAAAGTCATTACCACAGTAAACAAGGCTTTTCATTACTTTCCTTTAGTTATCTTGAAAAATTATGATACACCACTATACAATTCATAATTTCTACTGCTGTCAAACTGAGCTATTGTTTCTCTCTTGTTTCTGAAAATTTGTCACATTATGTTTTTGCCTTTGGCAGGAAGATCTAGAACTGTCTCAGCACTGTCTTGAACTAACTAATTCCTGTTGGCCTTTCCAGGCTCAATATATGCTTTTTTCTGTGTTAAATCTTCCCTGACCTCAAATCCCATTGACTCTAGTGCCTCCACTGCACACTCAGTTCACCTCCTCTCTAGAATTTTACTCACTTATATAGTAATTTGTTAATCACAGATATTTATTGAGTATCTACCATAGAAATGGTCCTTTTTTTTTCCTCAGAGAAAAATAGAGTGACTTAGGGGTAGATAAGAGAACACTCAATAATCAGTTCAATAGGTAATATAATTATATGCCAAGGTACAAACTTGAATTTTGTGATCAAGAGTAGCTATGGATTTTCCAGTAGTCATGTACAAATGTGAGAGTTGAACTATAAAGAAGGCTGAGTGCTGAGGAATTGATGCTTTCGAATTGTGGTGCTGGAGAATAATCTTGAGAATCCCTTGGACAGCAAGGAGATCAGGCCAGTCAATCCTAAAGGAAATCAACCCTGAAAATTCATTGGAAGGACTGTTGCTGAAGCTTAATCTCCAGTACTTTGGCCACCTGATGCAAAGAGCTGACTCCCTTGGGAAAGGCCTTAATGCTGGGAAAGGCTGGAGGGAAGAGTGCTGCACAGCATGAGATGGTTAGATAGCATCACCAGTACTCAATGGACATGCATTGGAGCAAATTCTGGAAGACAGTGGAGGGCAGAGGAGCCTGGCGTGCTACAACGTATGGGGTTGCAAAGAGCTGGACGCTTCTTGGCGACTGAACAACAACAAAATGTAATGATCAATAAGCAGCTTCTGTGGGGAGCCAATAGTTGAACTACCCATAACAGATAGAACTAGCTTTATAAAAAGTAAAACAGCCCAAGGTTATAAGGCATGAGTGGTCTTGTTATGTTCAAGGAACAAAACGGAGACCAGTGTACCTCCCTGAGTGAGTAACAAAGCAAGTGGCTTGAGATTACCCTGATAAGCATAGCAATATTCTGTTGGGCCTTGTTGGTCAAAGTGGGCTTTACTTGAGAGTAGTGTAAGTCCTTTGAAGACATGAAATTGCAAGAAGGGTTGGTGAAGGGAGGGGAGGAACAGAATGAAATAATCTGATTTAGTAATTTTGAAAAATTTACTCCAACTTTTTTATAGCAAGCTGAGAGATCCCTAGGAAACTGATTGTGGTGATCTTGGAGGAATAAAAGATAATATTTTTAGTGCATATCATTGTATGTCAGAATGGAGCATGTCATAATGTTCTAAAACTTTCTGTTATTCTGTTAAATCTATGCCATGAACTTCATGTGGGCAAATGCTGGTGTCCTAAAGATATAGTACAGTGACTGTGGATAAAAATCTCTTAATAAATACTTGTTAAATGAGTTAGTATATTAAAGATGAGGGAAAGACCAAGAAGGAATGAAAAAAAAAAGTTGATATGTCTGAAAAGTATTTTTATAATATATTGTTTTTCATATAAAATTCTATACTAATTACAAATGAAAGATAATTTGGAAGAACTGTTAATTTACTTTTCAGAGACAGAGAAAGACAACCTTAAAATTTGCCTATGAAGTGGTCCTTGGATAACTTTGGAATCTTTCTGTTCTGGGAGGGATTGTGAATAGGACAGAGTAGAAGGGCTTGCATACATAAAAAGCTTACAATAGACTTACTTTCCCCAAATAAATAGTCACTTTTTGTACATATAGCAACTCATGGGTGTGTAAGCAACTTTTTTAAAGAAAAAATTAAACTATAAACTATAGTTGATTTACAATATTATGTTTGTTTCAGGTATACATTATAGTGATTTAGTGTTTTTATAAATCATACTCCATTTAAAGTTGTTATAAAATATTGGCTATATTTCCCCATGCTGTATAACAGATTTTTGCATTTTATTTTGTAAGTAAGTAGTTTGTAGCTTTTGGTTCCATCTCCCATTCTTCTCCCCTTGGTAATCACTAGTTTGTTCTCTATATTTGCAAGGGAACTTTTTTGTTTTGTTACATTCATTCATTTTATTTTTATCAGATTCCACATAAGTGATAACATACAGTATTTGTCTCTATTTGACTTATCCCACTAAGCATAATACCTTCCTGGTTCATCTATGTTGTTCTCATGGCAAATTTTCAAAGCAATTTTTTTTTCTGTTTGTTTTTTCTTTGTTTCTTTTCTTCTTTTTCCTTTTAAAATCTATCCACTACTNNACTAGGAGTTCTCTCAAAATGAATTAATTGGTCATTTATATAAGCTTAAAACTGGGTGGTTTGTTTGAGATAAGATCAGAAGATTGGAATCAAAGAAAGTTTACTCTTTAAAGATGAGTGAGGACTGAAAATGAAGACGTTCAGTACAAGAAATCAGTTTAATTAGGAAAGTACATCAGAATGTTTGGTGAGTGGATACACTGAATGGAGAAAATCACAAACCTACATGTAAGAAATTTGACTGTATGCTCCTTAAAGGTGTTGAGTGTATCTGGGAATTATTGCATCTTTGACAGTTTGTGGTTTATTCAAGAACAGCAAAAAGTATTTATTGAATTAGATTTGGAGATGAGAAAGGTCTATGAGGGTGCTTGGCCTGATTTGATGTCAGTTTTAACAAAAGGACAGTAACTTTAAGAGTAAAAAGAAGTTATAGTTATAGTCTGTTTGAAAGGAACAGTAATACAGAGACAGGGTGAAGCTTAGAGTTTTTGCACTGCTGCTAAAAATTAGAAAGGTGAAGTAGGAAACGATAAGATGAAAAATCTAATGGAGTAGACATTAAAGGAAATAAAAGAAAAAGGCATTTTCTTTTTTTTTTTTACTTTTAAAATTTTTATTTTAACTTTAGTTTACTTTACATTACTGTATTGGTTTTGCCAAACATTGACATGAATTCACCACGAGTGTACAAGCGTTCCCAAACATGAATCCCCTCCCACCTCCCACCCCATGCCATCCCTCTGGGTCCTCTCCTTGCCCCAGTCCCAAGCATCCTGCATTCTGCATCTGACATCAACTGGCGATTCGTTTCTTGCTTGATAGTATACA
>SJYQ01006503.1:324877-343382 GCA_006410935.1 Redunca redunca
GAATATAGTCAAGTTGCAGGATATAAAATCAACACACAGAAATCCCTTGCATTCCTTTACACTAATAATGAGAAAGAAGAAAAAGAAATTAAGGAAACAATTCCATTCACCATTGCAACGAAAAGAATAAAATACCTAGGAATATATCTACCTAAAGAAACTAAAGACCTATATATAGAAAACTATAAAACACTGATGAAAGAAATCAAAGAGGACACTAATAGATGGAGAAATATTCCATGTTCATGGATCGGAAGAATTAATATTGTGAAAATGAATATACTATCCAAAGCAATCTACAAGTTCAATGCAATTCCTATCAAACTACCAGCGGTATTTTTCACAGAAAAAGGCATTTTCAAGCCTGTGAACATAAATTATGGACAGTCAAGGGTGAATATCAGTATGTGAAAAGAAAATAAACAGTTAATTGTTGAAAAGAGTTAGAATGATTTTTAGAATATGTTTCCCCTTTAAATTTGACATACAACATTACTTAAATATTCTACATTCTTAGTAAAAAGAAAAATACATGGGTTTTTGACATTTCGTATAGTTATGAGCATTTTGGAGATACAAGCGTGACCTATTTGGTGCACTTTCCTTTATAGATTGTGATTTTTTTTAAAAAAACAAATTGATGTTTTGTGGCTACCCTGTAGTCATCAAGTCTATCAGCACCATTTTCCAACAGCATTTGTTCAATTCATTTGTCTGTGTCAAATTTGGTAATTCTTGAAATATTTCAGTTTTTCATTATTTTATTGGCTATGGTGATTTTCAGTCAGTGATCTTTTATGTGCCTGTTTTCTTTGCTTTGGGGTGCCATAAACCATGTTCATATGAGTCTGCAAACTTAGTTAATAAATATTGTGTGTTGTGACTGCTACATGGACCAGCCATTCCCCTTATGTCTCTCTCTCTCCTTGAACCTTTATATTTCCTGAGATACAAACTTAGGCAAATGAATAACCCTACAGTGGCCTCTAAATGTCCCAGTTACAGGAAGAGTCTTATGTCTCTCACTTAAAGAAGCTAGAACTGATTAAGCTTACTGAGGAGGGCAAGTCATAAAGGGAGATAAGCCGTTTGTGGCAAATGGCTACCCATGTTGTTAACGGAAGGGAAAAATGCTACTTCAGTGAACACACAAATGATAAGAAAGAGAATGGCCTTATTGCTGGTATGGAGTAAGTTTGAGTGGTCTGGATAGACAATCACACCAGCCACCACATTCTCTTGGTGCTGCTGCTAAGTTGCTTCTATCGTGTCTGACTCTTTGTGACCCCATGGACTGTAGCCCACTATAGCCCATCAGGCTCCTCGTCCGTGGCAAGAATATTGGTGTGGGTTGGCATGCCCTCCTCCAGGGGATCTTTCCAACTCAGGGATTGAACCCACGTCTCTGCTTTCTCCTGCATTGGCAGGTGGGTTCTTTACCACTACTGCCACCTGGGAAGCCGCACATTCTTGTAGGCAAAGACTAATCCAGAGCAAGGCTCTCACTCTCTTCAGTTCTATAGGCTGAGAGAGGAGAGGAAACAGCAGAAGAAAAATGTGAAGCTAACTGACTGTGGCTCATGAGTTTTAAGGAAAGAACTCGTCTCCATAACAAATGCAAGCTAAAGCAGCAAGTGCTGGTGTAGAAGCTACAGCAAGTTACTCAGAAGATCTAGCTCAGATCATTAATGGAGGTGGCTACACTAAACAATGGCTTTTCATTATATTGGAAGAAGATGCCATCCAGGGCTTTAATAAGCTAAAAAGAAGTTGGTGCCTGGCTTGAAAATTTCAAAGGATGGACTGACTTTCTTCTTAGGGGCTAATGCAGCTGGTGACTTGAACTTGAAATCAGTGCTCATTTATCATTCCCCCAAATCAGGGTCCTTATGAATTACACTAAATCTACTCTGCTCTATCAATGGAACAACAGAGCATGGATTCAGCACATCTGTTTGCAGCATGATTTACTGAATATTTTAATCACACAGTTGAAGCCTGTTGCTCAGAAAAGATTCCTTTCAAAAACTGCTGCTCAGTGACAATGTACCTGGTTACACAATGTTCAACAAGAGTCATGTTTGTTTTTGTGCCTACTAAATGCAGTACCCAATCTGCAGCTCAAGAATCAAAGGATCATTTCAACTTTCAAGCCTTATCACTTGAGAAATGCATTTTGTAAAGCTACGTCTTCCAAATAGGAATCTGGGCAAAGTAAATAAAACCCTGCAAAGGTAGGACATGAGAAAAGGTAAAAACATCAACATTAATAGGATATTAGATGTTGATTCCAACATTGATGGATGACTTGAAGGGCTTCAGGACTTTAGTGGAGGAAGTAATTTCATCTGTGGTAGGAATAGTGAGAGAAGAGTCTGAAGAAGATGTGATTAAATCACTGCAATCTCATGATCAAACCTTAACAGATGAGTAATTGCTTCTTACGGATGAGCAAAGAAAGTGATTTCTTCAGACGGAAACTACTCCTCATGCAGATGCTGGGAAGATTGTTGAAAATAACAACAAAGGATTTAGAACATTATGTCAACTTAGTTGATAAACGATGGCAGGGGTTGAGTGGACTGACTCTAATGTTGAGGGAGGTCTACTGTGGGTAATATATGCTGTCCAACAGCACTGCATGCTACAGAGAAGTCATTTGTGAAAGGGAGTCAATGGATGTGGCAGACTTCATTGTCGTCTTATTTTAAGAAACTGTTGCAGCCACCACAGCATTAAGCCATCACCAGCCTGATCAGTCAGCAGCCATCAACATTGAGCCAAGAGCCTCCACAGCAAAAAAAGATTATGGCCTGCTGAAGAAGGCTCAGATGGTTAACAGTTTTTAGCAATGAGATGTTTTTTAATGAAGGTATTTAAATTTGTATTTTTAAGACAATTCTGTTGCATGACTAATAAGTGATAATATAGTATAAATAGAACTTTTATATACACTAAGCAACCAGAAAATTCTTGCTACTCACTTTATTGCAGTGGTGTGTAACCCACTCAACAATATCTTCAAGGTCTGTCTGAAGTTAAAAAAAAATCCAGAAGCCAAAAGATACAATTCCTCATTCAGTAATATTCAAAGGTATTATTTGACTTCATATCTATTGAAGTTTTATAAAATGAAACAGAGTTATTTTTAACTAGTGTTACTAATATTCACTATTGATTTTCCAGGGAGCAGGTGTCTATTGCAGAAAAATCAGTAGAAGTATTTGAACTAAGCATTTAGCAAGCGAGATGATGATTTTTTTTCCCCAGAAGACAACTGAAAGATAAAGGGTTCAATTCAATATAGAGAGCTTGCACATAGAATTCGAATCACATACCTTTTCAGTGAAAGAATTATCTTATCCACTGTGGGCTTTATTTCTTAATTAAAGGAAAACAATATAATTCAAGTAATTATCATCATTTCTTAACATTTGTTTAAAGAACAAGTCACTTAATCTAATTTATTGGGAGACACCCCTTAGTGGTGTTTGTGCAAATGTGCAAGAAGAATAAAGTTTTTAGAATAATAACTCCCTCTCCCTCTCACATTCATTTTATGGCTTTTTCTCTGTGAAATAAATACTTCAGGAATTTGATTAGTATCTTAAAATTTCTGATTGATTATTTGCTTAGGGACTGAACTGAAGATTATCTTATTTTACATATGAATGACTGTTAATTTTGAAATAATATTTTAAATGTTCTTACATATGTAAATATGTACTTATTTGGTGAGTATAAAAGTGTAAGCACATCACTTTTGTTCTCATTATCCACAGGCAACTGTTCTTGACATTCGCATAATTTTCCTTCCAAGTATTCACTTGTATATTTACACATAAATGTGAATGCTATTGATTAAACAATGTTGTATCTGCTTTTCAACTAAGTAGTTTCTCATGTAGACAATTGTTATTTAATAAGCTTTGAAAACATAGTTTTAAGGCTGCAATGCAGTTTGATTTTGACCTGCATAACTCTGCCTCCACTGTTGAACATTTCATTTTTATATTTTCATTGTATAAATAGTCCTAATCAAATAGCTTTATATATGTACTCCTTGATCTTCTCTATTAGTCATTCTTTTGTTTGTAAATGCTTTAGAAAAGCTCAGACTAGTTTCACTGGAAACCCAAAGCAAGCATCATGTGTTAGAAGGACAGTGTGACAGTTTGTTGGGTCACAAACTCCAAACAGTTGTCGAAAATGGCAAGGCTGGCATGAGGATTCCAGAATGTTTAGAGCTCTTGACTCAAAGAAAATACATTAATCCTCCGAATTTCTTGTTGTTCATAAAGTTGTGTTTGGAGTCATTGAATACAGATATTGTATCTGCTGTCCCCTTCAGTTCAGTTCAGTTCAGTCGCTCAGTCGTGTCCGACTCTTTGCGACCCCATGAATTGCAGCATGCCAGGCCTCCCTGTCCATCACCAACTCCTGGAGTTCACTAGTCCATCTAGTTGGTGATGCCCCCTTACTATCTTTAATTACTGTAAGAAGCTTGCACAACTTTGTCTCACTTTGACTCCAGACACAAAATTTGAGGGAGGATGCTCTTTGAGTCTGCTTGGGTCTGATGCTCATGACTGAACCACCCATACCTGGAGGGCAGCTTGGAGGGCAGCAGGGTGCTCTGAATAAGCCAGCTGAGCCAGGTGTCCACTTGTGAATTTAGTTTGTATTACAGCTTCGTTGCTTTTGCTTAAGCTAAGTCTATATTGGAGACATAGATCATTTGAAAGGACTCTGTGATGGGTGAGTTACACCACCAGAAGAATCCCCACCGTTTTGCTGCTAGAAACCAGGTCCTTCCTATTAGGGCAAGACATAGCTGTGAAACTATGGACGTTATGATTTTTAAATTTGTTGGGTCCAAATTAATTGCCTGGGGAAAGAAGAATGTGGGTGAGATCTTTTGACTATTGAAATTAGAGTTCTGGTAAGCTCAGATGTGAAATTTAAGACTTAAAATATTACTAGAGAAGTCAAGAATATAGTGTCTTAAGCATAACTGAAAACAGCTGCAATAAACTGTTGAAATGGTGGTAGTCTGAGTGGTAAAGATGGAGCCCCTCATCCAGTCTAGTCCTGGAAGATGCACCTTATACAAGAAGGACATCTGGAGCTTTATACATTGTTTCTCTACATCTCCTGGGATGTGGCCTTTAACTTGAATGAAACCAAATGTTTTCTAAACCAGGGATTTTTCTCTGCTAACTAGATCTTAGTAACATAGTACATCAACAAATTTTCTTCATTGCACCCAATGGACCAACTAAAATCCATATGTAACAATGTATTTGGGATAAGCAGATATATCTACACTGCTTATGAAGTTAGGGATACATTCTTTTTTTTTTTTTTAATTAAAAATTTTTAAAAATCTTTTTGACCATGCTATGTGGCATGTGAGAGCTTTGTCCCCTTAACCAGGAATTGTACCTGTTCCCCCTGCATCGGAAGTGCAGAATCTTAACCACTGGACAACAAGGGAAGTCCCATGGATACATTCTTTATACCTAACCTTGCCTGCCCATCTTCAGATGTACCTTTGCACTCTGAAGCTAGTACATCTTAATAAACATTCACTTGTCTTTTTGTCTTTTCAAAGAAACTTTATACTACAATATTGTAAGCATGCTAAGTTGCTTCAGTCATGTCCAACTCTTTGTGACCCTACGTATCATAGCCTACCAGGCTTCTCTGTCCATGGGATTCTCCAGGCAAGAATACTGGAGTGGGTTGCCATTTCCTTCTCCAGGGGATCTTCCTGACCTGGGGATCAAACCCAGGTCTCCTATAATCCATGCAGATTCTGAGCCACCAGGGAAGCCCAGTTATAGGTATCATACATACAAATCTGACCAACTTTTAAAGAGGTCTTAATTATCCATTCCCCACCCCCCATATTTTATTTATGGTGAAAACACTGCATCCATAATTATTTGGAAGAGTCCTCTTGGAGAAACTCTGGTTAACTGTGTGTGTCAACTTGATGGGGACATAGAATGTCCAGATATTTGGTCAAGCAATATTCTGGATATTTCAATGAGAGGGTTTGAATTTAACATTGAAATCAATAGACTGAGTAAAGCAGATTGCTCTCCCTGAGTAAGCCTTGTCCAGTCAGTTGAAGAAATGAGTTTATCAAAAGGCTGACCATCCACCTGACTAAGAGTAAGTTCCTCCTGACTGACTTCACATTGTGACACGGGTTTTTTTTTTTTTTTTTCTGCTTTTGGATATACTGCCAGATTGAAAATTTGACTCTTACTGGATATTGAACCTGCCAGCCTTTGGAATGGAGCTACATCATAAGCTTTCTTGGTTCTCAGGTTTCGACTGGTACTACCCATTGGCTCTCTTTGGATTCTGTTTCTCTGTGTCTCTATCTGGAGAACATAAGACAAATTTTGGTACTGAGAATGGTTTTAGAGGAACAGATGTTTGAGGTGAATTTTATGCGTTGGTGCTGGTGTCTCTGGAATTGACTCTATCGACTGGGGAACTTTTGCAGAAACTAATGCCTGTGGCCAGTGATTTGTCATGTAAGTGAATATTGAAACACTCTTACTCTGTTCAATAATGTTTAGGTGTTAAAAGATATATTAATACATCTCTGGTTAATAATGTGTTAATATGGTTAGAATTA
The DNA here is from genome assembly GCA_006410935.1 of Redunca redunca. NCBI lineage: Eukaryota > Metazoa > Chordata > Mammalia > Artiodactyla > Bovidae > Redunca > Redunca redunca. Next base: position 331,533 of record SJYQ01006503.1, read on the forward strand.
AAGTTGCAAATGACTCTGATTCCAGTAGTAAATGTAGCACTGATGTGATTTGGCCATAGAGATATGAAAAATATCTTCATAGGATTTTCCTAATTGACCTCTTACAAGAAGCATGAATCTGGATGTCTGTGTTTATGATACTTTTGAACATTTTCCTCAGTAAATTTAATGAGACTGGCCAGTTTCTCCTAATGTGGCTGGAAGAGTGTTGAAAGAAAAGGATGAGCTCAGGGGTGTGAATCCCCAGTTCAAGCGCTGCATAAATGACCTAAAGCTTCTCTGGGTGCCCTAGAGGAGACCCTTATTTCTTGTAGCCTTAAAGCTGAGATTGCTAAAAAAAACAAAAAAGCAAATAAAAACATTTCATTCTGTCAGTGGCTAAATGCAGTTTGAACTCCCATCTCCCAGGAGGTCTGCTGCAGACTGAGGTCATGAAAGGGACAGAATGGGATCCTGAAAATTGGAATGGGAACATGTAGGAATACCCTGACAAAACTGAGACATCAAGCCCATGAATTCTGATGAATCTTCTTTGCCAGTGGAAGAATCCTCTCTGTTCCCACTGTAAGTGATCTCTTCACCCCTATCTGAAGGGATACAATAAAGTCTGCATTGCCTAAGTAAACTGCATCGGTCTCTCCTGAGGCAGTTGCCATGCAAGAAATGGGACCCAACCCATCACCCACCCTTGCTTCTACACCTGTAACTAGACTCCAGTCCCAGTAGGTCTGTACAGGTGAGGTTTATAGAGTGTGAACCATAGAAGATGTGCTATACCCTAAGAGAAGTATTCGAGTTTTCTAATTTATACAGACAGAAGTCTAGGGACCTATGCAGGAGTAGATATCAAAAGTGTGGGGTAAAGGAGGGAGGAGAGTAGAGCTGAGTCAGGTTGAATTTGCTGATACAGACTCACTGAGCAAGGATTCTGTGTTTCATGGGGCTGAGCAGAGCATTACTGAGGACTGTGACAGTTTCTTTGGTTGATTGACTAAAGCAGATATTGAAAGGTGAACCACCGTGGACAAGCTGAAAGTACCCAACCAACCTTGGTTTAGTGAAGAGGAAGGGATGTAAATACTTAGGGAAACAGGAATGTTAGAGGGTGTTTGTCATTTGAGACATCTTTCCCCGTACAGAGAGCATCCAGAAGACAGAACTTTCACCATGATGATGAGAAATGAATCTGTGATGGGAGCCCAGCACCTTGGAAGAGCTCCACGATTGTTCTTCTCTGTAACCAGATCTCACAGTGGGAACTGTGGTCTCTGAATTGGGAAACCTCAATGAGACTGGAATAATTGGATCCTGGATAACAGGGGCAAGTGTGTGGTCAAAGGCCACCACAGGCAAGGTCGATGTGGCGATGGTCATGACCTACAGCAACAAAGCAGGGGTCAGCATAGCCTGACTCATGCAGACACAGCCTGGTGACTTCTAATGGTGCTCCATGATGTAAAACAGATAGGAAGCCTATTACCTCCTCACTTGATCGGTAGAACCAGAAATATTTTAGGCTAAGTGAACAAAAGTCTAATGGAAGTTTAAAAAAAAAAAAAAAGAATCATGGCCCCTCAATCAGTCTCAGACTTGAGCCAATTTTCAGACCCCAAACTCCTTGAATGAAGAAGAGAAAAGAGAAAGTCCTTAAAGATGGACCCCTGTACATTGCCACAAATGTACATTGTTCATCTTTCTCTCAGGCTTCCCCTGAAGGATCCATGGCCTTTACTAGGGTACATTGTGGTAAAGGAAATATTAATAACTGAATCTCTGGGGAAATATTGGATACTAATTCCAAAAGATCCAAAATATCACTGTGGCCCTTCAGCCACAGAAGGGATGTATGAAGGTCAGGTGGTCAACAGAGTTTTAGACAGGATCCCTCTCACAGTGGGCTCAGAAAATCCATGAACTCAGTCTGTAACCATTTCATCAGTTCTGGAATGCCTGGTTGGAATAGACATCCTTGGCAACTGGCAGAATCCCCATATGGGTGCCCTGGCCAGTGGACTGAGGGCTATTATGGTGGGAAAATCCAAAAGCTTTCACCACCACAGCTGCCTCTCCCTAAGAGAACAGTAACCGAAAGTATTACTGAATTCCTGGAAGGACGGCAGTTAGGGCCACCATTATGGATTTGGAAAATGCAGAGGTGGTGGCACCTAACTCATCCCTATTTAAGTCATCCATTGGGCTTGTGACTCAGCATTAAAAAAACTAAGCTCATGGCATCTGGTTCAATCACTTCATGGTGAGTAGGTAGGCAAAAAGTAGAAGCAGTGACAGATTTTTACTTTCTTGGGGTCCAAAATCACTGTGGACAGTGACTGCAGCCAAGAAATAAAAAGATGTTCCTTGGAAGAAAAGCTACAACAAACCTACATAGCATATTAAAAAGCAGAGGCACCACCTTACCATCAAAGATCCGTATAGTCAAAGCTGTGGTTTTTTTTCCAGTAGTCATGTATGGATATGAGAGTTGGACCTTAAAGAGGGCTGAGCACTGAAGAAATGATACTTTCAAATTGTGCTGGAAAAGACACTTAAAAGTCCCTTGGAGATCACACTAGTCAGTCCTAAAGGAATCCTAAAGGAGATCAAGCTAGTCAATCCTAAAGGAAATCAACCTTGGATATTCATTGGAAGGATATTCACTGATACTGAAGCTGAAGCTCCAATATTTGCCCACCTGATGTGAAGAGCCAACTCATTGGAAAATATCTTGATGCTATGAAAGATCGAGGGTAGGAGAAGGGGATGATGGAGGATGAGATGGTTGGATGGCATCACTGACTCAATGAGTTTGAGAAAAATCCGGGAGATAGTGAAAGACAGAGAAGCCTGGTGTGCTGCAGTCCATGAGGTCTCAAAGTCGGACACAACTTAGCAATGAAATAACAACAACAAAAAGATGAATCTTGAAGAATGACAGTGGATTAACCAGGTTGTGAATTCAGTGGCAGGTGCTGTGCCAAATGTGGTTTCATTGTTTGAACAAATTAAGACATCCCCTTGTACCTGGTGTCCAGGCATCATCTGGCAAAAGCTTTCGTTTCTTTCTCTGTTAATAAAGCGCCCCCAAACTGGTTACTTTCAGCTGGCTAAATCTGAAAAACATCTGCCTTGTCTTACCTTAAGGATATGTCAGCTCTCTAGTCCTATATCATAATTTAGTTCATGGGGATCTTGTTTCCATAAAATATTACACTGGTCAGTTACACTGATGATTTTATGTGTATTGAACTTAGTAAGCAGGAGGTAGCAACTACTCTAGACTTATGAGTAAGAATTTGTATATAAGAGGACGGGAAAGAAATGTGAAAGTGTGGGAGTTTTCTACCTTTCTTCAGTTCAGTCATTCAGTCATGTCTGACGCTTTGCAACCCCATTGACTGTAGCATGTCAGGCCTCCCTGTCCATCACCAACTCCCAGAGCTTACTCAAAATCATGTCCATTCTCATCTTCTGTCATCCCCTTCTCCTCCCACCTTCAATCTTTCCTAGCATCAGGGTCTTTTCAAATGAGTCAGTTCTTCCCATTAGGTGGTCAAAGTATTGGAGTTTCAGCTTTAGCATCAGTCCTTCCAATGAATATTCAGGACTGATTTCCTTTAGGATTGACAGGTTGGATCTCCCTGCAGTCCAAGGGACTCTCAAGAGTCCTCTCCAGCACCACCCTTCAAAAGCATCAATTCTTCTGCACTCAGATTTCTTTAAGGTCCAACTCTCACATCGATACACGACTACTGGAAAAACCATAGATTTGACAAAATGGACCTTTGTTGGCAAACTAATGTCTCTCCTTTTTAACATGCTGTCTAGGCTGGTAATGACTTTTTTTCCCAAGGAGCAAGCGTCTTTTAAATTCATGGCTGCAGTCACTATCTGCAATGATTTTGGAGCCCAAGAAAATAAAGTCTGCCACTGTTTCCATTGTTTCCCATCTATTTGCCATGAAGTGATGGGACCGGATGCCATGATCTTAGTTTTTTGAATGTTAAGTTTTAAGCCAGCTTTTTCACTCTCCTTGTTACTTTCATCAAGAGGCTCTTCATTTCTTCTTCAGTTTCTGCCATAAGGGTGGTGTCATCTGCATAACTGAGGTTATTGATATGCCTTCTGGCAGTCTTGATTCTAGCTTATGCTTCATCCAACCTGGCATTTTGCATAAAGTACTCTGTATACAAGTTAAATCAGCAGGATGACAATGTACAGCCTGGACATACTTCTTTCCCAATTTTGAACCAGTCCATTTTTCCATGTCTGGTTCTAATTGTTGCATCTTGACTTGCATACAGATTTCTCAGGAGGCAGGTAAGATGGCCTGGTATTCCCATCTCTTGAAGAATTTTCCACATTTTGTTGTGATGCACACAGTCAAAGGCTTTGGCATAGTCAATAAAGCAGAAGTAGATGTTTTTCTGGAACTCTTGCTTTTTCTATGATCCAGTAGATGTTGGCAGTTTGATCTCTGGTTCCTCTGTTTTTTCTAAATTTAGCTTGAACATCTGGAATTTCACAGTTCACATACTGTTGAAGCCTGGCTTGGAGAATTTTGAGCATTACTTTGCTAGTTTGTGAGATGAGTTCAATTGTGTGGTAGTTTGAACATTCTTTGGCATTGCCTTTCTTTGAGATTGGAATGTAAACTTTCTGGGGGTCCAGTAATAGGGACACGTTTAGATATCCCTTCAAAGATGAGGAATAATTAGTTGCAACTGGCCCTTCTTTTTGGTTGGAAAAGGCTCAATGCCTAGTGACACTGTAAGCAACATATTCCTCATTTAGGTGTGTTACTCTGACCTATTCACTGAGTAACCCAGAAAGCTGCTAGTTTTAAGTGAGGCCCAGCACAAGAGAGGAATCAGCAATGGGTCCAGCTTGCTGTGCAAATGACTTTGAAATTTTATCCAGAGGATCCTATGGTGCCTGAAGTGTCAGAAGCAGCTAGGGATGCTGTTTGGAGCTATGGAAGCCTTCTACAAGTGAGTCATAGTGTAGACCTTTATGATTTTGGAGCAAAACCTTACTACCCTCTTGTGGGCAATGACTCTCCTTTTGGGAAACAGTTTCTGGCCTGTGATTGGGCATTAATAATGGCTAAGTCCTTAACCTTGGGCCACCAAGTTACCATGTGACCTGAACAACCACCCAACATGAGTAGGGTGTCATCTGGTCCACCAGGCCATAAAAGGGCATACATGTCAACATTTCATCATCAAATGGAAGGAGAATGTACACAGTTGGTCCCAAGCAGGCTCTGAATGTACATGTAAGAGGTAAGTTGCATGAAGTGGTCCAAATGCCCATGAACCCCTCTCCTTTTATACTGCCTTCTCTTTCCCAACCTGCACCTGTGGCTTTATGAGGAGTTATCTGTGATCAGCTGACAGAGGAAGAGGAGACTGAAGCCTGGTGTATAGAAAGTTCTGCATGATTGGCAAGCAGACAGCTGCAGCACCCCAATGCATCTCTGAGACATCTCTGAATGAACAGTAAAGGGAAACTCTCCCAGTGGGCAGAAAGTTGAGCTCTGCACCTGGCTGTTCACTTCACTTGGAAGGATAAGTAGCCAGATGTATGACCATACACTCATTCGTGGCCAATGGTTTGGATGAATGGTTAGGGATTTGGAAGAAATATAATGGGAAATACAGATTGGGTAGTTACAAAACATAGTTATAACTACCTGTTATGACTGTGTGAGCAATTCCAGAAATGAGGACTGTAATAGTTATGATATTTCCTCCTTACTTCATTATGAATATGTTTGTGTGTGTATATATATTATATATAATACACATACTGTATTACACATAGTATAATGTATATACAAACACAAATGTTTTTGTTTTCTTCTCTATCCCTATTTATGTAACATAAGATTATTAATTTTATGTCATAGTATTAATATTAAGTATTGTTTACTTTCCATTATAGTTTTTAAGTTACAGAATATTAAGGAGAATAGTAGACATGACTCAAAGAATTTACCTCCTCTTCTAGAGAAAGGGCTAGTATTTGTCTCTTTATGCATAGGGTAGTTGTGTCATACAAAATGGAATTATGACTTTGTTACTGTCTTCATTTGGAGGTTAAGTGTGGTTTGAGAAGATGCACATGGGTGCCAGATTGACAAGGGGTAGACTGCTGACTGTTGTTTTCTGTCAGTCTAACTGGCAAAGGGGCTTCCCTGATAGCTCAGTTGGTAAAGAATCCACCTGCAATCCAGGAGACCCTGGTTAGATTCCTGGATTGGGAAGATCCACTGGAGAAGGGCTAGGCTACCAACTCCATTATTCTTGGGCTTGCCTTGTAGCTCAGCTGGGAAAGAATCTGTCTGCAATGCAAGAGACCTGGGTTTGATCCCTGGGTTGGGAAGATCCCCTGGAGAAGGGAAAGGCTACCCACTCCAGTATTCTGGCCTGAAGAATTCTATGGACTATATAGTCCATGCGGTTGCAAAGAGTTGGATACAGCTGAGTGACTTTCACACATACATATGCATAACTGGACCATGGGATGCCCACATACATGGTCAAACACTATTCTGGGTGATTTTGGATGAGTTTAACATTTAGATCCACAGACTGAGCAACTCAGATTGCCTCCCTGATGTGAATGGGCCTCATCTAATCATCTGAAACTCTGTGTATCTCACAATGCTGACCCTCCCTGAATAAGAAGGAATTCTTCCAGCATGACTGTCTTTGAACTGCATATTGATCTTTTTTCCTCTTTTGAACTTCAACTGAGACATCGGGTCTTCCTGGATCTTAAGTTTACTGGCCTTCATGCTAGAATTACACCAGCAGCCCTCTCATGGGTCATCAGCTTGCTGACTACAGGTCTGGGGATTTGCCAGCCTCCATAATTGCATGAGCCAATTGCTTAGAATAAATCTCTCTCTGTGTTATGTCTGTTTCTCTCTGTCTCTGCACATACAAACAAACACATATTCTATTGGTTCTGTTTGTCTGGAAAACTCTGACTAATATAGGCTCTTTAAAAATATGCTTATATCTTCATTACAAAATAGGGTGTCTAAATAACTTCTTTAGTAGTTGATATCTTGTAGACATTTCCAAAGTATACTGATGACACCTCAAGTGATTATTGTGTAGCTCAATCATTTCCAGCCCATACATTCCCTACTAGGTAGAAGGTCAGGCTTCCCCCTTACATTTTGTTCTTAACATATAGTACATGCACAAATGTAAGACTATATTAGATTATTAGTCAACATTCATATTATCCCACTCATAACTACTGCCTGCATGCTAAGTCACTTCAGTTGTATCCAACTCTTTTGGGGCCCTATGAACTATAGCCCACAAGGCTCCTCTTTCCATGAGATTTCCCAGGCAAGAATACTAGAGTGGGTTGCTATGTCCTTCTCCAGGGGAACTTCCTGACCCAGGGATTGAACCTGTGTCTCTTTTGTCTCCTGCATTAGCGGGCGGGTTCAAAAACAGGGATCAGTTTATTTATCTTTGTTGGAATATTCAATACACATCTCAATGCTGACAATTAATTGGTAGCAAATATAAGTTGACTTATTAAGAGGAATGTATAATATATACCTAGGTAAGGTCCTTAAAATCTGAGTCCTTAAGATCTTGCCTTTTCACCCATTTTAAATAGTATTTCAAAGGGTACCGATGTCTTAGTGTCTTAGATATTTTGTAGCATAAATAATGTTTCCTGACTAGTGACACTTTATGGTTTTGTAAAAATCAAGACTACCAAAATGAGAGCAAAGTGAGGTTATTCACTTGACATCAGCCACTATCATTAGCATTTGTCACTGAATCAAAGACAGGTATTGGAGTGGGAAAACTTTGTAGAGAATAAAAGTGAGGGCTTCAGGTGACCTCTCTTTGGAGGTTGTTGACAAGAGGAAGCTGGATGCAGGCTAACTGAAAAGGGGACCATGTTATGTGTTGGATTTGGGGAGAATATCTAGCTTTCTGTGGTTGGTTCTGAGACAAGCAGAAGCTGGCAACCACTGACCAAGTCCTGACCTTTTTGAACAGACTGCTGCAGACCTGTGGTTGGTCCTTTTGGACTGAGAGTGGCAGGAAGTTTTGGATCAGAGTCCTGTTGTCTTATATCATTTGTGCATTTGCATATTCAGTCTCTCAGCATGAATTATATATAGTTACATAAGTTAAAAAGTATAAAATTGCCCATTTACATTAGAAAGGGAAGGGATTTTGGCATATTCATAGTGATGATTAACTGTCGAATGTACCTCATTGATGACTGAGAATATGAATGCACAGGTCAAATATCTGGATTGTGGTGGAGGTTCCCTCATAGGACATTTCTGAAAATACGTTTGAGTAATAAACTAAGGGCACGCACAACCCCTTTCTTCTGTAAAGAGATGCATTATCTCTTGTAGTGCAGGTGGTTAAAATATACCTTCTTATGATCTAACTTTAATTATGGCTGCATCAGCAAATTCCACCCTGCCTCTCCAATTTAGAAGATTTTTCTGGCTGTGTTTAGCCAGTTTATTCCAGCCCTTGGTCTACTAATTCCCATTAGCCCCGTGGAAGAGAAAATTGCACTTAAGTAGAAGAGCGATGTGTTCAAATGATAAATGTTCACATACTGAATCCTTCCATTCAGGAATATGAAAACATGAGGGACAGAAACATTGGTTACCCATTTTTTTCCTTTGAATTATCATTTTCATCAATCATTTTCAAAACATAAATGGACACTTTGTTCTTACTCCACTCTATCTCCCATATATTATCTAAGAAGAACATGCATCGCATGACTCTAAGAAAATGATGTATACCTTAATGTGAAGTAGAGCTTTTTTTTAAAAAAAAGTAATAAAGAGAAAAAGATTTTCCCCTTTGCAGTAAGGTTTTTTCATTGCAAAAATGGAAATGTTGGATTCTTTAGTCTTTTATAAGCACTGACTAATACAGTCATACATAGAATGTGTATGTTACAAACGAAATAATTTTTTGTCTTTCATTTTTGTTCTTGCATGGAATAGAAGATTATCATTTATATCTTCAGCTCCTGTGTCAAGTCTTTGAGAATTTCAGCTCTGTAGACCTTTAAGTTGCAAAGAATATAGCTCCCACCTCACAAACTGAAATGACCTCAGTAATACTTGACAGAGTATTCAAGTCGCCAGGTGCCAAGGGGGCCTACACAGGGGACTAGGAACATTTTAAGGGTTCTTCTGAGATTCAGAGGGTAAGTATGGTCTATTTCTGAGAATTCAAGTTGTTTGTGTCTTTACATGGCTGACTTAAGGGTCTCTGATCAGCAGTCTCAGGAAAATAATCATGGAAGTCTTTTCAGTGAAGGAAGTGACCTGATAATATTACCTGTTTCACCGCTAATGCTCTGTATATTTCACATGCAAAATGAAGTACTATTAGTTCAAGCAAGTCAAACATCTCTGTCTCTCAAATTTAATTTTCACTGTAACAATCTTGTTTCCTTGTCTAACTCAAAGGTCTCTTATCTAGGAAAACAATCAGTAAAATATATTAAAAAAAATTTAGCTTTCTTTTACACTGTTAATTGACACTGTTCCTCTTTGTGGAAATATTCACTAAATAAGCTGCCCTCTGACCCTTTTCACTCAACTCATATCTTAGGCTTTATTTAATTTTAAAATATTTATTTATTTAGCTGCGTTGGGTCATGGTTGTGGTGTGTGGAATCTAGTTCCCTGACCAGGGATTGAGCCCAAGCTTCCTGTCCTGGGAGCATGGAGTCTTAGCCACTGAACCACCAGGGAAGTCCCTGTCTTATGCTTTATTGCTCAGATGTTAGAGGTGTTTGATTTTCCATATTTCATTTTATTCTTTGTTATACAACCTTAAGTTCAATGTGAAGAAAATAATGAATTAACTTTGTATTTGAAAACTCATGAAAACCAATAATATTCATCAATTTTAGCAATCTTGTTCTTTAAAGTGATGATGTTTGTAAAAATAAAAAATATAATAATTTATAAATTATTGATGCTAAAATAACTAGTATATAGATTTCAAAATATAAGTGAAGTAATTCTTTTCAGTATCAACAGTACCAACAGGCAAAACTGGAGCATAGCTGCCTACATTGTAGCCAAATGCACCATAAGCCATTTTATAATTTATTTATATTCTTTCATGTCTACATTTATTCCTCTCATCAACTGATAATAAAAAGTGGTGAATTGCCTTAAAAAAAAAGGCAATTTTGAAGTTTCAGCTTTTTAAGTCAGTTTATAATAACTGAAAACAATACTGGTCTTTGTCAAAGCAAACGACTATACTTGTCCAAGTTTTCATTTACTCTTCCCTGAGATGAAGATTCTCATTAACTTCAGTTCACCACCAGTAATTATTCATCTGTGTACAATGGGCTCTGCTATGATTGAACTGTGTCCAGCCCTAACCTCCCCTTATTAGAGATAAAACTTTTAAGAAGATGATTAAGGATAAATGAAATTGAATATCATGAATGTGGAGCCCTGATCTCATAGAACACGTGTCCTTATGAAAAAGGAAGAAACGTCAGACTCTCCCCACCCCACCCCGACCCTTTGCCTGCTCTCTCTCTCACTCACACACACAGACACACACACTCTCTATCAACAGGCAGCCATCTCTAAGCCAGGAAGAGAGTGATGGAACCTTCATCTTATACTCTGCAAGATCTAGAACTGGGAGAAAATAAATTTCTATTGTTGTTGCCTCCCAGTTGGTATTTTTGTTAAAGCAGCTTGAGCAAAGAAAAGCAGATCTTTTTAATTCCTGTCAACAGGGATATCTTTTGTAGCTTAGGGTCCTGTTTTTTTCTTTCTTTCATTTCAAGGGTACATTTGTTCATTTCTTTTATTCATTCTTTCCTTTTTTTTTTTAAATAAGTTTTATTTTCTGTAGCAGTTTTAGATTCAGAAGAAAATAGAGCAGAGGATGCAGAGATTTCCTATATTCTGCTTCCCTACTCATGCACAGACTCCTCTATTATCACATCCATCCAACGCCAGAGTGGTCCACCGGTTGTAGATGATAAACCCTCACTGACACAGCATTATCATCCAAAGGTCACAGTTTACATGAGCATTCACTATTGATGGTGAGCTTTCTACAGATTTGGACAAACGAATGATGTCATATATCCTCCGTGATGACGTCATACAATATAGTTTTACTCCGTTAAAAATTCTCTGATACTGACCTGATTTGATTTAAGTCATACCTGAATGGTCTAGTGGTTTCCCCTACTTTCTTCAATTTAAATCTGAATTTGACAATAAGGCATTCATGATCTGAGCCATAGTCAGCTCCCAGTCTTGTTTTTGCTGACTGTGTAGAGCTTCTTCATCTTTGGCTGCAAAGAATATAATCAATCTGATTTTGGTGTTGACCATCTGGTGATGTTCATGTGGAGAGTCTTCTCTTGTGTTGTTGGAAGAGGGTGTTTGCTATGACCAGTGCATTTTCTTGGCAAAACTCTATTAGCCTTTGCCCTGCTTCATTCTGTATTCCAATGCCAAATTTGCCTGTTACTCCAGGTGTTTCTTGACTTAATACTTTTGCATCCCAGTCCCCTATAATGAAAGTTCAGTTCAGTCGCTCAGTCCTGTCCGACTCTTTGCGACCCCATGAATCGCAGCACGCCAGGCCTCCCTGTCCATCACCATCTCCCGGAGTTCACTCAGACTCACGTCCATCGAGTCCGTGATGCCATCCAGACATCTCATCCTCTGTCGTCCCCTTCTCCTCCTGCCCCCAATCTTTCCCAGCATCAGGGTCTTTTCCAATGAGTCAACTCTTCACATCAGGTGTCCAAAGTACTGGAGTTTCAGCTTTAGCA
>SJYQ01006503.1:345826-366597 GCA_006410935.1 Redunca redunca
CCTGGTTTTTTTTTTTCTTTTGCAGATATCTTTTATGAAGTTGAGGAAGTTTCTTTCTATTCTTAGTTTATTAGGAATTTTTATCATAACCAGCAGTTGGGTTTTGTCAAGTGCTTTTCCTCCTCTATTGGTATAATCATGTAATTTTTCTTCAACTTATTATATGATTGATTTTAATTTTTAAATGTTGAAACCAACTTTGTATATGTATGTGGGATAAAACCTATTTGGTTGTGGTTTATAATTGTTTTTATACATTGTTGGGACTTAATTTGCTGATACATTGACTTCTTCTGTGTTCATGAGTGATATTCATCTGTTGTTTCTTGTAATGTCTTTGGGTTTAGTATTAGAATAATGCTAACCTGACAGAATAAGTTAGGGGTTGTTCCCTCTAGTTCTATCCTCTGAGAGAGATTATGGGAAAGTGGCATAATTTCTTCCATAAGCATTTTGTAGAATTCACTGGCCAGTCCATCTGGGCATAGAGTTGTTTGTGATTTGGTGGTTTAGTCACTAAGTCGTGTCCAACTCTTGTGACCCCATGGACTGTAGCCCATCAGGGTCCTCTGTCCATGGGATTCTCCAGGCAAGAATACTGGAGTGGGTTGCCATTTCCTTCTCCAAGATTTTTTCATAGGATTCTCTTATCCTTTCAATGTTTGTGGGATCTATAGTGATATACCTTTTTCATATCTATAGTTTAGTTCAGTAACTTATATCCTCTATTTTTCTCCTTAGTTTCCTTGTCTAAAGGCTTATTAATTTTATTGACTTTTTTTAAACAGCTTTTGGCCTCATTGATTTTCTATACTGATTTTCTGTGTTCAGTTTCATATGTTTCTGCTCCCATTCTGGTTACTTACTTTCTTCTTTTCACTTCACATTTCATATGCTCTTCTTTCTCTCTTTTCTTAAAGTTTTTGTAAGATTAGATTATTGATTTTAGAGCCTTCTTTTTTAACATATGCATTCAGTGCTATAACTTTCATTCTAAACACTGCTGTCACTGGCTCCACAAATTTTAGTAAGTTGTGTTTACCTTTTTGTTTAGTTCAAAATATTTTATTTCTTTGAAATTCTTCTTTGTCTCATGTATTATTTAGAAATATGTTGCATAAAATCCAAATTATTAGAGATTCTCAGATATTTCTCTGGGATATTTCTATAGAAATGGTTTCAAGAAGAACTTGTTCACTTGTTTCAAGAAAAACTAACGTGTATGTTGTACAGTACACCATGGATCTAATTAATTTGATGAGGTAATCAGACTTTCAATAACCTCAGATATGCAGACAGCACCCTTATGGCAGAAAGTGAAGAAGAACTAAAAAGCCTCTTGATGAAAGTGAAAGAGGAGAGTGGAAAAGTTGGCTTAAAGCTCAACATTCAGAAAACGAAGATCATGGCATCTGGTCCCATCACTTCATGGGAAATAGTTGGGGAAACAGTGGAAACAGTGTCAGACTTTATTTTTTTGGGTTCCAAAATCACTGAAGATGGTGACTGCAGCTATGAAATTAAAAGACGCTTACTCCTTGGAAGAAAAGTTATGACCAACCTAGATAGCGTATTCAAAAACAGAGACATTACTTTGCCGACTAAGGTCTATCTAGTCAAGGCTATGGTTTTTCCAGTAGTCATGTATGGATGTGAGAGTTGGACTGTGAAGAAAGCTGAACGCAGAAGAATTGATGCTTTTGAACTGTGGTGTTGGAGAAAACTCTTGAGAGTCCCTTGGACTGCAAGGAGATCCAACCAGTCCATTCTGAAGGAAATCAGCCCTGGAATTTCTTTGGAAGGAGTGATGCTAAAGCTGAAACTCCAGTACTTTGGCCACCTCATGCAAAGAGTTGACTCATTGGAAAAGACCCTGATGCTGGGAGGGACTGGGGGCAGGAGGAGAAGGGGACGACAGAGGATGAGATGGCGGGATGGCATCACTGACTCGATGGATGTGAGTCTGAGTGAACTCTGGGAGTTGGTGATGGACAGGGAGGCCTGGCGTCCTGTGATTCATGGGCTTGCAAAGAGTCGGACATGATTGAGCGACTGAACTGAATCAGACTTTTCTCTGGTAGGAGACTAAAAGCATGTAGGAATTTGAGTTTTACGAGATGCAACTGCTAGTTCATGGGAACTGAAAGTGAAAGTGTTAGTCATTCATTGTGTCTGACTGTTTGTGACCCCATGGACTGTAGCCCACCAGGCTCCTCTGTCCATGGAATTCTTCAGGCATGAATACTGGAGTGGGTAGCCATTTCCTTCTCCAGGGGATCTTTCCGACCCAGGGATTGAACCCAGGTCTCCCTCATTGCAGGCAGACTCTGGAGCTAGTTGAGCCTAAAAAATGTATGATGTTTCACATAAAAGTTGAAGTCACTGGGGAGCAGGAAGTAAGAGAAGAAAGTTATTTTTAGTGGGAAAGAAAGGAAGCAATCAGAATGTAATTTAATCAGCTTAATGGTATGAACTGAGAATGAAATCTATACCTTTCTTTTTTGCTAAGATTATTGCAGCTATGCTAAATCCACACTCCTCCTCCCACTCTTATCTTACTTGAGAATGGCTGCATTAGGACTTCGGGCATTGTAATTTCAGAGGGGTCTCAATTCCCTTGCTGCTTGTTACAAACACCATTATCTGAACTAGTCATTTCTTTCTGTCTCTTTCTTTTCTCTCTCTCTCTCTGTTTTTTGTTTTTTTTTTTTTTTTGGCAACAAAAGTAGCCTTATTAGATCTGTTGCTTTTATAATACCCTCTTTTTGAAGAGCAAAACTTACCCAAATGTTTTGCTAGTGGTGTTCTAACATTCTAAAGGTTTTGTATTAGATACTCAATTAAAATTTTCCAGTTACTCTGTAACATTTGCCTATACATATTTCCCTATATCATACCTGTATGCTAAATCATGTGGCAAAGACTATTAAAAAACATAACATGAAATTTTAATTTACCCAAATCAGAATTTAATTGAAATAAAGCCCAGAGTTTATTTTGTGTGAATAGAGGGGATTAGCCTATATAAGAGTAAATTTCAAACATTAAAAATAATTACTGTATGTGTACTTCTTCTAACCTCAAAGCTCTAAGCTTTTTTTTTTTTTTAAGGAAAAGAATNTTTTAAGGAAAAGAATTCTTGTTATTTTCTACAGAATATTTTCTTCTTAAGATCAACATTATTTTAGAGATGAGAAAGTTGCGAGTAACCAGAGACATAGATGAATAATTTTTACATCTCTTTTAGTTATCACAATTTCAAATTGCTTTGTGAATGCAATCCCCGTCATCAGGCATTTTTCTTTAAGCAAAAAGTGTTGTGAGATATCTTTTCCTGCCTAGAGGGAGGGAGAGCATCCATGAGCATCTTTATGAGGTAGGGGAACAGATGCCAGCCTAGAAACCCATGAAGAGCAATATCTGGCAGCCCTCATGCTAGAGAAAATTCTATTCTCTGGAATCACCAATTGTTTGCGGTCCAGGTTATGAATGACATTAACTTGTCTGACAGTGGCAATCTAAATGGGTCAAGTCCAGTTGCTGCTGACTGTAATAGTAGCTGTCCTAATATTGGGATATCTAGGGAACAGCAACACTGAGAGAAATGGAAAAGCAAAATTGAAGTATAAAATGACTTTGTGTTCACTTTCCGCTTTATTCACGCTGGGAATGTAAAAGCCTCCCATTTCGATCTTTTCTGGCACAATACCACTTAAATTCATTCTTCCCCTATGTGTTCAGGATGGGGGTGATGGCTGGCAATGCACTATTTTAAGTGTAGATTGCCGTGACCAGCAGAGGCTTAAGATAAACCCCTTTTGAAAAGGAGCCGAGAGACAAAGCAGATTAGTCTTCCCTGTGCATGCCTAGATATGCAGTCTATGGAGTGTGTTTGGCCCACCATGGGCAAGCTATTTAGTTCCTGCCCGGAGTGAATTCTCTAGGAGGACAGTGGGATTTGTCAGCAGCTGCTGCTTGACAAGATAAAGGCAGAGAGGTGCAAGAAAATGGAGAGAAATCATGCTGGAGCAAGCCTCCAAAGGTTCAGTACAGTCCTGGTCCTGGGGTACAGGACATGATGGCGGCTAAGCTTGCAGGTAGACTTTTTTTTTTAGACTGCAGATAGTGGTAAAGAACCTACCTGCCAATACAGGAGCCTTAAGAAACGTGGGTTCCATCCCTGGGTCAGGAAGATCTCCTGGAGGAGGGCATGGCAACCCACTCCAGTATTCTTGCCTGGAGAATCCCATGGACAGAGGAGCCTGGGGGCTACCCATAGCGTCACAAAGAGTCGGACATGCCTGAAGCAACTTCACATGAATGTACAAAACATGTTATAGGCAAGGCAGATGACTCTTAAAAAAATGTTGGCATATAATTGCTTTACACTGTTGTGTTTTTGCTATATAGCAAAATGAATCAGCTATATGTATACATTTATATCCCCTCTTTTTTGCATTTCTGTCCCATTTAGGTCAGCACAGAGCGCTGAGTAGGGTTCCCTGTTCTATACAGTAGGTTCTCATTAGTTACCTATTTTATACATAGTTATCAATAGTGTATATATTGTCAAACTCAATCTCCCAATTCATCCCACCCCAGCCCCACACTTTCCTCCTTGGTATCCATGTTTGTTCCTTACCTCTGTGTCGCTATTTCTGTTTTGCAAATTTATACCATTTTTCTAGATTCCACCTATATGCATTACAGACAGCTATTTTCTGAGCCAAGATAGTATACCATTTACCAGAAGAAGAAGCTGTAAGTGCATGTTGAGGTCTAGGCCAGTCAATGAGGTGAAGTCGCTTAGTCGTGTCCGACTCTTTGCGACCCCGTGGACTGTAGCCTACCAGGCTCCTCCATCCATGGGATTCTCCAGGCAAGAATACTGGAGTGGGTTGCCATTTCCTTCTCCAGGGGATCTTCCTGACCCAGGGATCGAACCCAGGTCTCCTGCATTGGAGGCAGACGCTTTAACCTCTGAGCCACCAGGGAAGCCCAGGCCAGTCAACAGCACGTAACATTGAAATGACAGAATCCAAGGGCTCCTATCTGGAGGTTGAAAGAGGAAAAGAGCAAGAATGGGAAACACACCCTTCCAAAAGTATGAGCGATATGATGAGAACGTACTCTGGAGTGAACGTGACTTGGGAGCTGGGATGCAGCTGTAGTCCTAGGCAGCTTGTAGGGAGAGCATCTCCATTTGCAGGCACCCACCATGTTCTCAAAGTGCAAAGAAATATACTCTTTCACAGAACCATTCCTAAAAGCAAGCTAACTGCTGTAATCATTCTGAGAGCAGAAGGTGACTGAAAGCTATACCCTTCTCTAATTTAAACACTTCATAAACTATTTTTAAGGAAATTTTCTTCAGATATAATTTTCATACGCACTGACTTTAGAATATCACCTTTAGGTAACATGAGCACCATGGCAAGCCTAAGTATTTCACTGGGCAGGGAAAAGAGGACTTTCAAAACAGGCCACCATTTGTGGGTGACATTAAGCAGCAGTGCCACCCTTCATACAAAGAGCATTACGCACATGTTTGTGTGCCTTGATAGTAGTGAAATGCTTATACACCTTTACAGTACTATTGCATAGGTAGTAAAATTGCCATCAAAGATTATTCCTTTACACAATTTTAGATGTCAAAATGATGACTCCTAGGAAATGTGGGAGACCCGGGTTTGATCCCTGGATTGGAAAGATACCGTAGAGGAGTGCGTGGCCACCCACTGCAGTATTCTTGCCTGGGAGAATCCCCATGGACAGAGGAGCCTGGCGGGCTATAATCCATGGGGTGGCAAAGAGTCGGACACAACTGAGCGACTGGGCACACTCACATGATCTCACAAGCTTAGAGCTTCGCTGGACCTCTGGGTCAGTGCAAGATGGCCCAGTGGAACAGGGAAAGAGAACATGAGAATGTATATTTTTTTAATATGAAAAAAGAAGAAATTGATCTTCATTTACTTTAAGTGGGCAGTTATGTGCTCTCTCAGTTTTTTTATGTTAAACAAAAGTGGCTTGTGTGCAACATGAGTGCACTGGGGAAAACTGGTAATTCCATAGGAATCAAATACACAAATACTTGATATTATTATTTATTGTTTTTCCTTTTAAAATTAATTTTTATTGAAGTATAGCTGCTTTACACTGTTGTGTTAGTTCCTACTGTGCAGCAAGTGAATCAACCACGTATACACATTTATCTCCTCTTTTTTGGATTTTCTTCCCATTTAGGTCACCACGGAGCATTGAACAGAGTTCCCTGCATTATCCAGTAGGTTCTCATTAGTTGCGTATATTATACATATATCAATAGTTTATTCTTCATTTAGTTTAAACATAAGTGAACAATTATGCCCTCGGTCAGTTTTTATGTCTAACAGAAATGTCTTTTGTACAACTCGTGAATTCACTAGGGAATACTGGGCATTCATGAGATCAAAATACACAAATACTTGCTACTGATATTGTTGACTTTAAACTATAAATCTTCAGCGTAAAGCACAAAAATTGTTTTCCGTTGTTTAAAAGACCAAATCTGGACAATAAATATTTCATGGCTGGTGTTCTAACAAATAAATGTTGATTTTAATGTCTAGATATTTGATTAATTAGAGCTGCCAGGGTGAAAAAAAAATTACTGCAATAACTTACTTTCTTTGTTTAGTTGCTATTTATTTCCTCCTTTTAGGATTATCTTACTGTCTGGAATCTGCTTTACCTGTTTAGGTAAAAGTTTATCTTTTGCAGTGTAATAATTAGTGGTTTTCAATTTTCAGAAATATTTTTTTAGAGGGGGTGCACAAATTTCACTGCTGTTGACCACAAAAGTGGCTGTCTTTTTTTTTTTTTTTAATGTGCTCATATATTTGCTAAGGATGCAATGCCTATGTTTCTTTTTACGTTGAAGTTGTACCCCTGTTATTAAAGTGAGAGTAAATGCTCTAATAAAAACTTAAGAGCATACAGTGAAGAAAACCTTTCAGTAATCTATTCAAGTGTGATTTAAATAGAAGGGCTAAAATATGCTTGTCTTTTGTTCTCAGTGCAAAACCATTTAACCTCCAGAAAAAGACAATTTGTTTTCACACATCATAGTATTAGGTTGATAGGTTAACAACCAAAATGATATGGAACTTAATATCATAATAAATATTCATATCTCTAACACAGGAGTGGGACTAACTCTAGACTTGACTTTAACACTTGCTCCAGTTGGTCTCTTAAAAAAAAATATCTTTCCCATTAGTATCTTTGTATCCACATCCCCACTCCAACAGACTTGAAGCCATGAATTTCACTCCTGGCCTAGGAACCTGCCCTTTACAGCTGTTGGAATTTCAGAGATATAAAATTACATTTTATACCTAAGGAAGCAGTCATAATTCAAATTTCATCCAGTTTCGGGGAGAGAGGATATCAAGACAGGTCAGTGTGAAGCATGTCGAAGTCTGGGAAGCCTTCAAATCATCACTGATTGGACATTGATTACTCTCCTGAGGTCTAACTCAGCAAAAGAAGCGGAATCTAAATATCAAGATAAAGTTTAGAAACATTTTTATAACAAAGAATTTTTTAAGATGTGAAGGTGCACTGGGATGACCCAGAGGGATGGTACGGGGAGGGAAGAGGGTGGGGGGTCTGGATGGGGAACACGTGTACACCTGTAGCAGATTCATGCTGATGTATGGCAAAACCAATACAATATTGTAAAGTAATTAGCTTCCAGTTAAAATAAGTAAATTTATATTTTTTAAAAAAATAAATGTCACACCAATTTATATTAAAAAAAGATGTGAAGGGCCTTGTGAATTACCTAATCCAGTCTCTTCCTCACATTCAAATAAAGTAATTGAAAAAAGAAAGATTAAAAAAAATCATTTTGATATTTATATAAATAAAGATATGAAATTTTAAATACGTTTATGGAATGCAGTTTTATGTGTGAGTAAAAGCATTACTTAAAGAATAACTGTGAGGAAATTTCCAGGTGGAAAATGAAACAAAACCCCCCAAATTCCTCCAGAAATGGAATATGTATTTAAAACTTGCAAGTAGATTTTAATCTCAGGACATGAAAACCTTAAAAAAAAAATCATGAATAACTATGACAAGAAAATAACAAGTATTGTCCAAGCTTCCATTACATGAGAATAAGAATGAACAAAATCAAATTTTGGTACAAAGAAAGGACAGTACAGAAATAAAATAATTGGAATTGTGCTCAGGAAAAGTTACCCGGGAAATAGAAACAGATCTAAATGAGGATAAAAATCAAATACACAGATGTTAATAACTCTTATAGTCAATGAAAGTAGAGTCCCAAAAGAGAGACTGAAAAGCTGAACAATTCATTGGCTGGCAAAAGAAAGTAAAAAGTGAAAATACCTAGATAAGGACTTAGATGTTATTTTAAAGTTAATGCATTGTGAAAAGAAGCATGGAAATGCACAGATCTAGTGCTGCTGTGATAACTAAAGCTCAGAAAAGTTGGTAAGAAAATTTGATGCCACTTCTTCATATTCTGTACCCAGAGGGAGCAGTCTGGAAAGAAATCTTTACAGTGGTTTTGACACAGAAGCATTAAAAAATCTGAACTAGAAAGCATCATTAGCCAAAAAAAAAAAGGAAAAAATATAATCGTGTAGCACTTTTAAGAGGGTGACCAAGATAATGACAGTTGGGAGGCATAGTAGGCCCTTTGTAAATGCTGCTGGGATCATGGGCAATAGCTTTTTTGGGGAAAGCATTGTGTTTCTCTTTCTATAAATGCCTTTTTATAATTCAAGGGGACATGGTTTGATTACCCTCTCCACACCATCGGTAGGTTTTCCTTATCTTTGCTTCTTCCATTTCCCAAGAAGGAACTGATTCCACTCACCCAGTCCTAGGATTTCACAAGGTCAAGGAGATCCACCCAGTCCATCCTAAAGGAGATCAGTCCCGAATATTCATTGGAAGGACTGATGCTGAAGCTGAAACTCCAATATTTTGGCCACTTCATGCGAAGAACTGACTCATTGGAAAAGACCCTGATGCTGGGAAAGTTTGAAGTTGGGAGGAGAAGGGGACGACAGAGGATGAGATGGTTGGATGGTATCACCGACTCATTTGAGTAAACTCTGGGAGTTGGTGATGAATAGGGAGGCCTGGTGTGCTGCAGTCCATGGGGTCACAAACAGGTGGACACAACTGAGCAACTGAACTGAATGGAACTGAAGGTCATTTTATTTCTCTTTATTTCTACTTTGTTGAGAAAACTGAGATTCCCAGGCTTGAATTCTCTCAACTGTGTGTCCCATACCTGCAGACTGACTTTTATCCACCCTAACCTCACCTCCAGTACTAAGTGTTCACCTGACGGTGGACGCTTTCTGGTTTTAATTTTGTCAGCTCCATCATTACCCTTGATCTCATTCTTTCTGTCTTCAACAAGGACTCCATCTTTAGATTGACCTAGCTGACCTTAATATTCTTCTCAGCTTGATGAACCTCTGGAAAGGCTTCTTTCTGACCTTTGGCCACTGATCTCCATTTTCTTAGAGCATCTGTTTTATGAAGCTCATCACTGTAATACTTTCTCTGTTCCTCCATGATGCAAATCTTTTTAAAACTTCTTGCCGGTTTTACAAATTTGGCATATCTTTCTCAAGGACTTGAGCAGCATCCCTTTGAAATGTAATCATCGCAGGAAATAGTCCCATATCCCAGTTTCTGTGGGTTTGAGAGTCTTGCTTCAAGTTGTAAAACTACCTCCTCTGATGAAATATGAGAAAGTTTACTTCCCTTTGCTATAAAATCTGTGAATCGATGGCCTATGATCTCCCTTCCCCAGACCTTCCAAAATTTCCAGTCCTTTGTTACAGCGGAGTTGAGCTCAAACTGAGTTCTGATCTCTCTCCCTATTGCCTTGAATAACACCTTCCTACCTGTTTAACTTTGTCCAGGGAAATTTTTACTATGACAATTTTTAAGTTATCTCAAGTTTTTCTAACGTTTTAAAACTCTGTCTATTGGGTCATCTTATTGACTGTACTCATGCTTAGCTACCCCGTACTCCTCACACATCCTTATAGTCCTCTAGTTACCAACCTTTTTTATTTATTATCCAAGTCTTTTCAATGATTGGTTCCCACTTGTTCCATTTAATTTTCTTGCTTCCTCAAATGACCAAATCATTCCACTTAAGCTTTTCTTGTTAAATATTATCACCCATAAACTACAAACTGTCAAATATGTTAGACACTTATTTCTTACTCAAACTCATTGCTGTATTGTCATTGTTAATTTCTTCCTTCTTGAAATCCTTTCTTCTACTAGTTTCTATGACAGCCAGATTGCATACCTGGCTCTGTTCATCCCTCCTCACCCATTGCCTCCTAACCTCCTTTGTTGGATTCTGTGCTTGTGGTCATCACTTTAATATTTTTAACCTTTTTCTTCTCATATTCTAGTCACACTCTTACAAAGAGCTTATCTGTATCCCATAATGCTGGTTACACAAGCACCCGCTCTGACTTCCAAATTCAGTTATCTAACCACTGAGTGGATATCTCCACTTGATTTTGTTTTTATTTATTTATTTATTTAATGTTTTAATTTTTATTTTAACTTTAGTTTACTTTACAATACTGTATTGGTTTTGCCAAACATTGACATGAATTCACCACGAGTGTACGTGCGTTCCCAAACATGAATCCCCTCCCACCTCCCACCCCATAACATCTCTCTGACTGTGAAGACATCATATGTCCATCATCTGTACCTTCCTTCCAAAGATCTTCTTCTCCCTTGTTATCCTATCTCTGAAGGGGGTACAAAGAGTCATGTGGCCTCCCAAGTCCATATTCTGTGAGTCTTCTCCACATCCCCCTCTCCTTTACTCTAAATAATCACTGTCATTTTTTTATCCTAAAAATTTCATATTTATTTATTAATTTAAATCTAATTATAGTTCTTGTACAGTATTGTATATTACTGTTAAGTCACTTCAGTCATGTCCGACTCTGTGCAACCCCATAGACGGCAGCCCACCAGGCTCACCTGTCCCTGGGATTCTCCAGGCAAGAACAATGGAGTGGGTTGCCATTTCCTTCTCCAATGCATGAAAGTGAAGTCGCTCATTCATGTCCAACTCTTCGCGACCCCATGGACTGCAACCTACCAGGCTCATCCATCCATGGGGTTTTCCAGGCAAGAGTACTGGAGTGGAATGCCATCACCTTCTCCAATTATATATTACAGATATATGCAATTTTAAGGTTATGCTTCACTTATAGCTATTATAAAATATTGACATGATTCCCTGTGTTATACAATATATCCTTGTAGCTTTTTGTATACCAAATAGCTCGCAATTCTTTTTCCCTGCCTTTATATTGCCTCTCCTCAGCTTCCCTCTCCTCACTGGTAACCATTAGTTTGTCCTCTATATCTGTGAGTCTGCTTCTTTTTTGTAATATTCACTACTTCACTGTACTTTTAGATTCTATATATAAGTAATATCATATAGAATTTGTCTTTCATTGTATGATTTATTTTACTTCTGGCATAATGTCCTCCAAGTCCATCCATGTTACTGAAAATGGCAAAAATTTTGTTCTTTTTATGACTGAGTAGTATTCCATTGCATGTAGTATGTATGTGTGTGTGTGTGTGTGTGTGTTTTATACCACATCTTCTTTATCCAGTCAACTGTTGATGGACACCTAGATTGCTTCCATATTGTGGCAATTATAAATGCTGCTGTGAACACCGAGGTGTGTGTCTCTTTGCATTCATGTTTTTGGCTTATGTATATAAGCCAGAAGTGAAATTGCTGGGGTCATGGCAATTCATGGGGTCGCAGAGTCGGACGTGACTGAGCGACTGAACTGAACTGAACTGAACTGATGGTAGTTCTATTTTTAGCTTTTTATTAGAAACCTCCATGCTGTTTTACACAGTGGCTGCACCATTTACATTCCCACCAACAGTGTAGCAAATCTTGCCTCTACAAAGCTTTCCAATAACAATCCCTTTCTTTTTATCCTTAGTGCCACTTCTTCAGTTAAGGTGCTCTTCTTTTATATGATCCATTGCTACTTCTTGTAATGTGCTTTTTCCTCCACCCCCTGTCTATCCTCCACTCTTGTAACAAAGTGATCTCTCTCTCACATATATATCTCACCTTCACTCTTACTCCAGGTCAATTTCACTGTTTCTGTGACACCCTGTTTCTTACTGAGTGAACAGTAAGTTCTTTAGAAGTCATATAGTCACATGTGACTTGGATCCTGTTAATTTCCTACATGATATCAGCTACTTTTCCCCCTTGCAATTTAGTAATATTGAACTATTTGCTCTTTAAGTGGACTGTTATAAACTCCTCACTTCATTTCCTCACATTGTTTCAAAATTCTTATTTGTTAAGACTCAGCTCAAGTATTATCTCCATGGGGAAGTTCATGCCACCCTACACCCCTCCCATACTCAATGACCATCTACTTACTGTCAGACATAAGTAGGGCCTCAATAACTTTAAATTAAAATTAAAAGAACTATTAAATAGGAGAAAAGAATCTTCCTGAAAAAAAAAAAAAGCAACTTACAGTTCTTTTAAAGTACTGCAATAGTAAGTGGGGAAAAGTGTGAGAAGAAAAAAATCAGAAATGAAATTTCAGTATGGTTATTATAGTGATGCTTTTTCTCTTTGCAAGTTGGGAAGATATATAACATAGAAGGGTTTGGCAAGGACCCTTTGACACCCTTCCTATGCTGAAAAATATTTGTGGAATAAGGACACATCAAAATTCTGTCAGAAAGCACACTGTACCTTATTATTTCCTCAATATTTTAAAATGATGACACAATTTCTTCAATTCCAGCTAGAGCTAATTTAGTGAGAAAATATAGTCGCTTCTCTTACTCTCTTGCTCAAGGGCAGATCAAGGAAGTTCTAATTTTTTTTCTAACAGTATATGTTTTAGTTTTTGTAGTAAAACTTTTCCAGATTTCCTCACCTTGTAAACTGTAGCTTACCTTTTGGGACCACTGAGGTTTTTCTTGGCAAGAGAAGAGATAATGGCAAGGTAGTGAGTTTATACTAATTAGATCATGTTACCGGTTGACAGATGCTAATTAATTGAACTGAAAGCTATGGTTACAGTGATTTATATACAATTCTGTAACGGTGCATGAAAATATACCCTTTAATAACATTTACTGAATATTTACCATGCATCAGGTCTTCTTCTAAGCACTTTGCATCAATTAATGTACCTAATCCTCTCAACATTGCTTTGAGACAGGTGTTATTATTCCCTTTTTGCAACCAAGGAGACAGAAAAACAGAGTTTTAGTAACTTGGTCAAGGGCACACAAGTAGAAAATAGCAAGTGGTTTATCTCCAAACTCATGTTACTGGATTTTAAAACTCATATTAAATAAAGCATAATGTTATGATATATTTTTAATTAGATGTCCCTTTATACTATTGTAATAATAATATACATGACATAAAAATTGTATTAAATTCTGGGTACTTAAATGATCTATCTTATCTTTATATCATGTGTTTTCTTACAGAATATAGATGGTCCCATCTTCTGTTTCTGTTATTGTTCTCCATTATTGCTGCTACAGCACTTCTCAGCTGCTGCCTGATATTCATTTTATAATTTAACTGATTTTATGATATTTATTATCTGCACCCATTCTTCTAAGAGCTCAGAATGTATCAGCTATATAAGTTAATAAGTTAAGTAAATCATGTAACACATACATTGATACGGTTTTATTATACCCATTTCACAGATAAGAAAATAGAGGCAGAGAGACAAATGATGAAGCAGGGATTTCAAGTAAGCTTCAGAGCTTATACTCCTCTTTAGAGTATATTGCCTGTGTTTATGCTTATCAGTATTTAAAAGTAGTATTTTAGATTGGACATAATCTTCTTGAGTAGAATGAAGTCTCTTGTTCATATTTTTGATTATCACAAAGATGTTTCAGAAGACTTGTAGGATTTAATTAAATTATTATCTTTGTATATCTGGAAAACTAAGATATAGGTGCAAATGAAAGGAAGCAAATGTTTATGCATTTTTATCTCCTTAATTTTCCTTGATAGTTCAATAATTGCAAACGTCTTTCCAAAAATTCAGGATTTCCTTCAACTTTCTGTGTGACAGCTCTTTAGAAGCAGTTTGTAAAGAAGTAGATA
Organism: Redunca redunca; assembly: GCA_006410935.1. Classification (NCBI taxonomy): domain Eukaryota; kingdom Metazoa; phylum Chordata; class Mammalia; order Artiodactyla; family Bovidae; genus Redunca; species Redunca redunca. Next base: position 360,042 of record SJYQ01006503.1, read on the forward strand.
ATCTATTAATGGTCTTTGTGGGCAGTGCTGATTTAGACACTTAAAAGACCTGACAAATTTTACACTATTAAGTCATCATTGAGTTGAGATTAGAATGGACCATTGATACAATTGTTAACACAGTTGTGACAATTTGCATATGTTGTGGCCTCACCTTGTGCTGATGTTTGCCAGAGAATAATCTCAGTAATTGGAGGATGGCCACTGACCTGAAGTCCATTTTATACATCAAGAAACAAAAACTTGGAGAAATTCATTGATGTTAGTTTCATAAGTTGTTCAGTTTTGCCAGCTGATTGGTGAAGGAGTCTGGATCTTAATTCATTAAGTTTATATCTAGATTTGACCCTGGAGCCGCTTTCAGTTCAGTTCAGTTCAATCGCTCAGTCATGTCCAACACTTTGTGACCCCATGAACTGCAGCACGCCAGGCCTCCCTGTCCATCACCAACTCCTGGAGTTTACCCAAACCCATGTCCATTGAGTCGGTGAAGCCATCCAGCCATCTCATCCTCTGTCATCCCCTTCTCCTCCTGCCCCCAATCCCTCCCAGCATCAGGGTCATTTCCAATGAGTCAGCTCTTCACATGAGGTAGCCAAAGTATTGGAGTTTCAGCTTTAGCATCAGTCCTTCCAATGAACACCCAGGGCTGATCTCCTTTAGGATGGAGTGGTTGGATCTCCTCGCAGTCCAAGGGACTCTCAAGAGTTTTCTCCAACACCACAGTTCAAAAGCATCAATTCTTCAGCACTCAGCTTTCTTCACAGTCCAACTCTCACATCCATATGTGACCACTGGAAAAACCATAACCTTGGCTAGACAGACATTTGTTGGCAAAGTAATGTTTCTGCTTTTTAGTATGCTATCTAGGTTGGTCATAACTTTCCTTCCAAGGAGTAAGCGTCTTTTAATTTCACGGCTGCAATCACCATCTGCAGTGATTTGGGAGCCCAGAAGAATAAAGTCTGACACTGTTTCCACTGTTTCCCCATCTATTTCCCAAGCAGTGATGGGACCAGATGCCATGATCTTCGTTTTCTGAATGTTGAGCTTTAAGCCAAATTTTCCACTCTCCTCTTTCACTTTCATCAAGAGGCCTTTTAGTTCCTCTTCACTTTCTGCCATAAGGGTGGTGTCATCTGCATATCTGAGGTTATTGAGATTTCTCCCAGCAATCTTGATTCCAGCTTATGCTTCTTCTAGCCCAGTGTTTCTCATGATGTACTCTGCATAGAAGTTAAATAAGCAGAGTGACAATATACAGCCTTGACGTATTCCTTTTCCTATTTGCAATCAGTCTGTTGTTCCATATCTAGTTCTAACTGTTGCTTCCTGACCTGGAGCCACTTTAGATGTTGCCAAAAATCAACTTTTATTTTTACTATTAAAATTTTCTGTTGATTTTTCCAGAATGAAAGCCTGGCTGCACAGTAAAAAGAATGTTGGAAGGGCATGTATAAACAAAAGTAAAAGAAAATGCTTTGCTGTTTGCTAAGGCTATATGTTACAAAATTCATCCATGGAAACTTAGGTCGCTATATCTTTTTTTAAAAAAAATTCTTTTATTGGAGTATAATTGCTTTACAATGTTGTGTTAGTTTCTACTGTACAATGAAGTGAATCAGTCATATGTGTGTATATCCCCTCTCTCTGGGACCTGTCACCCATCCTGGATCCCACCCCTTCAGGTCATCACAGAGCGGAGCTGAGCACCCTCTGCTTTACAGCAAGTTCCCATTAGCTGTTTTACCCATGGTAGTGTGTATATGTCAGTCCTAATCTCCCAATTTGTCCTACCCCTTGATGTTCACCTCACCATGTATGATCATTGTTACTCAGGTAAAGGGAAATCTTACATTCTACAACATTCTAAATCTTAATTTTTAGTTGTGGAAGAAAGAGTATAGCCAGTGATTTTAAATCTTTTTTTTTTTTTTTTTTTGGTTGAGGACATGCTGTAAGCTGGAAGAAAATGAGGGAAAGGAAAGTAACAAGGTCAGGGGCAGCAGATGGATCCTCATTGTTGTTGTAGATGGAGAAGGACAAGGGAGTAGCTGGCAAGAAGCCCGGAATCCAGAGGTTGGCACTCCTGTATTATTTCATAGCAAGTCTCAAATGCTGACATGAAGCAGAGGCCTCTGATGGGTAAGCAGAACATGCAGGCTACTCTGTGACACAAGCCGACGGTGTTTCTGTGATCACTTGTGTTGCAGCAGGAAGTGAATGTGAAAGGGTGATGAGAAAGAACAGAAGGAAAATGGAAAATTCCTGTTTGCTGCATTGAGATTTAGGACCACCATTCTTTAATTCTTTTAATTTTATTATTAAAATGCTCTCCCCTACACCTTCTTTGTCCCTCTAAGATAGTATTCCTCACTCTTTGCTCATGATTTCAAATTTCTTCTTGCTTTTTCTACAGTCAAGTTTAAACATGCTCTTGAAATTCACATTTATTTTCATGGCTTCTCCATTAAACTCTTTCATACTTAGCCTTTGCTGGGCAACCCACCACTCTTTTCCCCCTGGGGCAATAGCTTATGCCTGGGTAAATTATGTGATCTAAACTTAGCTATTTCAAGACCCATTTCTTTAAACTCAAGCATACTCTCTGTTATTTGAGAGTGGATGTTAATGAATTGATATATTAATGCCTTGTGGGCAACCCATTTGCATTTTAACTGGTGCTTTTTGAATGCCTCATTCAAGAGAAAAAAAAAAAACCTCGTAATACTAATATTATAAGGAAAGAGACTTTTGGGGAACACTTTTTTTCTGAAATCATATCATTCTGGTAGTGCTGATTCACCTTTCTTCCCTCAATGTAACCCCTACTTCTGTAGCTTAATTGTGCCCTTTTAGAGGCCGATTTATTGATGCTCCAAAGTATTGTTTTAGCAAATATGTTATCCCTACCCACTACCTGTCAGGTATTGAGCTTGGCATCCATGTGGCAACGATGAAAAGGATAATGCCTGTGCTCAAGTAGGTCAAGGTTAATAACAGACACTGACACATAGCTGTAAGGCCACCAAATATGATGACAGAGATAAGCAAAGGAGATTTTAGGGGCTTTGAAAAGGGTGCCCAAGGGACTTCCCTGGCTGTCGAGTGGTTAAGAGTCCACACTCCCGATGTGGGGGGCACAGGTTCAGTCCCTGGTCAGGGGATTAAGATCCCACATGCTGCAGGACATCTAAGCCCAAAAGCCAAAAACCACTGAAGCCCTGCACACCAGAGCCCGCGCTCTGCAACAAGAAGCCTGTGCACCGTAACTGGAGAGTAGCCCCTGCTCACCACAACTAGAGACAATGTGTGTTAAGCAGTGAAGATCCATCTCAGCCAAAGGGGGAAAAAAGGATACCCAACATAGGTGGCAGTGGTATAGGAAGCAGCAGAAAAATGGTGGAGGACTCCTGGGGGACCTGATATCTAAACTGAACAAGTATCTGTACTGGTAGCTTCAAGTACAAGAGAAAGAGGAAGGCTGTAGGAAAGCGGAAGGGAATGTGAGTTAAAGAGTGGGCATGGCATCAACAAGAAAAGGCAAGCTGTGAGGAGACCTGTGAGCAATTCCGTATAACCTAGCATCCATTTGAATAAGACAAGGAGATCCAACTGGTCCATTCTGAAGGAGATCAGCCCTGGGATTTCTTTGGAAGGAATGATGCTAAAGCTGAAATTCCAGTACTTTGGCCACCTCATGCAAAGAATTGGCTCCTTGGAAAAGACTCTGATGCTGGGAGGGATTTGGGGCAGGAGGAGAAGGGGACGACAGAGGATGAGATGGCTGGATGGCATCACTGACTCGATGGACGTGAATCTGAGTGAACTCCGGGAGTTTGTGATGGACAGGGAGGCCTGGCGTGCTGCAATTCATGCGGTCTCAAAGAGTCGGACACGACTGAGCGACTGAACTGAACTGAACTGAGAGAGCTAACTGTGGGCAAGTCAGGTCCAACATCTTAGAGGAAAACTTCTACTTTATTGTTTTTCTAAATTAAAAAATCCATAAACTGAAAGATGCACTTCACCTTAGGATAATGGATCTTCAAGGTAGATATTAACTAGATCGTTATATATTCATGACCATGGCATAATGGTTCTCTTGCATAAATTACTTTCCTTCCTCTTTGTCTTTGAATTTCTCCACCATATTTAACTCCCTCATTTATTTACTTGCAGAAATAATGATTTTCAGGACAGAATAATCTCTCAGAAGTTCAGAATTTGAACTCTGAGTTGAAGTTTTTAAATTTTTTTCCCTTCCATCTTAATCAGGACTATACCTAAATACAATCAGGGCTATACCTAAATACATGGCCCCTGTTTTAAAAATTGTATATGCCCGGGAAGGATAAATTGGAAGTTTGAAATTCACATATACCCACTACTATATATAAAATAGGCTTCCCAGGTGGCGCTAGTGGTGAAGAACCTGCTTGCCAATTTAGGAGACAAAGAGATGCGGCTTTGATCACTGTGTCGGGAAGATCCCCTGGAGGAGGAAATGGCAACCCACTCCAGTATTGTTGCCTGGAGAATCCCATGGACATAGGACCCTGGCTCGCTACAGTCCTAGGGTCACAAAGAGTCAGACACAACTGAAGCAACTTAACATGCACACATATGTAAAATAAATAACAGAGAACTATGCCCAATATGTTGTAGTAATCTCTAAAGGAAAAGAATCTGAAAAAGTGTGTGTGTGTGTACACACATATGTGCGTGCACGCTAAATCACTTCAGTCGTGGCAGACTCTGTGTGACCCTCTGAACTGTAGCCTGCCAGGCTCTTCGGTCCATGGGATTCTCCAGGCAAAAATACTGGAGTGGGTTGCCATGCCCTCATCCAGGACATCTTCCCAACCCAAGGATCAAACCCAGGTCTCCTGCACTGCAGGCAGATTCTTTACTGTTGGAGCCACTAGGGGAGCCCATATATATACACACACACACACTGAATATATAATCATGTGTGTGTATGTGCAATACCAAATCACTGTTGTATACCTTAAATGAACACAACATTGTAAATCAACTCTACTTCGATAAAATAGAATGAAAGCAAACACAAAAATTGCATATACCTTTGAAGCCATTCAGTCATTTCTGACTCTCTGTGACCCCATGAACTGTAACCCAGGCTCCTTCATGGGATTTTCTGGGGAAGAATATGGATTGCCATTACCTTCTCCAGGGGATCTTCAGAACCTGGGGACTGAACCTGGGTTTCCTGCATTGCCAGCAAATTCTTTACCATCTGAGCCACCAGGGAAGCCCCAAATCATATTTAGAGAGTATGGAAAAAATATTACCTGAACTCACTTTCCTTCCTTTCAGAGCCAGTGAAAAGGACAGCAGACTATCAAGTGAAAGGAATCAGATACTGAGCTGGGCTTCTCAAGAGTCACCAAGAGTCACCATGTTGGGTGTTGGACAGGACACCTGTCTTCAGGGATTCTTTTATAGATATATGTGCCATGAAACTAACAGCAATATGATTTTGAACAAGACAGTTAAATTCTAGAGACTTCAAGTTTTTCCTTAATAAAGTGAAGTAAATATATCTAAAACAGAGCCCTATCCTTTCCAAAAGGGGAATGGCAACTCACTCCAGTATCCTTGCCTGGGAAATCCCATGGACAGAGGAGCCTGGCAGGCTATAGTCCATGGGGTCGAAAGAGTCAGGCACAACTTAGGGACTAAACCATCACCATCAACACCATCCTCTGCAAAACATGTTGGAGTCTATTCAGCAGAAAACTGATGATTTTTTTTCTCCAAATTTAACATATTTATGCAAGGCATATATTTGAAAATATTTATTTTAACATATATATATATACATACTTTATGTCATAATTCTAGTTTACCTATACAAGCCTAAAATACACTATTAGAATTATGTTTTTTCTCTAATAAACTTTTAATAAATTTTCAAAGGAATAAACTTGCTTTACAACATTGTGTTAATTTTTACTGTACAGCAAAAATGAATCAGCTATACATATATCCCCTCTTTTTTGGATTTCCTTCCCATTTAGGTTACCACAGAGCACTGAGTAGAGTTCCCTGAGCTATAGAGAAGGTTCTTGTTAGTTTTCTATTTTATACATAGTATCAATAGTGTAAATATGTAATCCCAATTTCTCAGTTCATCCCCCTCCCCACTTGGTGTCCATACGTTTATTCTCTATGTCTGTGTCACTATTTCTGCTTTGTGAATAGGTTCATCTTAGCCATATTTCTGCATTCCACATATATATTAATATATGATATTAGTTTTTCTCTTTGACTTACTTCATTCTGTATGACAGACTCTAGGTCCATCCTTGTCTTTGCAAATGGCGCAATTCCATTCTTTTTTTATGGCTGAGTAATATTGTAATTAGTTTAACTGGATCTTAAATATTAATTGTGGCAGAGGAATATTTAATTATGATATACCCCCTTAGAAAAATCACCATACTTGAGAAATGCTGAATTAACATTGAAGAGAAAGAAATTAAAATCTTCCTTTGATTCGACCTAATAAGGTGAGAAAAGATTTGCCTTA
>SJYQ01006503.1:366777-386994 GCA_006410935.1 Redunca redunca
TCTCCTGTTCATTTTGACAGAGAAAGAAATTTAAGTTCATTCCCACAAATTTCCTCTGGGACCTAACATATAATTACTGTCAAGATATTTGGATTGTTGGCACTTTAGAAAGATTAAGTGATTCATCTAACATGAAATGATGAGGTCCCTTTGCAGAGCTGAGAATGGAATTCAGATCACTAGGATAATTGTTAAGAAATTGTCTCTATCTTTCATTTTAAAATAAATTTTAACTTTCCTGTAGAATTTGTCATTGATCACTTGTTGAATGGGCTTCCCTGGTGGCTCAGCAGTAAAGAAACTTCCTGCCAATGCAGGAGACAGTGCTTTGATCCCTGGGTCAGGAAGATCCCCTGGAGGAGGAAATATCTACCCTCTCCAGTATTCTTGCCTGGGAAATTCCATGGACTGAGGAGCCTGGAGGGCTACCATCAATCAGGTCACAAAAGAGCTGGACACGATTAGTGACAGTAAACAACGAAACTGTAGAATGTGGATTGTTTAGTTGATACTGTCATGGGTTGTCATTTCCTCCTCCAGGGGATCTTTCTGATTCAGAGATGGACTCCACGTCTCCTGAGTCTCCTGCATTGCAGGCAGATTCTTTACCACTGAGCTTCTGAGGAAGCCCTTTGGACATATGCTAACTGTCAAATAAATATTTATTGAGAATGTGGAAAAATAATGAAAACAGTAAAGCAGTTCACTAAGTGTACTGCTAAGAGGCAACAAAAGCTGAAAATATTTTTGAAAATTTTTACTTTTAATCCATGAATATATGCATTTTGCTATCTCTTCATAATGCCTATTTTGCCTTTTTTACATATATGGCCTCTAGTGTTGGACTTCCCTGATAACTCAGATGGTAAAGAATTTTCCTGCAACGCAGGAGACCCGGGTTTAATCCCTGGGTTGGGAAGATCCCCTGGAGAAGGGAAACGCTACCCACTCCAATATTCTTGTCTGGAGAATTCCATGGACATAGGAGCCTGGTGGGCTATAGTCCATGGGGTTATAGAGTCGGACACGAAGAATTATTTATCTGAATAAATTTTAAGTATTAATGGTTGCACAGATTCAGTTAAATAGCATTTATTTAGACAATTTAACATTGTTTAAAATTTTCCCCAAATATTGACATTAGAAAACAAAACTGATTGACCACGGCTGTGAATGAGTTGTCGTTCTTGGAGAAGTTGGCACACGGATTAAGTACATTAATGCATTGATGCATGACCAAAAGTAATCATTAGTGCTTTGCTTGTTTTGGAAGACAATTAAAATTATAGTGAAACTAGTTATAAATATGCCTTAAAGACTCCTGAAAAGACTTAACTAAATTTGCATGGTATTTGTTAAAATTCAGAGGAAACAGGAAAACAATAAAAAAGATTTGATCACAATTTCTGTGATCGTATATTTTATCAAGATGCAAAAAAAGAGGCCATATATTTTACCCTCTATATATTCAGCCCTCTAGGTGATCCCTAGTTTAGTTATAATGATCTAGCAGAAGAAGTGTTAAACGTACATGATACTTTTCTATGAGTTCAGTTCAGTCGCTCAATCATGTCCGACTCTTGGCAACCCTATGGACTATAGCACGCCAGGTTTCCCTGTCCATCACCAACTCTCAGAGCTTACTCAAACTCATGTCCATCAAGTTGGTAATGCAGTCCAACCATCTCATATGCTGTCATCCCCTTCTCCTGCCTTTAGTCTTTCCCAGGTCTTTCCCAAAGAGTCAGTTCTTCGCATCAGCTGGCCAAAGTATTGGAGTTTCAGCTTCAGCATCCGTCCTTCAATGAATATTCAGGACTGGTTTCCTTTAGGATGGACTGGTTGGATCTCCTTGCAGTCCGACAGACTCTCAAGATTCTTCTCCAACATCATAGTTCAAAAGCATCTCTTCGGGTAGCTATGGGTAGCTATGGGTTTCTGTGGGTAGCTATGAAGATAATTGATTTTTTTCTCTCTGTATTGGGTTAGTTAGTATCTGGTGGAAAGATATTTTCAATATCAATAATATTAACCTATCATTTGAGAATAGGCACCTTTCTTGACCAATTTAATGTTTCAGATTAGTGTTTTAAGCATTTAATTGTTTAATTACTCAAATGAAATTTTACTTATTATGCCTGTACTGAATAGGTGTTGTGCTTGCCTGGAAGTGCTCATTTGCTCATTCAAACATATTTAGGGAATCCCTACAATACATCAGGCCCTCAGCTCTGCCTGATGATTCTATAAATATTTCCTGAAAATTCTGGTGATAAAATCAATGGTATATTTAATTGTATCATTTTTTATTGAAGTGTAGTTAACTTGAAATATTTTGTTAGCTTCAAGTGTGCAGCAAAGTGATTCAGTTATATGTGTATATATATGTAATGTATATATGTATACATATATATATATATATATATTGTTTTTCACAGTTTCCATTACAAGTTATTGCAAGATACCGAGTAGATTTCCCTGTGCTATACAGGTCCTTGGTGATTATCTCTTACATATAGCAATGCCTGTGTGCTCAGTTGTGTCCAACTGTCTGCAGCCCCCTGGACTATAGCCCTCCAGGCTCCTCTGTTCATGGAATTTTCTAGGCAAGAATACTGGAGTGGGTTGCCATTTCCTCCTCCAGGGACATATGCATATGCTAATCCCAAACTCCTAATTTATCTACCCCCTGCTTCCCTTTTGGTAACCGTAAGTTTGTTTTCTATGTCTCAATGCGATACTCCCATTGGGGAAAAGGGACATAGAATTAATACACTTGATAGTAATTTTATATTAAACTGAAATTAATGCTACAGCACACAGTAATCCTATCAATATCATATTCATCATTAATGTTGCCTTTTGTGCTTTCAAGATGAATCTTCATTCAGGTACTCATAAAATACTAGGAGAAGTTGTTACCAATATTGTCAATAATGGAGCAGCTGAGTGGTCAGTATCATACGTAGACAAAATGATTCTTTGAGGATGAGAAAATAATTCCTACAAGTAGATGGCTCTATTCCAGCTTAGCTTACTCTGCTTCAACTCTTTGTCAGCTTCCTATCCAATATGCAAAAAACAAAGCAAAACAGGAAACATGAGTAGTAGGTACTTTGAGTGTTTCTGGACATTTTATTACTTGGAGTTTTTAAAATGCTTTTGCCTCAAAAGGGATTTTCATAGATTTTAGTGGTTTTCCAGTTAGTGATTATATTTTTAAAAGATATTGGCTAGCTCAATAGAGTTGCAGATGAAATGGGATTGACCAGTTCCCATATAATGATGCACACACAAAAAAGGAATCTAACCTCAGAAGATAAAAGCAGAGAAGGGAGATGATTGAAGTCTAAAACAGTGTGAAGGATGTGCATACAGTAACTTCAGATCTCTTTATTTGATCTCTAATTACTAGAATAAGGGTTCCCTTTCACACTTGAAAGGGATTATAAACACTTAAAAGCCTTTTCCCAGAAAGATGATGTTGTTAAAAAGAGAGATTCAAGAATAGTTCAGAGAAATTAATTGATGGCAGATACATGTCAGGCTGTCAGAGGAAGTTAGAGATCTTCAGTGTAACATTTTGAGACAACATTTACTGGAATGCTTAAATGATTGAGCCACTCGAGGGTGACAAGTTTCTCATACTTTTTACAGTTTTACTGGTAATGGAGACATTTAATGTTTCTTGTCAATTTGTTCCAATAATCACGTGGCTGCAAATGAGTTGGCACATTGTCAGAGAATCATAATCCTAGGTTTTTTTTCCCCCTAAATCCTTAGGCAACATTTAAAGGAGAGCTAAGTTCTTGTATCTAGAAGCTGCAAGGGATCTTCTCTGAGTAAGGGGGGAGGTGGCCTCTGCTCCCTGTCATTGCTTTTTTTTTGGCAGTTGGCACCTCTGATGACTCAGCATGAGATGCAGTTTTGATTCCTGAGTTGGGAAGGGGATCTTTCCCAACTGTGGGAGGAAAATGGCCACCCACTCCAGTATTCTTGCCTGAAAAATCCCATGGACAGAGAAGCTTGGCAGACTACATTCCATGGGATCTTAAAGAGAAGGGCAGGACTTAGTGAGTGAGAACTCAGGCAAAGGGAGTTGAATAAAGGCACTCTAGGGACTGCCTGGTGGTCCAGTGGTTAAGAGTCCATGCTTCCACACGCTTCCACTGCAGGGGGATGAGTTGGATCCCTCATCTACATGGTTATCTGTTTTCCCTCCAACTTTAATCATTACTCAATTCTTTCACTTTTGTATTTCAAGATGCTCATAGATATGGAATTTGTATTTTATGCCACATTATTATTTTTTTTTTAGTATGGCATTTCTACTCTTAGTAGTAACATCCTTGATATATGTATGCATTTATCACTGTGGTAACATTCTATAATGGAGAGCTTGTTATAACTAACTAAACAAGTTTACCTATGTGTATCTTTTCTTTTCATCTATACTGCAAATTCCTCTATGGAGGAAAATCTCTTGCAGGTCTAACACTGTCTTATCTGAGTAGCTTTGGAAGAAATATTGACTGCATCAAGAAACTGAAATCTAAATTTGATTGTTTCACCTCTGTGACTTTGATTCGGCCGTTCATAATTTCAGTGTTTTAGCTTCAGAATCTTTAATGTTACAGTTTTAAATTACATGTTCTCTATGATCCCATTTCCTCTAAAATTTGATGACTGTATTATTTTCAGCAAATTTACATTATGATCAAAAAGGATAATTCTTGGGGAGGGGAAATTGTTGGGTAGAGAGGGAGGTGGATTAATTTAGAATGAGAATGTCTCATTGCATAGAAGAATCAATGAACCTTTACAAGATTTTCATTTTCAGACTGTTACCCGAGGAATAGAAATTGGAGAATTTGGGGTATAGGATTTTGAAAACCTTAAAAACATATAACTTCTGTCTCATGAGATCCATAAATTCAAGAGTAGAATTTCCTTCTTCATTATCATTTTGATATTAGTTTTAGTTGTGTGAATTAATTAGACTCTAAGTATGTATTTATGGATTAATTTAATTTGTAAATGATTGTAGGGTCAGGAAGATATTCTGGAGAAGAGAATGGCAATCTACTCCAGGATTCTTGCCTGGAGAATTCCATGGACAGAGGAGCCTGGCAGGCTACAGTCCGTGGGTTCACAGAGTCAGACACGACTGAACAACTAACACTCCCAGTAGTTTAAAAACAAAATGAGAAGTCAAGTTTTGTTTTACACAACTAATATTTTTTAAAAATTTATTTTGCTGAAGTATACTTACAACATTGTGTTAATTTCTGCCATACAGCAAAGTGATTCAGTTATACATACATATATACATTTTTTCCATACCTTTCCATGATGATTTATCAAGGATATTGAATATAGTTCCCTGTGTTATACACTAAACTTAACCTTGTTGTTTATCCATCCTAAATATAATAGTTTGCATCTGCCAATCCCAAACTCCTAGTCCATCTCTGTACTCCCCTCCACCTTCACACAGCTAATATTTAAAAGCAAGCCTCCAGTGATGCCTGGGTTTTTGTGTTTACTTTTCCTTGTATGTGTGTAGTCTGCATCATAGTGGCGACTTTCTTCTGAAAACAAATTATGGACGAATGCAGTCGGAAGGACCATTCAATGATGCTACCCATGTTTCTGTGAACCGCAGAAACCTTTGGAACTCAGATGCACTCTGGAAGTTCTACTTTTTTTCAAAATGTGCAGAGGAAAAATGACTCTCTCCCACCAATTTGGTGAGAAAATAAGATCAATTAATGTGAGTGAAAAAGCTGGCTTAAAATCCAGCATTTAAAAAGCTAAGATCTTGGCATCTGGTCCCATCACTCAATGGCAAATAGATGGGCAAACAACATAAACAGTCACACATTATTTTCTTGGGCTCCCAAATCACTGCAGATGGAAACTGCAGCCTTGATATTAAAAGACACTTTCTCCTTTGAAGGAAAGCTATGACCAACCTAGACAGCATATTAAAAAGCAGAGACATTACTCTGCCAACAAAAGGTCCATCTATTCAAAGCTATGGTTTTTCCAGTAGTCATGTAGGGATGTGAGAGTTGGACTATAAAGAAAGCTGAGTGCCAAAGAATTGATGCTTTTGAACTGTGGTGTTGGAGAAGACTTGAGAGTCTCTTGGACTGCAGGGAGATCTAACCAGTCAATTCTGAAGGAAATAAGTCCTGAATATTCATTGGAAAGACTGATGCTGTAGCTGAATCTCCAATACTTTGGCCACCTGATGTGAAGAACTGACTCACTGGAAAAGACCCTGATGCTGGAAAAGATTGAGGCAGGAGGAGAAGGGGATGACAGAGGATGAGATGGTTGGATGGCATCACTGACTCGATGGACCCGAGTTTGAGCAATCTCTGGGAATTGGCGACGGATAGGGAAGCCTGACATGGTGCAGTCCATGGGTCACAAAGAGTCGGACACTACTGACTGACTGAATTGAACAGAACTGGATGACCAATAGCTAAAATTTTTGCGAATTTATCATATACCAGATACCAAGCTAAAACCTCTATATGGATAATGTCATCAAATCCTCACAATATTTTTATGAGTTAAGAGTGAACATTATGCCTATTACAATGATGAAAGCTCTAAAGATTAGGGAGGTTAAATAATCATGATAGTTCACAAATCTAGGAAAGGATTGGAGCCAGGAGTTGAATGCAGACAGTTTGACACCAGAATCTATGTACTTGCTACTTTTCCGTACTGGCATTCCAGAAACTAGCCCCTCGACATCACTGATCTATAAAACTTCATTTTGTCTTTACTGTGTCTCTAATCTACAAAACCTTTGACAAGTTAAATGACTGCATTGAGCCTGAATTTCCTAATCTATTAGGAGTAATTGCATCTATTTTATGTGTTTTGATAATAATTAAGAAAGTACATGAATGTAAAATGTTTAGTGATGTAACTAGTGTGTAGCCTGTAGAATAATTAAGATCATCATCTGGGAACCTGGACGGTGTCATTTGCCCTTCAAAAGGGACAGATACAGGGAAATGCTACTAATGGAGGATGAATGCAAGAACATAAATAGCTGTCACCAGGCATTGATCGTAGCAGTGGGGCAAATTTCCACTTATGAATGTAGCTGATTGGTATAATGTGTCTATTTAAATATAATATCTCTCTTCATCATATAATGTCTCTGTATAAATATAATGTCTCTATTTAAAAGCTGAACTTTTAGAGCAGAGGAAAGAGATGCTGATATTATGTCAAATGATTTATGCTAAACTTTTAGAATAGATGAAAGAGATGCTGATATTATGTAGCACTGATTTAGGTACTTGATACAAAGGAATTTCTAAAGTACCAGAAATGCATGGAGTATTTAGAGACCTATATTGGAAAGATAGTCAAATGTGGAAACTGAGAGAAGAGAAATTTGCTCTATCTTAAGATAAAAACATTTTCATAGGCATGGGTTTCTATCAGATCACCACATGATAATACAACAATTGAGATCATAACTCCTGTATATTATCTGTAGTTCTGAAATACAGTGCTGTATAAACTAACAGGTAGTATGCTTTCTGACAAATTTCACTGTGCTGGTTCACAACCCATTCAGTTCCGTTCAGTGGCTCAGTCGTGTCCGACTCTTCGCGACCCCATGGACTGCAGCACGCCAGGCCTCCCTGTCCATCACCAACTCCTGGAGTCCACGCAAACCAATGTCCACTGAGTCAGTGATACCATCCAACCATCTCATCCTCTGCTGTCCCCTCTCCTGCCCTCAATCTTTCCCAGCATCAGGGTCTTCCAGTGAGTCAGCTCTTTGCATATGGTGGCCAAAGTATTGGAGTTTCAGGCATTGTCAATTGATATACAGCTGTGAAATAGCCTACAAGTCCTTTAAAATTCTGGTGTCCTGAATAGGCAAAATTTGATAAGTGAAATCTCCCCCAAAATATTGTTTATCTAGAAATCATGTGAGTGTTTCAAGTTACATATACACTAGATGATAACAGAAAGTAAGCAAATTCATTTTGAAGTTTGAAGTCATCTGACTCCTCAGGCTGTCCTTGGTATTACATAGTTGGAGACGATTTACCACGTTCACTTTCTGTATCATTTCTTGATATTGTGAATACACCTTTAATCCACAATAGTCAATGGTGTTCATTATTAAAAAAAATCCAGATGTGACAAGATTCCATATCTTGAGACTGATTCAGGGGTTTCATAGCCTGTTGAACTCAAAAACAAATAAAACAAGTATCTTAAAAAGACTTAATCTCTTTCTCTTTTCTTTTTTTGGCTGCCAAAAGCAGTCAATAACACTTATAGTCCATTGAGAGTCACTAGTTAAAATTATTGGGATTTTTCAACTTAAATATTTTGTCGACTATCTCAGAAATACAAATAGTTTGGGACATTTTCATAAGTAATGGAGTTATTAAAAAATTAGTGATGTTTTTTCCTCATTAAGTCTATGAGTAACAGNNNNAAACATTAATAACTTAAGCTCTTGAGAAGACAGAAAAAGGTGAATTATAATGTGTTTTTATGAATCACATTAAGTTTCAGAAAAATAGAGTAGAAATCCAGGTAACCCTTAGAAGGAAAAAGAATTTGTTACATAAAGACCAGAAGACCTTGGGTCTCTACATCTCTTGATATATAGCCCACTGAATATGTTCAGACTTAAGTGAAGAAATAAGTTGTTAACTTTAAAAATTGATATGAGGAATGACATTAGGGTAATCTTTGAAAGCTAGAGAAAAGGAATTTAATATTTACCACATTCTTCCCTTAGAGTAAAAAGGTAAAGAATCAAGTACACATCTATTACAGAGAACATCTTTCTTTACAATGATGCACATCATTAATTAGGGAGATATTAACTTCAGGATAGAAGTTAATTAACTGTGAGATCAATATCTAATGCAGATTTTATTTTTTACATCTCTCCTTCAGCACAAAACCAATAAAAGGAGTTATCAGTTCAGTTCAGTTCAGTTGCTCAGAGTTATGTTCTTGAGTAAAACTTATCTGACCAGAACCTCAAAATGAGTGGCTCCTGAGGTGCTCATCAAGAAGGAAAAGATCGTGACCTAGTAAAACTTTGGGCATTCAGTAGTAGCAAAGGAAAGCTCAGAAGGTTATATGATAAGTCAAGTTATTGAGTAATATTCATATTATATCCTCAAAAAATATGCCACAAATAAGTTTATTCAATATTTTATCAGAGTGTTTGTATATGGATAGATTTTCAAATTGATTCTGTTCATATTATTGTCAGGATTCCCTTTCTAATTGTATAGATTTTACCTTCCTCTCAAGGATTCTCACATTTGAAGAGAGCACTTCAAGGTCCTTGAGGAGATTCTCAATTTCTGGTGGAGAAAGATTTGATTCAGTCTTGGGGCTGCATCAGAGGGAGTTGGAATATCCTTTGTACAATACTTTTTAGCCTACTTGGCAGAAGTTTTAGTTATGGCAGCTTTATTCTAAAGACAGAGATATCAGAGAAGTATCTGTTTATTTTCATCATTCAATACCCGTGTCCAAAGTGTCTATTAAAGAGTATTAATGTTAGAAGCCAAACATTAACCATCTTGAAACCTCGCTTGAAATCCAAGTGCAGAATGTACTTAAAGTCATTCACTTGCCCTATTTCTCTTTCTCTGTGAACCAAAGTCTTGGCATACTTCCCTCTAAGCCTAGTATCTGTGTTTTCCTAATGACTTTTCTTTGTTCCAAGCTAATTGCTTTAGAATGCTCTGTTACATTTTGCCTTTTTATGGCCCTCTTGATATAGACCTGAGTTAATGCATGGAAGATACTTAACAGACTGTCACATGGTAAGCACTTAATACAGGTAAACTACTAGATAACAAAGATGGCTATTATTGTTGTTTAAAAATTGTCCACTGATTACTTTTAAAGTCTATGTAAGATGGGATATAAAACACAGGATATATGGAGAAATAGGGCTGAATATTAGAAGGGCATGCCAAAATTTAAACACATATGAAAAGTGTTTTTGATTGGTATGATTGAATGCATCCATGCTTTTAACCTATGTAAACAGTGCCTTATTTCTACTAGTTGTAAAGAAAGTTGTGAAATACTATTACCACATTTTTCTAATGAAAAAAAAAAAAACACATATGGGAAATCTGAGAAGATCGTGAGTGCAGCAAGGTTTGAATCTTCTAGAATCCCCACCCCCATCCCCTGCCCCGTCTCAAAAATAGAGCACAAAGATGGCAAAACCAATCACTCATGACACCATTTTAAACAAAGCTGGTTTGGACTTCCCAGGTGGTGCAGTGGATAAGAATCTGCCTGCCAGTAGAGGGAACATGGGTTCAATCCCTAGTCCAGGAAGATCCCACATGCTGCAGAACAACTATGCCAGGTCCATGAGCTGTGACTACTGAAGCCCACATGCCTGGAGCCCATGCTCACAACAAGAGGAGCCACTGCAGTGAGAAGCCCGAGCTCTGCAACTAGAGAAAGCCTCTGCAAAAGCAGCAAAGAGCTAGTGCAGCTAAAAAGCAAACACACAAAAAACCCAAACAAAACAAAACAAAACACTAGTTTGCAGAAGCATTTGCAGAGACAATTACATGAAGATTGGGTGATTATTAAATATTGAATGTAGAGGTTGCCAGTACCATTGGCTGATAAACTCACAAAAAGTCAGATGACTATCACAAACCTTTTGGCAAAAGAACACACATAACCTCACCTTGAAATAGGCATATTGAAGTAGTTGAGGTTGTATGTGTTCTTTCTTCAAAAGGTCTGTGTAGCTCTGTCAACACTAGTTCAATAAATAATTATGAAGCTCCAATTTTGTGCCAAACACATCTGTGGGTACCTGGTACAGTGATTTGCCAAACAAAACAGAAGAAACCAGTAATAAGAAGTCAACTAGTTCCAATAACCTTGGAATATATAGGAGAATAGATAACGTGGTCATTAATCAAGCAACCTTGCAAATAAATGGCTTATCACTTCTGCAATAGATGGAGAATCTGCCTGCAATGCAGGAGACCTGGGTTCAATCCCTGGGACAGGAAGATTCTCTGGAGAAGGAAATGGCAGCCCACTCCCAGTATTCTTGCATAAGAATCCCATGGACAGAGGACTCTGGCAGGCTACATTCCTTGGGATCACAAAGAGTCTGATACGACTGACTAACACTATTTACCACGTACCTTTCTTTTTTTGTTTGATTTCTTTATTTAGCTAGTTCAAGAGTTGAATTGGTAGCTTCATAGCTTAGCTTAACATTTTTTCCCTTTAAAGTATCATAATTAATATTATCCTTGGAGAACGTATCCTCATTGGATGGTAATCCAGTTTTTTATAAAAATTTACTTGAAATCTTAGATATTTCAATGATGGGATTTCTGGACATGTTGGATATTTCTTTCTGTAGCTTCCCTGTATTCTACTCCTGTGCTTAGTTTATCAGCAAACAGTCTGTGATATATCATACTTTAGAGTCTGTATGTTATGTCCTTGTATTTTTAAAGTATTATTTATTTATTTGGTTGCACTGGGTCTTAGTTGGAGTATGCAGAATCCAACTCTAAATTTTAGTTGGGGCATGTGGGATTTAGTTTCTTAACCAGGGATCAAACCTGGGCCCCCTGAACTGGAAGCATGGAGTCTTGGCCACTGGACCATCAGGGACGTCCCCTGGCCCTTGCATTTTACCTTCTGCATTTACTAACTTCCTGTTCAATAAATGCCTATTCTGTTGGTGTCTTTGAGACTTTCACATTTACTAGCTGGGTGCCTCAGCTCACCAAAGCTCAAGTTACCTACCAACTCTGAGCTTTGGTTTCTTTGTCTTTAATAATTAAGTGAAAAGGTTTATGTTGTATAGAATGAGAACTATTTGGGGAAAGCACTTACCATTTCAGACACACAGTAAGTGCTGCGTTCTTGAGAACTGACTGCTACTGATAAGGATGAACGGGCTAGGGCAGAGATCTCTAAGACACATCACTTCCCTAGCCAGGGCATGCAAAGCCTTGATCATCATCTAGGGTCCACCCACATGGATTCAGGTTCTCCCTAATTATGCTTCTTATCGGCCACTGGAAAGATGAACTGATAATGATTAGACTTGGGAATGTCAGTGATTCCATCCTGCATACACGCTGGTGCAGTGAAGAAAAAAGCCTGCTTAGATGCAGGACGTGTGGACCATGGGGTGTAAGTGAACACACTGGGGGGTGGGGAAGGAAATAGATTGTTGTGATACAGTTAGAGCCTTTAGGCTTGGCTTCCCCCTTCAGACGGTTTCCTGGTGTTGTGGTCCTGTGGCAGCTGTACTAAGGTGATGACGTCACTGTATGTATTTTCTCCATTTCACTAGATTTCTCAGGAACACTGCTTTTTCTTAAATGCCTGCCATTAGTTACATATTGTCTAGGAGGTCCTTCTCTGGTTTTTTTTTTTTTTTTTAACTGGATTTTGCTTTATTTCTATTAATATATAATAGTACTTCTACTCAGAAATTGCGAGTGTCTACCTATAATAAGGGGAATAATACAAAAGCTGCATATTGCTTAATACACTGTTATCTAGCATTCTCTACATGTGTAAGGTCATGCCATCCATCTTATATTTTATTTTTTTAAATTTAGATTTATTTATTTTAATTGGAGGCTAATTACTTTACAATATTGTATTGGTTTTGGTTTTGATGTTGTGGTGGCTCTTTCATGCTCACATTCCCCGTGCACATTGTGACCTGTCCTAAGACCATGTGCTTAGGGACATCCCGGGTGATCCGTTGGCACTCTGCACTCCCAATGCAGGGGGCCTGGGTTTAACCCCTGGTCAGGGAACTAGATACCACATGCCACTACCAAACAGATTCTGCATGCCACAACTAAGATCCCGAATGCCACAGCTAAGACCTGGCACAGCCAAACTGAATTAATAAACACTTTTTTAAAAAAGGGATGGCGTCCAAAAGTCTTGTTCATCATGTCTCTGTGTCCATTACTTCCCTGCATATAGGTTCATCGATTCCATCTTTCTAGGTTCCATATATATGTGTCAATATACAGGATTTGTTTTTCTCTTTCTGATTTACCTCACTCTGTACAATAGGCTCTTGGTTCCTCCACCTCATTGGAACTGACAAATTTGTTCTTTTTATGGCTGAGTAATGTTCCATTGCATATATATATCTCAGTTTTGAGGATGGAACAAATTGGGAGAATAGCGTTGAAACATATGCATTGTTGTTGTTGTTTAGTTTCTAAGTCATTCCCGACTCTTTGCAACCCCATG
Source organism: Redunca redunca (assembly GCA_006410935.1). Classification (NCBI taxonomy): domain Eukaryota; kingdom Metazoa; phylum Chordata; class Mammalia; order Artiodactyla; family Bovidae; genus Redunca; species Redunca redunca. The sequence continues at coordinate 380,089 of SJYQ01006503.1, forward strand.
GACTGCAGCCCACCAGGCTCCCCGATCTATGGGATTTTCCAGGTAAGAATACTGGAATGCATTGCCATTTCCTTCTCAAAACATATACATTAACATATATAAAATAGACAGGGGGTGGGAATTTACTGTTACGATGCAGAGAGCTCAAATCTGGCACTCTATGCCAACACAGAGGAGGGGGATTGGGTGGGAGGTGGGAAGGATGTTCGAGAGGGAGGGGACATGTGTATACCTATGATTGATTCATGTTGATGTGTGGCAGAAGCCAACACAGGATTGTAAAGCAATTATCTTCCAATTACAAATAAATTAATATATTAAAAAAAGAGCATGGTGCTTAGAAGAGTTTTATAAGCCTCTGGCCTTTTGTCTGAAAGAATAACTCCCCGATTATACCTGAGCAGAAGACAAACCCCTCACTAGAGAGCAGCGAGATTCTTCTCTGCTTCTCTGCTTACAGCCGCAGTGGAGGATATCAGGGTTCAGTCACTTTACAGCATTGCCAGATAGGCCTCATTTTCACTGATCCACTCACACTTCTATCCATTAGTTAGTAATCAATACATATTTAACTCCTCCCAGAGTTCAGTGCCAAAGAGTGTGCATGAACCTTTTGATCAGAAAATGAGCTGTGTCCCTTTACGTGTCTCCTGCAGCCCCAGAAGTGGGCGAAGGACTGTAGTGTGGAACATCTCTTTGTCGCACCTGGAACATCTCTTTGTCAGCATGCTAAGTCGCTTCAGTCGTGTCCAACTCTTTGTGAACTCCTGGACTGTAGCCCACCAATCTCCTCTGTCCATGGGATTTTCTAGGCAAGAACACTGGAGTGGGTTGACATTTAAAAGTTTCTTTCTTTTTTTTTTTTTTTTCTGTTAATGTTGAAACTCTTAAAATATTTACTTCTTAAAATTACTATTAGTGGTCTAGGTATAGATTCCACGTAAACCAGTGAAACATATCAGCTATTGCTTGAAAACATGTAACTCCCACTGATTATTCCGTTTCTTAGTGGATGAAAAATGCAGTTCAACCGCAGGCAGTACTGTCTCTCTCCCTCTCTCTTCCTTCTATTCTTAGAATGATTTGCTCCTATCTTCCCAGATCTCTGGTTAATTCACTGCTGTTCAAAGGCTTTATCACTGGGTGGCACTCTGCCACCTTCTTTGGATTTTCTTTTCTTCCTTTACTCTGGCTTCTGCAGTGTAACTGTGGTGGTCAAAAGTTGGGGTCTGGACCCAGACCCTCATGTTTGGAATCCAGGCTTTGAAATTTATTAAGCTTTGTGACAGTCGAGAACCTGGAGAATGTCTCTTCATCTAAATGAAGATAACAATGGTAACTACTTTTTCATATTCTTGTGAAAATTTAAGAAAAAGATATATAAAGGCACTTATGTCTGGCAATTAATAAACATCCAATTAATGTATCTCCTGTTTTTTAATTTTACCTTTCCAGGGTCGTACCATAGGGCCTGGGCATAAAAACCATGTGAGTAAGTCACAGAAGTTAAGAAACAGACAAGAAACAGACCACACACACACATCCAAAGCTGTGATGATGATAGAGGTTAGAACCAGCGCCATGGAGACAGTGAAGTGGAGTATTTATAGCAGACTTGGATGGTGGTCCAATAGTGACTATTTCCCAGCAGTTTATTGAGAGCTTGTAAGTGTTTGGGTTTGTTCTTTGCAATAATTCCTCAATTATGTTTCACAACTGCTATATGAAGTAAATATTTTATGCCCATTTTCCAGATGAGGAAATTAAGCCCTATAGAAATTAGGTAATTTTCATAAGGTCATTCACCCTGCAAGTGGAAGACCACAAATTTACATCCAAGTTGGTTTTCTTCCAAAACTCCTTTGCCTGTGTGTTTTCTGCTCTGCCTAAATATGAAAGTGAAAGTGTTAATCGCTCAGTTGTGCCTGACTCTTTATGATCCCATGGACTATAGCTCACCAGGCTCCTCTGACCATGGAATTCTCCAGCCAAGAATATTGGATTGGGTAGCCATCCCCTTTTCCATGGGATCTTCCCAACCCAGGAATCGAGCCTGGGCTTCCTGCATTACCAGCAAATTCTTTACCATCTGAGCAATCAGGAAAGCCCATGCCTTTATGTATATATATACACATTTACCTCCACTGTTATTGGTTACAGTTTGAATACCTACCTCTCAGTATTGTACGTGTATTCTAGAAGGGATTGGGTTGCCTGTGATACCTAATCAGAGAATCATAAACATGACTGCAGATTGACAGTCTTCTTAGATTCTAAGGTAACTACTGGGCCGACAGAGTTGCCAGGCCTTCACTTAGCTTCTTAAAATTTCTGGGGCATTCCCATTCCCTCTGTCAGCACGTCAGAATTTCCTCTGCTGCCTGTGCTGATAAAGCCCTTTGAACACAGGTACCACCCAGAAATCACATGGCGTTGTGTTCACGAGGGTGCTCGGCAGAGGATGGAGGTCTAGATGGGAAGGATGGTGTCCTGAGGACCACTCCACTACACCACAGGTCAAGGGGACAGCATGTGAAGCCAGCTTTCCCGCTAAGATGTGTGGAGCAAGCTAGGTTTCTCAAGAACTTGTTACTGAGAGAAGTGAGTTTACATTTTTTAAAAAATTCTTTTCCATCATGGTTCATCATAGGACATTGAATATAGTTCTCTGTGCTAAGCAGTAGGACTATGGTGTTTATCCATTCTATATGTAATTGTTTGCGTATGCTAACCCCAAACTCCCAATCCACCCAGCGCCACCACCCTCCACCTTGGAAACCACAAGTCAGTCCTCTGTGTCTGTGAGTCTATTTCATAGATAAGTTCATTTCTCTCATATTTCAAATTCCACGTGTACATGAGGTCGTAGCATGTTTGTCTTTCTTTTTCTGACTTACTGCACTGAGTATGATCTGTAGGTTCATCCATGTTTCTGCAATAACATTATTTAGTTCTTTTCAATGGCTGAATAGTATTCCATATGTATGTACCACATATTCATTATCCATTCATGCATCTATGGACATTTAGGCTGTTTACATGTTTTGACTGTTGTGAACAGAGCTGCTATCAACTGAAAGAAGTGAGTTTAAATTTCAGTGAAAACACTAGATAACCAAATTGTTGTTATGTGTTACATAAGATATAGACCTGATGACATAAAATAAAACAGGGAATGTAAGAGGTGGAAAAGAAGTTGCAAGGAAATTTGAACAGCATACCCTTTGAGAATTATAAGCATTTACCTATAAGCATTATCTTTCAATGAGCTTCCCTGGTTGCTCAGATGGGAGAGAATCTGCCAGCAGTGTGGGAGACCCAGGTTTGATCCCTGGGTTGGGAAGATCCCCTGGAGAAGGGAATGGCTTACTCACTCCAGTGTTCTTGCCAGGATAATACCATGGACAGAGAAGCCTAGCAGGCTACGGCCCATTGGGTTGCAAAGAGTCGAGCACGACTGAGCGATCAATACTTTCACATCCCCTTTTCAATATCTTCCTTAAGGTGGAATATTACCCAAATATTTTCTTTACTGTTTTTCAGGCAACTATGAAAACTGCAGTGGTATAGCATACAAAGGTAGTGGCTCTACATGGCACGATTCTAAGCGTCCCAAAAGTCCTCCCTTTATGCCAGAGTGTATTAAATACATGCACACACACAACTGTCCACAGGCACACCTGCACAATTTCCAAACACAAACACGAACACTTGCTTCTCCCTTGAGTGAGGGGATGGGAACATGGAGGAGCAGAGAGGGACTGTGGCACCAGGCGGTGAGGGTGAATTTTTTTAAACTGAAATTTTTGGTTGAGCTTTCTATAGAGACTTGGTGTTTTTGACTTTGATGCATTTAGATTCAGAGACAACTGGAAAGACCTCACATGTGAAACTGCTATTTGTCAAATATCCTTCTGTGTGAATGTGCTTCTCATCATTTCCGGAGAGCTGGTTTTGATAGACAAACTATGCATACTGAGGGCCTGAGGCTAACGGGGAAATGAGACTCAGGACAGACAGAGGAGCGGCCGGGGTGGCCAGACACTCAGCCAGCAGGGTGATTGGTCCTGGGGTCAGTGCTGCGTGAAGACCCATGGATACCACTGTGAGCTGTCTGCAGGGCGAACACAAGGTTATACACAGAACACTGCCGCTCAGAGGCTTTTCTCCTGCTCCTGTCAATGTGATGCTTGAAAAGTCTCATTTTCAGTATAAAACTGGAATTTATGGGCTACCAGTAATTACATGAGACATTCCAGGCCCCAAATCTAGGCAGCCATCCATTTTGCATCCCCAATTCTTCAATCCAATCCAGGGCTTAACGTTTTTTATATTTAAAAAGAGTAGGTTTATGTTAGTTTGTCTTTTAACTTTTTTATTTTGGTAAATAGAGCAGGATTTGAGTAGAGAGAGTTGATGAAGAAATGCCAAAGTGTTTTGGGAAATTGAAAACAAAAGGCGATTATTAATGTAATAGACTGACACATCCCCCGTGACTCAGCTGGTAAAGAACCTGCCTGCCAATGAGTAGATGCAAGAGACGTGGGTTCAATCCCTGGGTCAGGAAGATCCCCTGGAGAAGGAAATGGCAGCCCCGGCCAGTATTCTTGCCTGGAAAATCCCATTGACAGAGATGCTTGGAGGGAGTCCATGGGGCTGCAGAGAGTCGAACACGACTGAGCATGCAGGCGTGCAACACTTTATCACTGTGTCTTAGGGATGACTGTATCTGGATGTGTATATGATTTTAATTAAGGAGCTCCCGATTAAGAAACATTGTCTTCACTTCTTTCCTTCCTCTGGTTACATAGGCTACAGCCTGAGTTGCAGTCTGTCATTCTCCCTAATGTTTTAGATGTTTTTTCTAAGGAACAGTAGAAAGGAAGATACTTCTTTGAAGATCCATTAGCTTTAAACTTACTTCCTCTTATCCATTTGATAAAGCCAGCATCTGTTAACCCAGAGCGCATTCCTGGAAGGGCTGTTTGTTCCCTCGTACTTCTGTCTGTGCAAGTGACTTATGAGACAGGTGGGGACCAAGTTTGTTTGAAAGTGTTTCATGTTGGGCTGTACTGACTGATTCAGCGTGAATCAGTATAAGGTCATTTTTGAGTTCATGCTCAAGAATTTTTACTGTAGCAGAAGGGAAAAAAAATGAATATACCAAACCTGAAATCTGTGAAATTATGTTGGTTTTACAAGGTTGGGAATACTCTTATCCAATATTCTGTGTAAAATGTTTAGTGGAAAGTCAGTATAGAAAAACGAGTGATTATACACTAAATATGGTAAAATGTGGATAGTTTTTCTTTTTTTGATGTTTCAGATAAATCTCTGTCTTCATTCTTTGTAATTGTAACATTGCTCTCTCTCCATACCACAATTGTCTGGATAATTCATATTTTTCATCTAACTTTGTTTACATTATGTGAGATGGCAATTCAAGATAAAAATTTAGAGAAGGGATGTCTTGCTTCAAATGACATCAAGCTAATGGTTCCTAAGTTATCTCATTGATTGATTCATTTATTTAGCAAGTACATATTTTTGGAGGACTTATCCCATGTCAGGTTCTGTTTTAGGACTGGATGATCTTAAAGACAAATCAGTCAAGAATTTCCTCCTCAGTGGATCTTCTACTTTAGCAGGAGAAACAGACAATAAACAAAACAAGGATATAGCTCCCCAATTCCCATTAAAATAGCATGAAACCAGAGGAAAACAATGAAGCTTCATAACATAGAACATGAAGACTGCAAGGGAACCAGTTTTGGAAGAAATTTCATTAATTTTAAGTTTGATAGAGGAAAAGGCTTGTTAACTTATGAGGCTTTACCTCATGAAACAGCAAGCTTGACTGCTTATAGGCAGAAAAGAGATTCCTGCCTCTGAAAAGATGTTCCACATTGCTAATCATTAGGGAAATGCAAATAAAAACCATTGTGAGATATTATCCCACACCTGTCAAAATGACTGTCATTAAAAAAAAAAAACATAAGTAGCAAATGGTGAGGATGTGGAAATGTGTGCTATCAGTGGAAATGTACATTGGTTGAGCCACTGTGGAAAACAGTATGGAGGTCTCTCAGAAAGCTAAAAATAGAACTACTATATGACCTAGCAATTCTACTCCTGAGTATATATCTGGAAAAAACTGAAACTCTAATTCAAAAAAAACACATGCATTCAGATGTTCATAGAAGCATTATTTACAGTTGTCAAGGTATGCAAGCAACCTAAGTGTCCATCAACAGGTAAATGGATAAAGAAGATGCAATATATATTATTATTTTACACACACAATGGACTATTATTCAACCATAAAAAAGGAGTGAAATGCTGCCCTTTGCAAAATCATTCATGGACTTGGAGGGTATTAAGCTAAGTGAAGTTAATCAGAGAAAGACAAATACTGTATGATATCATTTATATGTGGAACCTAAAAAATACAGCAAACTGTATATATAAAACTCCTAGAGGAGAACATAGGCAAAACACTCTCTGACATAAATCACAGCAGGATCCTCTATGATCCACCCCCCAGAATTCTGGAAATTAAAGCAAAAATAAACAAATGGGATCTAATCAAAATTAAAAGCTTCTGCACAACAAAGGAAAATATAAGCAAGGTGAAAAGACAGCCTTCTGATTGGGAGAAAATAATAGCAAATGAAGCAACTGACAAACAACTAATCTCAAAAATATACAAGCAACTTATACAGCTCAATTCCAGAAAAATAAATGACCCAATCAAAAAATGGGCCAAAGACCTAAATAGACATTTCTCCAAAGAAGACATACGGATGGCTAACAAACACATGAAAAGATGCTCAACATCACTCATTATCAGAGAAATGCAAATCAAAACCACAATGAGGTACCACTTCACACCAGTCAGAATGGCTG
>SJYQ01006503.1:387126-406690 GCA_006410935.1 Redunca redunca
CTATAAATGTATACAGTTTTATATGCAATAAAATATAGCAAATGACTATAACAAAAAAAGAAGCAGACTTATAGAGAACAAACTAATGGTAACCAGAGGAGAAAGGGAAGGAGTAAGGGGCAAGATAGGTGTAGGGTAAGAGGTACAAACTCTTAGGATAGGCATACAGTTGCTTCAAAGGTATATTGTGTGAAACAAGGCCAATATTGTGTAATACCTACAAATGGAATATAACCTTTAAAATTGTGGATTACTATATTGTACATTTGTAACTTACATAATATTGTACAGTAATTACTCTTCAATTAAAAAAGGCATTTCCTGCCTCTTCCATATTGTTCATCCCTTGGCCCAAAGAGTCTGATCTACCAACCAATGGTTGGTACAGGCATCTTCTCACTATCTAGAAAATGTTCACAAAATTCAGCTTCCATCCAGTGAGTGTCACTACTCTGGAGTAATTTGTCATGCAGAATGAAGGTATCAAATGCATTTTATTTGTAACTTGGAAAACTGTAGAGTGAAAAAAATGAGCACAAAACTATACGTTAACATAATATTAGTTGCGTTTGTGATGAAAGCAAAACCAAAAATCCATAAATACTCCTGTCTTTGTTCCTCCCCATCTTCTAATGAGAAAGAATTCTTTGTTCCCTTGTATTATTGGCCATGTTTGTGTATGTTAACTTGGAAAATAATTCATGATAAAAAGAGAATACTAAAGTATAATATTATAGGTTAATATGTTATAAGCAAGAGAGTGGCTTAAATGGTATTTCTGTCTCATATCATAGTTTGGCGGTAAGTACTCCAGGCCAGCAGATGCCTTGCCGTACTTGGTGTAAGACTTCTGTCTCAGAATCTCAAGTGGCTGATACTCTGCACCACGCCCAGTCAGAAGAGAGGGAAAGGGGCCAGAACGGTAGGCACAAATTCGGTTTGAGAGGTATGGTCAGGAAGTAGCATCATCAGTTTTGCTTACACCCTAATGGTTAGAACTTTGTTACCTGTCCACACAAAGCTGCAAGGTATTCTGAGTGTAAACTCTGTGTGGTTATGAACTCAGCTGAAACTCGGGAGGCTCATTATTAAAGAAGGGATGGATACACATCAGGGGACAACTAACAGTCTATATCTTAATTGATCCTTTTGGCCAGTTAATATCCATCTGTATCTTGCTTGCCATACCTAGAACCCACAGAGTTACCTCCATGGATGACAAAGCCACATCTGGTTAATACCTTTGTTTATTTATGTCTTTGATATATCTCTTTTATTTTTTATTTCTTTGAGTTCCTTTCTTAAGTAATTTTTATTGGAGTTAGTTGCTTTAGAATGTTGTGTTAGTTTCTACTGCATGGCAAAATGAATCAGTTATATATACATACATATATATATGTGTATATCCCATCATTTTTGGATTTCCTTTCCATTTAGGTCAGCATAGAGCACTGGTTATAGTTCCCTGAGTTATAGAGTAGATTTTCATTAGTTATCTATTTTTATATATAGTGTCAACAGTATATACATGGCAATCCCAATTTCCCAATTCTTCTCATTCCCTCTTTACCCCCTTGGTGTCCATACATTTATTTTCTACATCGAAGTCTCTAGCTTTTTTATTTTTTAACTTTGTTGCAGCTGTTTTTTAATTAAAAAGGGGAAGCATTTTATTTATTGGAGTATAGTTGATCTACAGTGTAACATTAGTTTCAGATGGACAGAAAAGTGATTCCGTTATCCATATTAGAGTGCTGGATCTCTGGATGGTGATTGATTCTCTTCAATGTCAGTGTGTGATTCCTGGTGTTTTGATGACTTATAAACTAGTGGATAAATTAGCTGCTCCCTTCCTACACACATTAAACTATAATGGAGAAAGAACAATGTAACTTCAATTAAAAATAACATTCAGAAAATAGATAAAGGGAAAGGCAGTGCAGTCCCTTGCCCCTAGCAATAATGAGAGCCTGGGCGAGTGTTGGCACTGCACTGCTTGCTTAGTTCTTGTTCTGCTCTCCAGAGGAGCCCCTTTGTCAGTTTCCCTTTAGGACCACATGAACTGTGCACTGGAAAATTTGCCTTCTTTCAGGGCTGCATGGCTTGTACTGTTTGGGGGCAGCAGAGTTGTAGGAGTCAAACAATTACAGGCATTTCAAGCCAGGCTGTGCTTTCCCTGGCAATAAGAAGCCCTCCATTACTTAGTGATGCATTTAAATTGCTTTCTTGTCAGATGCATTTGAAAATAGTCATCAGTGCACATTATATCTAGATAATTATTTTGTGTGCATGTTAATATTTTAAAATTTTATGGCATATAGTTGATTTACAAAGCGTTTGTTTCTGCTGCACACAAAGTTAATCTGTATACATACTCATATCCACCCTTTTTCAGATTCTTTTCTGGTATAGGTTATTACAGAATATTGAGAAGAGTTCCATGTGCTATACAGTAGGTCCTTATTATATATATTTTTTTCTGTATCAACTGTATGTATCAATTCCATTCTCCCAATTTATTCCTCCCACATATCAATTCTTTAACACTATAATTGTCATTAATTGAGTTGTCTAGTCTAATCGTCCCATAGTTGAATTGTTAGACTTGTGATATGTTATCAAATTCTATTTTTATTCTGTTTGAAAAAGTGGATTTGAGTAATGTGTTTTCCTTGACAAACAGGATCCTTGTTCTTTTTTTCCCAGCTTTATTGAAATTTGATTGACACATGATATTGTGTAAAGTGAAGGTGTACACACATTGATTTGATATACTTAAATATTGTGAAATGATTATTACGGTCATGTTGGCTAGAGGTTAACACCTCCATCATCTCTTTAATTACCATTTCTTTTTTTGTGGTGAGAACATGTAAGGTTTACCCTCCTAGAAAACTTCTAGTATATAATACAGTGTTGTGAAGTATAATCACCATACCGTCCACCACATCCCTAGACCTTGTTCACCTTCTAATTGGAAATTTGTGCCCTTTGCCAGCATCTCCCTGTCCCCCACCTCGATACAGTTCTCAAACCTGAAGCCTCTCATTTACTGATCTCTGTGCTCAGTTTCTCCATTTCTCCACACCTTGGTGTGGTGTCCTTGGGTCCATGTGGGAGACTAGGCTTGGTCTGGTGTGACTGGCTCTGTTGGCAGACAGTCAGCTTCCCCACGTTATCACGACTGGACTTCCAACACAATAACTTGTGTTTCCTCTGCCAAGCCAGTGCCATAGATTTTAGGGTTTTGTGAGAGCAATAGACCACTTCTAGTATGAATGTTATATTAGGTAGAATAGAGTGTAGTTTCTTTTAATAATAGAGTGACCTTAAATATAACAATGTAATGTAGTTTTATTTTTCTTGTCTCAAATATAGTCCAGAAGGAGTTGGTGATGCCATCCAACCATCTCATCCTCTGTCATCACCTTCTCCTCCTGCCTTCACTCTTTCCCAGCATCAGGGTCTTTTCCAGTGAGTCAGTTCTTTGCATCAGGTGGCCAAAGTATTGGAGTTTCAGCTTCAGCATCAGTCCTTCCAATGAATATTCAGGACTGATCTCCTTTAATATGGACTGGTTGGATCTCCTTGCAGCCCAAGGGACTCTCAAGAGTCTTCTCCAACACCACAGTTCAAAAGTATCAATTCTTCAGCACTTAGCTTTCTTTATAGGCCGACTCTTACATCCATACATAACTGCTGGAAAACAATAGCTTTGACTAGATGGACCTTTGTTGGAATGTCTCCCCTTTTTAATATGCTGTCTAGGTTGGTCATAACTTTTCTCCAAGGAGCAAGCGTCTTTTAATTTCATGGCCGCAGTCACTTGGAGCCCCCCAAAATAAAGTCTACCACTTTTTCCCCTGTTTCCCCATCTATTTGCCATCAAGTAATAGGACTCGAAGCCATGATCTTAGTTTTTGGGATGTTGAGTTTTAAGCCAACTTTTTCATTCTCCTCTTTGAATTTCATCAAGAGGCTTTTTAGTTCCTCTTCACTTTCTGTCATAAGGGTGGTGTCATCTGCATATCTGAGGTTATTGATATTTCTCCCAGCAATCTTGATTCCAGCTTGTGCTTCATCCAGCCCAGGATTTCTCATGATGTACTCTGCATATAAGTTAAATAAGCAGGGTGATAATATACAGCCTTAACGTACTCCTTTCCTTTTTGGAACCAGTCTGTTGTTCCATGTCCAGTTCTAACTGCATGACCTGCATACAGATTTCTCAGGAGGCAAGTCAGGTGGTCTGGTATTTCCACCTCTTTAAGAATTTTCCACAGTTTGTTGTGATCCACACAGTCAAAGGCTTTAGCATAGTCAATAAAGCAGAAGTAGATGTTTTTCTGGAACTCTCTTGCTTTTTCAATGATTCAGTGGATGTTGGCAATTTGATCTCTGGTTCCTCTGCCTTTTCTAAATACAGCTTGAACATCTAGAAGTTCATTATTCATGTACTGTTGAACCCTGGCTACCCAATTTTAAGGAGCTTGCAATCTTTAGGTAGATGGTCATCTGACCAGTTAAATATGGGAATTCTGTTACTAAAGAAAGTGGAGGTGAAGTTGGTGGAAATATGGATGATAGTAAGTCATCATAAAGAACAATGTTGAGTTACTATTAATAGAAATCACGTGAACTATTAATAATTTTTCCCTTTGGTAGGGGAACCCTGTGCAATTCTCATTTTTTATGATTTATCTGGACTTTATCCATTTATATATTTTGTCATCTTTCCATTTTCAGATGTTTTACAGTGATCCTCTATCACTTGCATAATCCAAGATGATTTTAAGAATTCAATAAGCTAAATCCCACAACTCTGAATTTTGAGAGATGTTATAATAAAAGTTGTCTGAAGATTTACTGCATAAGATAAATCTTCAGAGATTTCTGGAAGAGATATTCTGGCAAAGAGAAAGGCAGAAATCGAGATATGAGCAAAGAAAGATTTTGTTTGCCAGTGATAAAGTTACTTTCTGAGTCTTTAGAAATGAGCCAAAGTAAAGAAGAGTTGAACTAAGGGAAGGAGAGAGAGATTGAATAACAGCTAAGCTTAGTGATCTGGAGAAAGGATTATTGCTTGCTTCCCATGTTAATAATTTTAACAATACTATTACTATATCATGTTAAATAAATATATACTGTTAAAACAGTAATGCCTAGTTTATTGGTTGGCCAAAATGTTCATTTGGATTTTCCTGTGACAATGTCTTATATCCAGAAATTATGCTAAAGTGAGATGATTCCAGCTCAGCCATACTCCATGAAAATCAGGAAATTTGTGTAAAATAATAATAGTATAGTTCCTAGGCATCCTTGTGGCTCAGACAGTAAAGAATCTGCCTGTGGTGCAGGGGACCCAAGTTCAATCTCTGGGTCAGGAAGATCCCTGGAGAAGGGAATGGTAACCCACTCCAGTATTCTTGCTTGGAGAATCCCATGGACAGAGGAGCCTGGGGTGCTGAGTCCATGGGGTTGCAAAGAATCAGACATGACTGAGCAACTACCACTTTTCTTGATTTGAAATTGAAAAAAAAAAAAAAAGTCAATTACAGTGACAAGAAGGAAAACCCAGTAGGTTCACAGGGAAATATATTTTGAGTTTAAATGATTGAAAAATTTGTATTTATATTAGACTATGGAGTGTTATTAAACAAGCATTTGGATGATGCCAGATCCTACAAAATGGTACCTAGGCATTGTGTGGTTTCTGTCTTCCGGTAGACATCTTTTGGCAGTATTAACCCCATAACAAAAAACAAATAGTGGTTTTCAATGAAATATTTTTGTCCTTGATGTTTAAAGGCTAAATATTCATTTTTGGTAGCTGGCAGTGGGAATTTATTCTTAGTATGTTAAACAATTTGAGTGAAAATCAATGTGGAGCGGCTTCTGGGAGTTGGGGCGTCAACTGTAGGGGAGACCTGAATGGTCCTGCTGGGTGGACAGCAGTACCAGGGTAGCCCTCGTGTCTCCGGAACGGGGATGCATGGACCCGACTTCTATTATGTGGCCTTTAATGTGTCCGAGATACTGTTTTCTCAGTCTTTTTCCTCTCTTTTTCCAGATTCACATATCGAAGAAAAAGAACATGACTTTCCTGGCGTGGACCAGGCATCTGCTCCTGGATGAACCAGCTATGCTGTGATCAGAGGGGAAGGGCCACTGGCACCAACAGGCCTTGTGTATCAGAGCCTCCCCAGAGAAGGGGGTTCACCGGAAGAGAAACAGCGGTGTGTTAGTTCCACCACATAATGAAGAGAAGCCTAATGCCGTTCATTCTATGAATTGTTTCCTATTAATACTATTTGCAAAATAATTAGGAATAGTTGCTAGATGCTCTAAAAGAAAGCATATACATTGCTAGCAAATCATGCCAGAAGTTTCTTCTTTGATGTTTTTCTTATGCTATTTGCTCAAGCTTCTGACTTGAGCCTCATCCAGTTAATTTAGTTTGTTACACTGTTCTGATGGCTGGGAAAAGGGGACAGGAAAGAAAGGGATAGAAGAATGTTTGTAAATTTAGGTATTTGCATATTTAATCAAGAAAGGATTCTTTTTATTGAATAGATAAAACCACCAAAATTAGAAGTTTTATTACAACATAATTCCTTGCATGTATCTTGAGTAAGAANGAGTAAGAATGAATAAGTTTTTGTCTGGTATCTGTATAAGCCAGTTATAGCATTTTAGAATGTCACTTATGAAATAGAAAATTTCCATTTATATAAAAATCTTTATATCCTGCTGAAGAAACTTTAAAATGTCAATTTCATGCAGTACATCTGGAGAAAATCTGTCTACGGCATAACACCTTCACTGTTACACAGTGCTTATAACTTATCTCTGTAAATAGTGACTAAAACTTTGTGGAGATGCACTGTCTGTTGGGACAGTAGATACTACTGTATGTAGTAGTAGACAGTAGGTACAATGTAGGGTTATAGAGTTTCTGGATCATAGGTCCATTTAGATCAATGAATTTCCATCGTAATGCTGATTGAAGGGTCCATGGAGTTACATTTTTTTGTAACAAGATTTTTTAGAAGACATTAACATGATGTGGTATGTTCAAACATCACTTTCATGAACTGTTCCTTCTTCTACAACATACTTTGGTCACAGGACAGTGGAATGCATTAACCATAGTACCTCAATAAGTATTTGCCAAAGGAAGTGTAAACAGAAGACAACAGAAAAGGAAAAATTTAGAATGGATGGTTATTAGGTAATGGTCTGTCTCCCAAGTGAAATTTTAGTGCTATAGCGATGTCAGGAAGATACGAAGGTTGAAATGTCTCCAATAAGAATAGAACATTTCATCATTTTGAACAATATATAAATGTAGATAATCATGCAAAAAACCTAAGAACTTATGGGTTAGGTAGTTGGATCAGGTGATCAGATGGCAGGTAACTTTTTCATTTGCAAAGTAAAGTTTGTTGTTTCTGTTTTGAATGTAATAATTAAGAACTAGGTGTATGAAGTTACTCAGTCATGTCTGACTCTTTGCGACACTGTGGACTGTAGCCCACCAGGCTCCTCTGTCCATGGGATTCTCCAGGCAAGAATACTGGAGTGGGTTGCCATTTCCTTCTCCAGGGGATCTTCCTGACCCAGGGATCGAACTTGGGTCTCCTGCAATGCAGGCAGACGCTTTATCCTCTGAGCCACGAGGGAAGCAATTTTGGGCTTCCCGAATGGCTTAGTGGTAAAGAATCCACCTGCCAAGCAGGAGACCTGGGTTTGATCCCTGGGTCTGGAAGATCCCCTGGAGATGGAAATGACAACCCATTCCAGTATTCTTGCCTGGAGAATCCCATGGACAGAGGAACCTGGTGGGCTATAGATCATGAAGTCACAAATAGACACCACAGAGAACCAAATGAAAGTAAAACAGTTTAGCTTTAGTGATGACAACCGTCCTCTTTTCTGGATTGATTTGGGGATGTGTCCAAACTAGGTAGTTATTTTGCAAAATAAGAAACAGAAGTGTTAATATTTTTTCAAATTATATACATATATAGGGATGTACATATGCCAAACATTTCTTTGGATTGACAAGAAAGTAAATATCAGAAGATACTTTAAGTCACTTTATAAGCATTTTAAAAAGTCTGGTAAGCTCTAGTATTAAATTTATAAATTAATTAATACATATGTCAATTTCATTTCCAAGGCAAACCATTCAAAGTCACAGTAATCCAAGTCTATGCCCCAACAAGTAATGCTGAGGAAGCTGAAGTTGAACGGTTCTATGAAGACCTACAAGACCTTTTAGAACTAACACCCTCAAAAGATGTCCTTTTCACTATAGGGGACTGGAATGCAAAAGTAGGAAGTTAAGAAACGCCTGGAGTAACAGGCAAATTTGGCCTTAGAATACGGAATGAAGCAGGGCAAAGGCTAATGGAGTTTTGCCAAGAGAATGCACTAGTCATAGCAAACACACTTGCAACAACAAAAGAGAAGACTCTACACATGGATGTCAGCTGGTGGTCAACACTGAAATGAGAATGATTATATTCTTTGCAGCCAAAGATGGAGAAGCTCTATACAGTCAGCAAAAACAAGACCAGGAGCTGACTGTGGCTCAGATCATGAACTCCTTATTGCCAAATTCAGACTGAAATTGAAGAAAGTAGGGAAAACCACTAGACCATTCAGGTATGACCTAAATCAAATTCCTTATGATTATACACTGGAAGTGAGAAGTAGATTTAAGGGACTAGATCTGATAGACAGAGTGCCTGATGAACTATGGACGGAGGTTCATGACATTTTACAGGAGACAGGGATCAAGACCATCCCCAAGAAAAAGAAATGCAATGAGGCAAAATGGCTGAGGAGGCCTTACAAATAGCTGTGAAAAGAAGAGAAGCAAAAAGCGAAGGAGAAAGGGAAAGATATAAGCATCTGAATGCAGAGTTCCAAAGAATAGCAAGCAGAGAAAAGAAAGCCTTCCTCAGCAATCAATGCAAAGAAGTAGAGGAAAACAACAGAATGGGAAAGGCTAGAGATATCTTGAAGAAAATTAGAGATACCAAGGGAATATTTCATGGAAAAATGGGTTTGATAAAGGACTGAAATGGCAGGGACCTAACAGAAGCAGAAAATATTAAGAAGAGTTGACAAGAATACACAGAAGAACTCTGCAAAAAAGATCTTCACGACCCAGATAATCATGATGGTGTGATCACTCACCTAGAGCCAGACATCCTGGAATGTGAAGCCAAGTGGGCCTTAGAAAGCATCACTACGAACAAAGCTAGTGGAGGTGATGGCATTCCAGTGGAGCTATTTCAAATCCTGAAAGATGATGCTCTGAAAGTGCTGCACTCAATATGGCAGCATATTTGGAAAACTCAGCAGTGGCCACAGGACTGGAAAAGGTCAGTTTTCATTCTAATCCAAAAGAAAGGCAATGCCAAAGAGTGCTCAAACTACTGCACAATTGCACTCATCTCACACACTAGTAAAGTAATGCTAAAAATTCTCCAAGCCAGTCTTCAGCCATAGGTGAACCATGAACTTCCAGATGTTCAAGCTGGTTTTAGAAAAGGCAGAGGAATCAGAGATCAAATTGTCAGCATCTTCTGGATCATGGAAAAAGCAAGAGAGTTCCAGAGAAACATCTATTTCTACTTTGTTGATTATGCCAAAGCCTTTGACTGTGTGGATCACAATAAACTGTGGAAAATTCTGAAAGAGATGGGAATACCAGACCACCTGACCTGTCCTTGAGAAACCTATAAGCAGGTCAGGAAGCAACAGTTAAAACTGGACATGGAACAACAGACTGGTTCCCAACAAGAAAAGGAATACGTCAAGGCTGCATATTGTAAACCTGCTTATTTAACTTCTATGCAGATTACATCATGAGAAACGCTGGGCTGGAAGAAGCACAAGCTGGAATCAAGATTGCCAGGAGAAATATCAATAAACTCAGATATGCAGATGACACCACCCTTATGGCAGAAAGTGAAGAGGAACTAAAAAGCCTCTTGATGAAAGTGAAAGTGGAGAGTGAAAAAGTTGGCTTAAAGCTCAACATTCAGAAAACGAAGACCATGGCATCCAGTCCCATCACTTCATGGCAAATAGATGGGGAAACAGTGGAAACAGTGTTAGACTTTTTTTTCTGGGCTCCAAAATCACTGCAGATGGTGATTGCAGCCATGAAATTAAAAGATGCTTACTCCTTGGAAGGAAAGTTATGACCAACCTAGAGAACATATTGAAAAGCAGAGACATTACTTTGCCAACAAAGGTCTGTGTAGTCAAGACTAGGTTTTTCCAGTGGTAATGTATGGATGTGAGAATTGGACTGTGAAGAAAGCTGAGTGCTGAAGATTTGATGCTTTTGAACTGTGGTGTTGGAGAAGACTCTTGAGAGTCCTTTGGACTACAAGGAGATCCAACCAGTCCATCCTAAAGGAGACCAGTCCTGGGTTTTCATTCGAAGGACTGATGCTGAGGCTGAAACTCCAATACTTTGGCCACCTTATGCGAAGAGTTGAGTCACTGGAAAAGACCGTGATGCTTGGAGCGATTTGGGGCAGGAGGAGAAGGGGACGACAGAGAATGAGATGGTTGGATGGGATCACCGACTCGATGGATGTGAGTCTGAGTGAACTTTGGGAGTTGGTAACGGACAGGGAGGCCTTGCGTGCTGCGATTCATGGGGTTGCAAAGAGTCAGCCATGACTGAGCGACTGAACTGAAGTGAACTGATGTCAATTTTAATTCTGAATACACATATGTATATTTTTTTCTTACCTAAAGAGAGAACTGAATGCTCTCTGCTCTGTGTTCTGCTCTTTGTGAGAATTATGAATGATATAAGATAAAATAGTTCTTTATTAAAACATATCTGAAAATAAAGGTTCAGAATAATAAAATTGTTATTGTTATTTAAGCTAAATAACTCTCAGGGAAAGAGACTTATTTAGCTTTTAAGAAAAGCAGTGGGTAGAGATTAAGTGGCTTCTCCATCACTCTAGAATATCGAACATTAGAGTAAGCCTTTGTTGTAGGGTTCTCTGGCTCTGAAACCCATCATCTGACCCTCCACTGAATTGATTTCTAAGGGTAAGGGCAGTTCCTGTTATTTTAGGCCCCTGTAACAGTTTCTGCCCCTTAAATGAGCAGTCACAAAATTAAGAGTCACAGAATAAACAGCATAAGTGCTAATTTTGGTTTAAATAAACTGTCTGAAACAAACTGACACAATATCTAAAACAGAGTTTAGAAATAACCCTACTGTGAAGTTTGGTTGATTGATGCAGTTAAAATTGGGGTAGCAGGTAGAGGAGAGAGAGAAATAAGCTTGCTTTCTGAGTAAGGTAAAAATAGTGAGAATGGACCATCTGTCATCCTCTTCCCTGTGGGATTCTCTGCTTTCAGGATTATTCTGTTCCAAGTTTCTAGAATTATCACAGATTTGAAGAATAGAAGACTTAACAAGTTTCTGTTCTACACTTAGAAACATAGGGTCCAATTACTCTTATTTGATGTTCACAGATCCCGGTACCTAGTAATAGATGCTGCTCATATGCCCACATATTTCTTTATGTTTATATATTTATTTTTACTGATTATATGCTCTGTGCCTGCTGCTTTCATAAGCCTTGGTGATACAGACAATGGAGTCATTCCAAGTCATTCATAGGGGCTTCCCTGGTGGCTCAGTGGTGAAGAATCCACATGCAATGCAGGAGATGCGGGTTCCATCCCTGGGGCAGGAAAATTCCCTGGAGGAGGAAACCGGAATCCACTCCAGTGTTCTTGCTGGGCAAATCCCATGGACAGAGGAACTTGTGGGCCACAGTCCAGGGACTCATAAAGAGTGAGACATGACTGAGCACACACACACGCAAGGCCATTCACAGAGTAGGGTTGATTGGATGATCACAACAGTATCAGTTGTATATTCTCATTCACAATTTAGATTTATCAATATCTGATAAACTACAGCCATCAACTACTGCTTTATATATGAATGCTAGAGAGTTTGGTTAGGCAGAAAGATAGATTGGGGGTTATACTGTGAAGTTTTTATGGTGATGAGTTCATATCTTAACTGTTTGAGAACAAGAGTCAATGAACACTTTAGAGAAATGAAGGATTTGTTTAAAATTGACTTTTAAATAAATTGTCTAACAGAAATTAGGAGGCTGGGGCAGAACCAGGTAGGAGGAATATAAGGACAGAGTCTCTTAAAATAACCCAGATGCAGGCAGTAAGAACCTTCTAAAGGAGGATCAGTAGAACTTGGTAAGTAATGAAATTGTGGGATAAAGAGGAAAATGAGTCAAGAGTGTCTCTAGTTATTTTATTGTCTGGTTATGTAGAAAATGATAACAAACTTGGAAAAGAAATTTAAAAACAGCAAACAGCAGTTAATGTTCTTTCAAAAGGCTCAAGTTTGATTATTAAATTTTTGTGACACTGAAGAATAGACCATTCATCCATCTCTAGATGTATGTATGCATATACGTATTAGGAATAGGAAAAAAGACATCACCTTGTATAACAAAGTTCTTGGTGGCTTTCCAGAGGAATGGATGGAGAAGAATTATGCGGCTGCATGCAGGATTCACGGGGAAAATCACATGACTAGCAATGTCTACCATGTTGAAAAGTTGGGGGATGACAGCATTCTTGTTATTTTCTTTCTAACCTTGGAGAGATGAAGCTTCAATCATGAGAGTAAATAATACATAATACAGCCATCCCCATGTGCCCTGTTTCTTTCACATTGTTCCTTCTCCCAAGTTCTTGACCTGAGTACTTTCTTGTCCATGTTGCTCATCCATATATGTTTCAGATCTTTTCCAAATTCCCTTTTTTGAATTTCGGTTTAAGCCCTCTAGTATCACAGTTACTTACATATTGGGTTTGCCAGAAAGTTCATTTGGATTTTTCCATGCAGTCTTGTGAAAAACTGAAATGAACTTTTCAGCCCATTCAATGAATTTTTTCTCTCTCTTCCCTGAGGGCTCTAGTCCTTTCCTTAAAATCCTTTCCCATAGTAGATGCCTAACCACAAGCACTGATCCCTCCAAATTACCTCCTGTCTGCTTGCTTCCATTTTGAACATCTCGAATATATGTTTTATGTGCCCATTGCAACACCTTGCTATTTTACCTTGTTCTACCCCATTTTCAACTATTTGAATAAAATCGATATTGGCTGTATTTTGAAGTACTGTGTACATTCATTACTGGCATTGGAAGCTGAGGCATCTCATTCCTTGCCTTTCCCAGTCATAATGCTGGTGTCAAATGCTCCCTACCCATAGTTTCACTTATAGTAATTTGGCTCTGTCCTGTGAAATCCGAGATCCAGTAATAACTTTATGTGGAAAACAAGTATTAACAGCTGTTGAACAACTCCTGCCCTAATGTTTAACCAAATAAGATGTTTTATTAGGAGCTGTATCTTTATAGCTTCTTTTTAACAGCTGTAATAAACTCTTTCAAAGCAATATGCTTCGAGAGATCAAAGAGCTATGCTCAATTAGAGTCATTCCTTATTAACCATAGTTGGGAAAGGAACAAGAAATAAATCAAAGTGTGTCCAATATGTCCTTTAGCAGACTGAGTGAGTATTGTGTCACTGTGATATGTAGCTTTAAACCAAATTAAAAGTCCTGTAAAGCACAGAAGCTCCCTGGGCAGTGACAGGAGACCTGCCATGGAGATCACACCACAGTTTCTGATGTCAGTGCCACCTAAACGCCACCTCTGAGCCCTTCCGAAGCATCCAGAGATCAAAGACAAAGACCACATCAGCAGAGTCCGAGGATGCAGCCTGTTTTCCATCACTGAAGAGATGTGCGGCCCAAGTTGATTGTACCGATTTCAGCTTGAACAAAATAACAGCAGGTTTCTAAGGAGCTGTCGTATATTAGATGAAGTGAGGTTATCAAATGCTGTAAGGGCAGAAAATGACTTGGATTCGCTGGAAAACAACCTCATATCCTGTGGCCTGGTATGAAACCATAGCAGCAGAACAGTGCTTAAATGGGTGGAGTTAAGCTCTGTAAAAGGGCTCAAGAAGCCACCTTAATTGTGCCACCATTCTCTCTTCATCCTGGGTTCAAATGCCCAGTCATCTTTGACTGTTTGAACTCTTTCATGAGGTCTCTCCAGGTCTCACATCTATTGATTGCTTCTTCCCCGTCCGGACCTCTCATTCTATGCACCTGTCCTGTTTCTCACAAGAGCTCTGTGAGTTCATTTTGTCATGATTTATGGTGAAAGGTCTGAGTGTTAGTTAAGTAACTTTCTCAAGGATTAGCTGTAATAAGCAGAGCTACTCAAGCTTCTCTTCTTGTGTGAGACATTTCTCAGCCGTTCTATTCTGTGCTGTGATAAACAAAGGTGATGGCTTTTTATTCTGAACCATGTCTCCGACTTCATCATTTCCTATTACCACCTCCCTCTCCCATATTCCCATTGATATGATCACCTTGGGGTTTGATGGGATGAAGATAAAAGTCAATTTTACTTGTGGATTCCTCGGAGGGTCTCTCTTCCATGAAATGTCAGCTGTTAGCAAGAGAGTAAAATGGAAATGTCTCCAAATGGAAATATATCACTTAAACGATGTAAGGATTTCCAGAAGCTTAGGTAGAGTTGGTCCTTTTCCATATTATAACATTGCTTCCTCTTGCCTCTTAATTCAGCCCTTCCGCTTCTGTACTAGGCAAAGAGAGCTTTTATCAAGAAAAAGGGATTGGAAATGCTTTTACTATGTTTCAGTATTCTTATCTCCATTTTGTGAGCTCTTCTGATTTCTCACCATCCATCAATTTGCTCTTTAAAAGCTTCCCAGATTGATCTGTGTGCCTTTGAAACTTTAACATCACAGAAACCACTTAAATTATTTTCCAGAATGCCTCAGAATGACATGGGCATAACATTTACATAAATCTCATATGAAAAAGTATGAGGGAGTGTTCAGATTCTAGTATTTTACATTAATCAAGAAAGGAAGTTATAAAGTATTCTAATACTAAAAGGATTATAGCGTGCCTTCATATAATCCTTTTCATAGTTACTCACGAACCAAGAATGGCTGTCACGAACACATCTTAAGGATTGATATTCAAACCAGACCAAGGAAGCTAGTGTAAGCTGTCCGAGTGGTAAGGAAGTGAACATCAGAGTAAATGGGCCTGAGCTGAAAGATAAACGTAAGAAGTGTGTACGCTGGGGGAGGAGCCAGATGTCAGTAGATACTAGCTTCCAGTTTTTAAACAGGTGCTTGGTGTGTATGAATCCAACAAATATATATTAAATTGATTGAATACACATATATCTCCCTTTAAAGGTGTAAGTAACACAGAACTGTTTTTTTGTTTTGAACACTTAGAGAACTTAACAAATCCTGTAAAGCAAAGTAAACACCTGAAGCACATTTGTAGTAACAAATGTAGTAACGGGTAGTAACCCGTATCTGACCTCAGCTTCCACGCACCTTAAACCAAACCAGCTTTATTCAAACCAGGTTCCTTCTTTCCCAGCCACCATATCTTGGTCTCACTATTGCCAGCTTCACAAACTTCATCCTTCCCTGTACCTAGGTAAGCCTCTTCTTTTCTTTTTTCAGTTGTGAAACAAACGTGGGCAGCCTTTTTCTGGAGAGAGGAGTCACCGTCTGGGGCTTTCCAGCCACACGGTCTCCGTGACAAATACTTAGTTTTACTGAGGTCATTTGAAAGTAGTTGTTAAGTGAAAACATTTTATTCGTGGACACACATTTGAATTCTAGGTCATTTTCTTGTGTCTAGAAATTGTCTTCTTTTTATTTATTTTTTTCTCTGCAGTCACTTAAAGATGTAAATATCATTCTTATTTCACAGACCATATGAAATAGGCAGCTAGCCAAGTTTAATCCACTGGTCATAGTTTGCTGATAACTGTTAAAGGGTAAAATCTTTGTTTATTTTGCTTCCCTTTATTGGACTCGACTTCACTTTCACTTTATCTCAGTTGAACATCTATGGATTTTTATTAACCAGCCTCTAAATACTTGGATTTAAAATACTTATTTTCTGAATGATTCATTTTGACCCATTTATTTTTCTCCTCCTATTCTTGATTAATGGTTTAATTACCATATACCATTTTTAACCATTGGTTGTAAAGTCTTAAAGAGAAGAAGCTATCTTTATATTTATTTTATTAACCTTCTAAGATACATAACTGTTGACTGAAAAAAATGCACAACCTAAAACTTGAGAATTGTGTTTTATATGGTGGACGAAACTGAGGACTTGAGCCCCAGGTACTGCCTCTCAGATTACTCTGAGGGGCTCTTCTGAGAAAGGCAGAGAGGAGCCAAGATATATAGGAGTTTTTGCAACAAAGACCAGGTAGTAGGAACATCGAAATATTACTGTTAATTAAGGAAAACCAGATATCTCAAGTTAAAGAATGTGACATTTTTCTATGTATGGGAAGATGCTAGAGTCTGGGCTCACTGAAATCATTCCTTTGGTATGCATTTCAGCTATCTGGGACCAGGGTACTGTTTTTCTTCATCCTGGATCCCACCAGAATACAGAGTGTGTGTGTGTGGGGTGGGAGTGTGCGTAGCTGATGGCCAAGACATCCTTTGTTTACAGATATGGCAGGTGGCATTTTTAATGCACATCACAGCCCTGCCCACATCACAGGGCAGTGAATAATGGAGCCCTGTATTAATGCTAGTTGAGTGAGACAGGAGCAGTTTTCAACAGCCCTTCCAAGTAGCAGCAGCAGGTTCCAATACAAGGCTGTCTCACAAGGCCTCGCTCTAGGAAGGAGTGCTCGGGCCCCATTTATCTTTTTATCAAAACAAAAATAAACTGAATCAGTCTCATGAGCGGCCTCTGTGGTCTGATCTGGAGGGCACTGGGAGAAGAAATTGCTCTCAGCGGTGCCCCAAATACCATCACTGGTAGTGTGTCGGTTCTATTAACCATTGTTCTTTCCTTTGTCCTTTGAGACTCAAAAAAAACGTATCACACAGACTCCAGGGGGACTGGTATTTATATATTTTCAAAATTTGGGACATCATTTGATGACAAATACAAGAAAAAGCATGGAAATCCTGACTCTGAGTTAATGATTTATAACCTTGATTGCACATTAGAATTATCTGGAGAGTGTTTAAAAAAATCCAAGTATATAGGCTACACCCGTGACAATGAAATTAGAGTTTCTATAAGTGGCCCCCTCTTAGCAGTAATTTTTCCAGCTCCATAGGTGATTCTATTGTATAGTCTAGTTTTAGAACCTCTGCCCTACACCTGCTTGTTAAATGCAATCGTTACTCAAGAGAGGTTAATAGATTAATTTTCTCTTATTTTAATCTAATGGATTCATCCCATTGACATCAGGAGGGGAAGGGTTAGAAAATAAATTACATATCCTGAGGTTAGTAGTCATTAAAATATGAATGAAATAGAGAAATGGCTGGCAGGGGGTGGGGATACATTGAATATACCTCATATATTTTGTTGAATTGTCATTCTTTTACATTTTGTTGTTTTAAAATCAAGAACAAATAATATTTGCATAACTGAATAGCCTTGCCACATTGCACTGATTATATTTTTAATTTTTGTAAAGTAATACTTTAACATCTCCCAAATGGCCAGTGGCTGTAATCTTGGGTGGCTTTGACCTGTACCACCTTGAAGCAGGGCTTCAGTTCCTGGCTAGAGATTGAGTTAGGGTCACGGCGGTGGGAGCACCAAATCCTAGCCACTAGACCAGTGGTCAGTTACGAGGTCCTGGCCCTTTGGCTTTGCAGAAAAGAATTCCCTCAAGTATGGGAACTAATGAAACAAGTAAAGTGTATATTAGGAGGAAAAAGAGAGCAGTGTGCGTGCATAGACACATGGGCAGGCTCAGAGAGAGCTGCATGCTTGTGGCAGTTTAAATCACTGTTACAAGGCATTTCTTTTGGTTTTCCTTTGTCACTTTGATTTGCCTGGTTCACAGTCCATATGTGGGATATCTCAGGGTACTTTCATCTGTGCATGTGCAGCTCTTAACCAAGACAGATTCTGGCAGGGAGCCCTGTGGGTACTAAGCACCTTTACTATGGGGTGGTGCCCCTTCCCTTTTTGATCTCCAAGGAGCCTTTTTGCTCTTGTGTGGAAGGTCTGGCAGGGCCCAGCGTCCTGCCTCAATTGTCCTGTTTTTGCCTTGGAGTATAGGTTCAGAGAGAACCAACTCCTACTGTTTGCCCTGGGGGTCCATCTTTCTCCTGCCTCAGCCATAGCCACGTAGATCTTGGCTCACCCCAAAATATCTGGAGCCTTTAGATGGCCCCCAAACATAGGCTTTAACGGTAATGATGAACATGAACTTACAGGGTTCCACTTTCAAACCTAGCTAGCCACTCCTAAACCACCAGCCTGGCCCATCGCTTCTCCTAGAAATGACAGTAAAGGTGCCCCCCCCCCTCCCCGCCCCAGTTGCACTTTCTCCTCTTGCCTCATCAGAGACCTTGGGACTTCGCTTGACTGCCCATGCAGGGCTGCTGTATTTTCCCCAAGGAACCATGAATGTAGCAAAACTATAGAACTCTGGTTTATTACTCTCTTGTTGCTGTTTCTATTTTTTTTTTAATTTATTAATTTTAATTGGAGGATAATTACAATATTGTAATGGTTTTTGCCATATATCAACATAAATCAGCCACGTGTCCCCCCCATCCTGGACCTCCCTCGCACCACCCTCCCCACCCTNTCCTGGACCTCCCTCGCACCACCCTCCCCACCCCATCCCTCTGGTTGTCCCAGAGCAAGTCTCTTTATTAAAAAAAAAATATATTTATTTATTCATTTTTGGCTGTGCTGGGTCTTTGTTGCCATATGGGCATTTCTTTAGTTGCAGCTAACGTGGGCTCCTCTCTAATCATGGTGTGCAGGCTTCTCTTGTTGCCGAGCACAGGCTCTAGAGAACACGGGCTTAAGTAGCTGCAGCACTTGGCCTCAGTAGTTGTGGTTCCCAGGTTCTAGAGCCCTGGTTCAACAACTGTAGCACACAGCCTTAGTTGCTCTGAGGCATGTGGGATGTTCCCGGGTCAGGGATTGAACCTGTGTCTCCTGCATTGGCTGGTGGATTCTTTACCAGTGAGTCACCAGGAAGCCCTGCTTCTCATTCTTGATTTGTTTCTGGCCCCATCACCTCACTCAAGGTAATATGGTTAAACATAGATGGAAGTAGTGAGGTTTGAAAAAATAGAACCCATTCAAACATAAATCCCTTTCCTCCAGAAAATCTTTCAGATTTATGAAAGTATCACACTTCAAAGGGATAACTATGCCTTGTATTATTATTACTATTATACAACAAGTCTTTTCTTCTTAGAATCATTAAAAATGTTTGTTTTGCTCTGTTCAGCATTGTTTATAATAGCCAGGACATGGAAACAACCTAGATGTCCATCAGCAGATGAATGGATGAGAAAGCTGTGGTACATATACACAATGGAGTATTACTCAGCCATTAAAAAGAATACATTTGAATCAGTTCTAATGAGGTGGATGAAACTG
>SJYQ01006503.1:407332-440311 GCA_006410935.1 Redunca redunca
TTTCTCAAGAGGCAGGTCAGGTGGTCTGGTATTCCCATCTCTTTCAGAAGTTTCTGCAGTTTATTGTGATCTACATAGTCAAAGGCTTTGGCATAGTCAATAAAGCAGAAATAGATGTTTTTCTGGAACTCTCTTGCTTTTTCCATGATCCAGCAGATGCTGGCAGTTTGATCTCTGGTTCCTCTGTCTTTTCTAAAACCAGCTTGAATATCTGGAAGTTCACGGTTCACATATTGCTGATGCCTGGCTTTGAGAATTTTGAGCAATACTTTACTAGCGTGTGAGATGACTGCAATTGTGTAGCAGTTTGAGCATTCTTTGGCATTGCCTTTCTTTGAGATTGGAATGAAAACTGCCCTTTTCCAGTCCTGTGGCCACTGCTGAGTTTTCCAAATTTTCTGGCATATTGAGTGCAGTACTTTCACAGCGACATCTTTCAGGATTCGAAATAGCTCAACTGGGATTCCATCACCTCCACTAGCTTTGTTCGTAGTGATGACAGCTAGCATCCGCTTATTAAATTCAGATATTCAGGTGAAATTTTGCAGTTCACTTCTTACAGGTGAAAACCTCATGTCAGAAAGTACATGGGCTCATAGCTCTAGTTTTCTCTAATGGGAACTAACATGCCATTGATTAGAATTTATTGATATTTTACCTTGATAAATGCTTGAGAGGCTATTTCTTTTGTTGTTTCATTTTGAGTACACTTTCTTTCTGGTTGGCTGTGACATTTTTTTTTCTTGGTAATCTGGATGTTATATATGAGGGCAAAACGTGATCAACCCATCAGGTTTTGAGAGAGAGAGTATGTACAAACAAAACAGTTGCCCCAAATTCGTAATAGTTGTCTTACAAATGGATCTGTATTTTACATAGAGGTCTAGGGAGTTATAATGATGATGAACTTGAATATGCAATCTCTTGGTTCCTTTTTTTGAGGAGGGAAACTTTTTATAATACAATAAAGATAATTATTGCTGCAAGTTTTACCTATTTGGCTATTGTGGGATTTTTATTACCACAAAGCATATAGTAAGTTGGAGCAATAATAACATTTATTAAATATTTACTATCTACCTGGAATGGTTTTAAAGTCTTTGGATGGTTTAATTTATGGAATTTAAATGCTATATTTTAAAGTGGATAAAATGGAACACTAGAGTTTAAAGTAATTTTCCAACATCAACATCTAATTAGAATTTCAGAAATTGTGGCCAGTGAGACTCCAAGAGCTGAAAGTCTTCAGAACTACAGAATACTGCTTCCTTGAGTCATTAACAGTAATTATATTCCCATCATCCAATGTGATAGAACATGCAAAACTCCCTTAATAAAGAGGAAGAATGTTTTAAGTATTTTTGGCCCATCTTATCCAGATTACCGGGTAGTTGCTGAGATTTCCACTGCGCTGGTGTAGACACAATCAGCATTAAGCATATAAGACACCGCTTTATTATTTTTTTATGTGTTTTCTTATTGTAGTAAAAGTCACATAATATAAAACTATTTTAATTCTATTTAACTACAGTTCAGTGGCACCATGTACCTTCACATTATTGTGCAATTCTCATTATCATCCATTCCTGAATTTTCAGCTTCCTAAACTGAAACTTTCCCCATTAAACAATAAGTCCCCATTTCTCCTTGCCACTCACCTCCCAGCGCTTGACATCTACCAAGGTACTTTCTGAATCTATGCATTTGACTATTCGAGGTACCTCATCATACAAGTACAGTCAAAGGTACAGTCTATTTGTAGGACATAAGATACTGTTTTCTGAATGTGCTGAAGACTTGAATTACTTTGTATGATAATGAGTCAGAGAGGCCACAATAATGGGAAGTTGTATATTACCTTATCAATTCAGAAAAAGATAATGAGTTGAAAGATTGAAGGCAAAAGGAGAAAGGGCAGTAGTGAGTAAGATGGTTAGCATCACCAACTAAATGAACTGAGTCTGAGCAAACTGTGAGATAGTGGAGGACAGGGGAGCCTGGCGCCCTGCAGTCCACGGGGTCACACAGAGCGTTAGACACAACTTAGCAACCCAACGACAATAGCATTCACGATGCTTTGAATTATCCAGGTGATTGTTAATTTTCTATTTATCCTGACTTGGTCAAAAAAGTCTCAGCAGACACTATTGATTTAGGGAAGAGGCAGACTAAGGACGTTTTCTTTGGAAATACTGAACTTGGAATCTCATATTGGGAAGTTTTGCAGTGTTAATGCAGAACATGGTATTATAAACTGATAGTATGAGGAAGTGCTCTTATTAGGTTATAAGGTAACGTTGTAATTTACAAATATTAGGAAACTATGGCCCATGAATTAACAGGGACAGGGACAAGGTTAAGAAGTGAGTAGTAAGGATGGGAATTCTACTGAGGTCTGAAATATTTGAATTATGATGCAGGACATCTTCCTATTCATCAATTATACTAAAAAAATAAATTTAAACAAAAGAAAAAGAGTGAAATACGTTAGGAGCCATGTGAGGAATAATCATAGTTTATTGTAAGGAACATGAAGAGGAACAGAAGCTTTTACTACGGTCACTTTTAGTTAGTTGTTTTGAGAGCAGTGATCGATTTTGAGAGGCTCATCGGCTCCAAGAAGTAGAAAATTCTCTGCTTTGGCACAGAATGACTCTTAAGTTTGTGTAACTACAATTGGGAAGTTTCTTGTGCAAGATTAACTACTATGTTAATATCAGTGAAATAGTTTGCTTTCTTTGACACTCTGTAGATTTTCTTTTCAACGTTTGATAAGAAAGATTCAATGTCAATATTCACTTGAAACCATAACTGTATTTCGTTTCTTGAAGTATTTGAGCAGATCCAATTACTATGTCATAAACATTTTATGGAATTGAGACATGACAAGATCTTTCTATTTTTTTTATTGGCTGTTAACATTCTTGTCATATTTAATGTTTCATCTGGGAGTTGGTTTTAGTCAGAGTTCACGCTTAGGTGTGTCTGCCATTCAACCTTGATGCAAAACTCATGACTTATTATTATCTCAGTCATAAATGAACCTTCAAAAGACATCAGGGACTTTTAAAAATCACGCTTAGGAGTTTTTTTTTTTTTTTTCTTGAGGTAGGTATTAACTGTGCACATTATTCTATTGAACTTCATGACTTAAAACATCATCTTAATAATACATGCTATTTTCCTAAAAAAAGAATGTCTCTTTAATAGTCATTCAATAATATTCAAGGTATAATCACTTATATAAATGAAGCATCTTTTTTTGTAGGTTAAGTTCCTAAGCTTCAGGGAAACATTTTGAAATTCTTGTTGCTCTCAGAAGCACAGACATCCACAGAGAAATTGCTGCTCAGTGAGAAGTACTGTGTGATATATATCTTTTTCTCCTTCATAGCACACTTTAAAACTTTAAATAAATGGTATTGGTTTATCCTATGTTTAACTAAAGGAGTTACGTTTCCCCAAGATCCCTGATGTTATACAGTTATGTAGATAAAGTAATAAAATTTACTTGGGAATAACATAAACCAGCTTTATTTATTTGAAAGAAGTTCCAAAACAAATATGGCAAAATAGTAACATCTGTTAAATCCAATTGTGGATATCTGGTATCATGATGTTCTGTTTATTGGGAAAATAAAAGATCATATAAAATTAAATTAAGATATAGATTTTTAACTTAATTTTCTCCTTTCATATTGATTTTTCTTTGCTTTCCTTTAGTACTTATGTGTATCATATCTTTTATCACTCTTTCCTAATTATTTCTTGTTAATAATTTCACTTACCTTCCTAAAAGACAGTGGATTTATGCTTCTCAGATATCATATAGTGATTCTTACAACTAGGAATGATTTGTACTTTTAAATTTTTTATTTTAATGTAGCTGAATACAAATTCAATTCCCAAATTCAGTATTTGAATATTTTATTTCACCACTTAAGATTTTATCTGGAATCAAATTTTTACACCATATACCTCCCTGAATCTTAAATTACATATCACATTTAAGACCACTATGTGTTGATGTATGGCAAAATCAATACAGTATTGTAAAGTAAAATAAAGTTAAAAAAAAAGAAAAACCACTGTGTCTTCTTATTCTTGGTTGTCATCACCTNAAAATAAAGTTAAAAAAAAAAGAAAAACCACTGTGTCTTCTTATTCTTGGTTGTCATCACCTATAACTCAGTTTATAGATGTACACATAAGCAGGTCTGACTCCTGGCAAAAGGTAGAGAGGTTATTGGGGTTTGTCTTAATGTTCCTTCCTTATCTTTATAGAATTTTCCCTAAGGGCATTTTCTCAATGCCTCATCTCAATTGGTTTGCCTTTCATTGCCAATTCTGATCTGTTTTCATCTGGTTAAGATTTTGAATGGGATCTGTGAAATAACTCTCAACAACAAAATTCTGTGTTTGTGTATAAACAGACATTATTCTAAGTGCTAGAATTATAACTGAGATGAAGATAGATCCCTGGCTGTAAGAATCTTTCAATACTTTGCTTTTATATTTGTATCAAGGGTGTACAAGGCTGACTTTACCCTCCGCATCCAGGCTCCACCAAGACTACCCCTCCAGGAAACTTGGTTTATGACAGTCAGAGCTTAGGAGAGTCTGGGTGATTTGGGGTGTGGGCAATAGTCTCATTCTTGAGAAGAGTTGGTTTTGCACAGGTGTGTTAATGATCCTAGTTACACTGTGAGTGGAAGTTCAATGGTTAATTAATTTCTGAAAGCATCAGCCACTTATACTCACACCATGCTCTGACAGTTATCCATGCGACCTTATGTTGAGATTATTCCTCTTATTCAGTTATTGATCCTTGATGGTCACTCACGGGCACCCCTTCCCTGAGTTGTTTCCTGGTCACTGAGTCAAGCTCTTCTTCAGTTTCAGAGCTTCTCTCTGACTACCTTCACAAGAGGCTAGGTTTTCCAATCTCTATGAACCAGTGCTTCTTGTCCTAATCTCTCTACTCCACGTTTTTCTTTAAATCCATTACTGTATCTGGCCCAAACATAAATGTTTCAAAGAAGTTTTGGTATTGGGTATAAACTTTAAAGAAACAGACTACACATGTTCCAATATGAAGTTACACTTGTAAGAAGTTACACAGGATGGTCACTGGTTAAATGCATCGCTCAGTTGGTAAAGAATCCACCTGCAATGCAGGAGACTCCAGTTCGATTCTTGGGTTGGGAAGATCCACTGGAGAAAGGGTAGGTTACCTACTCCAGTACTCTTGGGCTTCCCTTGTGGCTCAGCTGGTAAAGAATCCACCTTTAATGTAGGACATATGGATTCGATCCCTGGGTTGGGAAGATACCCTGGAGAAGGGGAAGGCTACCCACTTCAGTATTCTGGCCTGGAGAATTTCATGTACTGTATAGTCCATGGGGTTGAGAAGAGTCAGAGACAACTGAGTGACTTTCACATTCACAATAAGAAATCTTTCAGCTTTAGCAAGACTAGTTCCTTTATGGTATTTTCAGAGCAGTTTTTCAAGCCTCAGTTTTATGCCTATGAGAGGGATTTGTTCACCTAGGCCTTTTTGTATTTCCTAAGATGTATCACCGGAGAAGGCAATGGCACCTCACTCCAGTACTCTTGCCTGGAAAATCCTATGGGCGGAGGAGCCTGGTAGGCTGCAGTCCATGGGGTTGCTAAGAGTTGAATATGACTGAGCAACTTCACTTTCACTTTTCACTTTCATGCATTGGAGAAGGAAATGGCAACCCACTCCAGTGTTCTTGCCTGGAGAATCCCAGGGACGGGGGAGCCTGGTGGGCTGCCTTCTATGGGGTTGCACAGAGTCGGACACGACTGAAGTGACTTAGCAGTAGCAAGATGTATCACAAAGACATTCTGTAACTTATAGGAAAGGTAAGTTATGCCTTTACATCTTGTCCTGAGCACCTACTGTGTGCAAACGTTTTGGGAGGCATGTGTGCTCAGTTGCTCAATCATGTCTGAGTCTTTGCATGGACTGTAGCCCACCAGGCTCCTCTGTCCCTGGGATTCTCCAGGCAAGAATATTGGAGTGGATAGCCATTCCTTTCTCAAGGGGCTCTTCCTGACCCAGGGATCGCACATGTGTCTCCTGCATTGGCAGGTGGAGTCTTTACCACTGAGCTTCCTTTTGGAGGCACTAGGATGCAGAAGCAAACGAGAAGTTATGGTTCTTGCCCTCAGTTCCCAATGTTCAGATTGACTCCACTATGTATTAGTTCTGAGACCCTGGGAGAAATTACTTAACCTATCAGAGTCTCATTTGTTAATAACAGTGATCTTCATACTTAATCAAACTCACAGGTTGTTCTGTGAATCATCACCTAATTTCTCTGAAGTTATTTTGTAACTATAATAGGATAAACTGTAAGTATTCATATTTTTTAATTGTAGTAAAACACATTCTCAGACAACACTAAGAAATCTACCAAGAAAATTTAAAACTTAACTGCTTAAGACATAGAGACAGAGAGAGCAGATTTGTGGTGACCAAGGGGGAGGGTGGTGAGGGAGGCAAAGGTCTGCGAGTCTGGGATTAGCAGATGCCTACTGATGTATATAGGATGAATGAACAACAAGGTGCTACTGTATAGCACAGGCATTATATTTGGTATTCTGTGATAAACCATAATGGAAAAGAATGTATATACATGCAGAACTGAATCACTTTGCTGTATGTCAGAACTTAACACAAAATTGTAAATCAATCATACTTCAATAAAATTAAAAAACAAAATAAGAGTAAAATATAAAACTGAACTGCTTAAAATTGAATCAGAATAGGTAATGAAGAGCCCTTCCTAGTTTAACCTGCTTATTCCTAAAATACAGCTCAGGTATCACTGTTATAGGATATTTCTTATTATTGGATGTAGTGGTGGTGGTTTAGTTGCCAAGTCATTCTTGTGACCCTGTGAACTGTAGCCTGCCAGTTCATGGGATTCCCTCTGTCCATGGAATTCTTCAGGTAGGAATACCGGAATGGCTTACCATTTCCTTCTCCAGGGGTTCTTCCCCGAGCCAGGGATTGAACCCGTGTCTCCTGCATTGTAGGGAGATCATTTACCACTGATCCACTAGGGAAGTATTATTGTATATAAATTATTTATGCATGTATGCATGCTAAGTTGCTTCAGTTGTGTCCAACTCTTTGCAACCCTATGGACTGTAGTCTGCCAGGCTCCTCTGTTATATTCCTACCTTAATAATTAAGAATGCACCTCCAGAACTGAATGGACAAACTCCCAACAGAACTTGAAACTCATGGAGACAAAATTATCAGAATGCTAAAATCATTAACACATGTAAGAATTCAGATTTTGTCAAAAGAAACTTTATAAAACGGACCAAAGGTGTTTGACAACATTTATGTACCAAGCATTTCAATGTTTCTGTAGAATGCATGCTTATCCTGGTTTCCGTCATAAAAAATGACAAGATTTTATGGCCCTAACCTCTTTGTCCAAGGGATGACTTAACATTTATGACATAGTTTGCCTCCGAGAGTTACCAATGACACAGGAAGGTGACTAGATAAAATACCCAACACAGTTGATGGGGATAACTTTAATTATCTCAGTAGGGGGTTTTGAACTACTTAATTGTGGGATTTTTTTTCTAAGTAAACTTTACATATTAAGATGCCTTGTTCTCAAACGAATTTAAAAATAACTCATAGGAAAGGCACAAACAGTGGCAATTTGGAGATGTAAATCAGATTGCAAAAAACAGATAGGTTTCGTAAATCTGAGAGTATTTTTGGACTCTCTTGTTTTCTTCTTTTTATAAATAACCTGCCGTTGGGCTCCAAGGGCATTACTGTTCATCCTTGTGTGGGTGGTATAATTACACAGAATAGTTTAAGTGAAAAAAGCATTATATAAATGTTAGGTTGCAATCAGAACTTGATGTCACCTATATCATTGGAGTCTAATATTCTTGCATTAAATGCCAAAAACAAGAGATAAAGTTTTCATTCTAAAAATAGCACCTAATGAAGAGAAATAATTAAGCTTCTGATTAAAAGCTCAAATACTCCTCATTCTTTGTCTTTTTCCTGGGTAATTAATTCTGGTGATACTTGAAAGTATCAAAGCCTTGAAAGATAAAATTTTGAAGGTTATCCCCTCTTTCCCATTGGGGGTCATAAGATAAATGGGTGCTGTCTGCAATAAATTTTTAGAAAGAATGTTCTTTTTCAGCCTCCAGTATCATCTTTAATACCTACTAGATTTTACATGCTCTGTGCTTATCTTCCCTTCTCTGTAGTTGAAAATATATTCCCCTTTCTGGAGAAACACCTAATTTTTTAACCTCCTTAAGCCAAAATGTCAAATTTCCTTTACATCATCAATATTTACTGTATGTGCATTTTATTGCCTGATACTGTGGTAGGCACCATAAAAGACACAGAAAAATAATAGGACATTTTTTTCTCTCAAAAATTTCTCTGAAGAAAGAAATCCCATCTTGCACTTGTCTAAACCAGTGTTTAGCTAATATATATTGATTTAACTTGACATGGAAATGAGATGAAGGAATATATCAGTGACACATCTGATGTTGAGTTTTATGATGAATGTATCAGAGATTATATTATGTGTTAGAAATTGTGTTGATAAGATTATATCTACATTTTCAGATTTTCTTATTTTTCTAATACAACAATAATGCATATTCTTTCAAGAACCTCTTAAAATTAAAAAGGAGTATAAAAATGGAAAACAGGTTTTTCAGTATATAATTATAATCATTGATAGCACCATTTTGATATTTTTTCCTATTTTTTGTGCATGAATTAACATATTATTGTAATTTATTTGTATATGGAATTTTGATTTTATGTAATATGATTGCTTTTTCAGTTAACATGCTATGCAAATATTTTTCACATCAGTCCCTCTTTTAGTCATCAGCTCTTTAATACACTTGGTCCTCACTCTTTCAGGGGAATTTACTAGAGGGTCAAGCTCTAAAAACTACTCCTTGTCCTAATGAAGATTATAAACATGGCTAAGATACAGATAATAGATAAACAATTTCAATTCAGAAGGATAGGTTATGAGGAAAGTAAGATTAAACTATATATAGCCACAAACTGACTCTTGAATGTCATAGTATACCTATAGTTGTTCACCATTTTCTATGATATTTGTTGTACCTTTGCTGGCCCATCAGCTATTCTTGCATATATGACTTTTACTAATAACCACACTTTGGAATGACCTCCTCTCGACCCTTATCTTTTCATCTTCTGTTTCATACAGTTTAGCTTCTTAGATGACTATTTTCTTAGAAATGTTTTGAACTGATTCGATCGTTTTGGATATTTATGGACTCTTCACACTGAAGGAGATTTAAGTCCTAGGCATATTATTGGCGAGCGCTTGGTATAAATTGACAGTTCATAGAAATCCTCTGTTGCTATGTCACTTCTTAGAGTTTTATCGACTCTAAGTAGGACGTTCCTGAGTAGGACGTTTGGTAGCCTGTGGACAGGAAATTGCTATAGAATCTTTCCTTGTGATTTGAGGAAAGAGGAGTCCCTAAATGTACGATAGTTATGTGAAAGATGTTTTTGTATTCTCACTCTTTTTCTATGAAAACCCTAACCTATTAGGGATTTATCTTTTTATAAGTGAGGAAACTGAGTTGAAAAGTAGGAATAACTTGCATAAGCTCACAAAACTACTCAGTGGAAATGAATAATGAATATTCTGTCTGATTCTTTGAATCTAAGTTGGTATATTTCATATATTCTAAAATTCTTATGAATTATCTTTTGAAATACTGCCTGAAACCAAGTTTCTCTTTTCTTTTTGAATTCCAGTTTAAACATAATGTTAGGACTTCTCACCATGTAGTCCTTGTCTCTTCCCCTCTGTTTATATTTATATCTTTTTTATTTCTTTACAATTTATCTTGGTTCATTTCTACTAAACTGTTTCTAATTAACAACTCTTCTTTTTCCATTTGCTACCATCTATGTTCAGTATGTTTACTACTGATTGTTGTACATTTTATTTCTAGAAATCATTTTGTTTCTTTTTCAGATAGTTTCCTGTTACCTGTCTATATTTCCGATTGTGTTATTTATTTAAAGAGAGTAAGATGATTGTTTTGTAATGTTTGATAGTTCTTATACCTAAGCTTTGTGTGAGTCTGTTTCTAAGTTACATTTTTATATTTCTTCTTCCTCATGGTGACTTAAGGGCATGGTTCCCTTTGGTGTGCTAATATTTGCCTTGGGGAAGATGTTTGTGAGAATTCTTCAAAGAGTAAGGGTGTGCGCCAAGACAGAAGAAACCCCCCAAGGCAGATTCAAAGCTCTTATTTCCCTGGTTCACTTAGCCTTGGGTATCTTAGGTGCATTTCTCTGTAGCACACTCTACTGGTGCAATATATCAAGCACATTTTTTGTTTGTTGTGTTTCCTTTGCCTTTCCATACTGTTTTCAGTTCAGTTCAGTGACTCAGTCATGTCCAGCTCTTTGCAACCCCATGAGTTGCAGCATGCCAGGCCTCCCTGTCCATCACCAACTCCCGGAGTTCACCCAAACTCTTGTCCATAGAGTCGGTGATGCCATCCAGCCATCTCATCCTCTGTCATCCCCTTCTCCTCCTGCCCCTAATCCCTCCCAGCATCAGAGTCTTTCCCAGTGAGTCAACTCTTCGCATGAGGTGGCCAAAGTACTGGAGTTTCAGCTTTAGCTTCATTCCTTCCAAAGAACACCCAGGGCTGATCTCCATTAGGATGGACTGGTTGGATCTTCTTGCAGTCCAAGGGACTCTCAAGAGTCTTCTCCAACACCACAGTTCAAAAGCATCAATTCTTCGGTGCTCAGCCTTCTTCACAGTCCAACTCTCACATCCATACATGACCACAGGAAAATCCATAGCCTTGACTAGACGGACCTTAGTCGGCAAGGTAATGTCTCTACTTTTGAATATGCTATCTAGGTTGGTCATAAATTTCCTTCCAAGGAGTAAGCGTCTTTTAATTTCATGGCTGCAATCACCATCTGCAGTGATTTTGGAGCCCCCCAAAATAAAGTCTGACACTGTTTCCAGAACCAGTCAGATGTTTGCCTGTCCTGCACCAGAATCAGTGGTAGTAGTGTGGAGTACCAGTTCTGGTTCACTTTCTTCTGATGGTGTAGATTTAGAGGAATCCTTTAATAACCTAAATAGGAAAAGAATTTGAAAAAGAAGAAAGGTATGCATGTTTCTAACTGAATAACTTTGCTGTATACCTGAAACTAACATAACATTGTAAATTAACAAGTGTTCAGTATAAAATAAAAATTAAAGAAGATTTAGAAGAGTTTCTACAAATTGTAAAGCAGTGTCCTCTCTATAGCTTTTCACCTAGAGAAGCCCAATGAGACTGCAGACCAGAGACCAAATTTGTCAGATTGACAGACAGATACCCTCAAGGTAAAAGCAATATTAGCACTCTGATAACTCACTGCTCTAGAGTTATTTTTTATTCCTCAGAATTTGCCTCAGCAGTATTTCACTATCTTCTCTTCTGTGCTTTAATATTCATGAAAAATATTTGTTTATCTTGTATACTAGTTGTTTCTACCTAACCTAGCTCTTCATGCCAGAAGAGAAACTGTCTTAGTCAGCTTCAAAGCTGGGACTCGTAACTGATCTGCCTTTAGGTTCCAATGAATATTCTATTATTTTCTTTTAATGCTGCATTCCACCGACCATAATTGTTTGATAGGTTTTTTTTTTTTAACCAATAAATCCACATGTCCTTCATGTAAGGGCCAATTAAAAACAATAATTTGCAAGAAGTTAGCCTGGATAATGTTTCCTCAAGCACACCTAGTTAAAACCTAATGTACAAACTCTTTACCAGTTGTACAGAAATGGGGTTTCCCACTTGGAAATTTAAGACTATGATGTGTTCTCAACTTTCAGGGCCTTGCAATTCTTTTAAATCACAAGATACAGGAATTTATAGAGTTTGATGTGCAAGTGATGGTGTACTTAATATGTTATATGAGTAGTGCAGTGTCCTCTAATGCTCCCTGGACCAACATAAAAACAAATAGTTGCATCTCATTGGAGCTGTTAAAACACAAGAAATTTTAATAAATAAGAATTATGATGCAATAAAATTTATCATTATGTGAGAATTTGGGAGTGCACTAAATGTCTTTGAAAATCCATATTATTCTTTTGCTCTTCCTGTTTCTATTCCATTCTACAATTGTAATGAAATCTTTAGGTATTTCTTAGGGGAATTTTTAAATCGAAACTGCCCTCAAATCCCTTTTTCTCTAAAATAAATCCAGGATTGAATTTTAAGATTATTTTCCTCTTTCAGAATAGGAAACCTACACATTCTATGTGGATTTCACATTTACAGAAATTTATAACTGCTGTTCTAGTTCTGATATTTTTTCTTTCTCTGTGTACTCTGTAGCAGTTGCTGCCACTGCCCTGTCAATTGGTCCTTAACGATTACCATTTCCAAGCACACTGATACTATTTCCAGCTGCTAGAATCTGTGACTCTTTCTTGGCCCTGTGAGCCACCTATTTACTGATGCAGACTGGAAGTACCAAAGAATTCTGAAAGCATTTAACACATTTAAAGCATTTAAAAGAGGTAGCATTTAACCAATGATTGTTAGATGTTGGTGGATAAATGCTTCTGTTCTCTTACTGCTTAGATGGGATAACAGGTTTGCATTCTCTTCTCTCTCCCAGATTTTACCAGTGTGATTAAGCTGCATTCATCATGGTGGTAACTTGCTTGATAAGAGACTTATTTTGGGCTTTCTTATCTCCCCTGTCTCACTTTCCTGCTCTCCTCATGAAGATTCCTAGTATCACTCCAAATAAATGATCTGTACTTAAATTATTGGAGTAAAGTCCAGTTCTGGGGGAAGCCAAGTAAAGACCCAATGCTTCTTCCTCCCTCAAAACACATTACCATGGAAAAGGCACCGTTGAACTGAAAAACAGCATTTTAATGTTGAATTTGTCTTTTGTTTTCCTGAATCATCACAGAGTTCACAAATACTCAAATTTCATTTCAGTTCAGTCGCTCAGTCCTCTCCAGCTCTTTGTGACCCCATGGACTGCAACACACCAGGCTTCCCTGTCCATCATCATCCAAACTCCCAGACTTTGCTCAAACTTATGCCCATCATTTCTGTGATGCCATCCAACCATTTCATCCGCTATCATACCCTACTCCTCCTGCCTTCAGTCTTTCCCTGCATCAGGGTCTTTTCTAATCAGTTCTTCCCATCAGGTGGCCAAAGTATTGGAGCTTCAGCCTCAGCATCAGTCTTTCCAATGAATATTCAAGACTGATTTCCTTTAGGATTGACTGGTTTGATCTTGCATTCCAAGGGATCTCAAGAGTCTTCTCCAACATGACAACTCAAAAGCATAGACTCTTTGGCACTCAGCTTTCTTTATGGTCCAACTCTCACATCCATACATGACTACTGGAAAAACCATAGCTTTAACTACATGGACCTTTATCTGTAAAGTAATGTCTCTGCTTTTTAATATCTTGTCTAGGTTTGTCATAGCTTTTCTTCCAAGGAGCAAGTGTCTTTTAGTTTAATGGCTGCAGTCACCATCTGCAGTGATTTTGGCATCCAAGAGAATAAAATCTGTCACAGTTTGCATTGTTTATCCATCTGTTTGCCATGATGGGACTGGATGCCATGATCTTAGTTTTTGGAATGTTGAGTTTTAAGCCAGCTTTTTCACTCTCCTCTTTCACTTTCATCAAGAAGCTCTTTAGTTCTTCCTTGCTTTCTGCCCTAAGGGTAGTATATTCTGCATATCTGAAGTTATTGATATTTCTCCTGGCAATCTTGATTCCAGCTTTTGCTTCATCTAGTCCAGCATTTTGCATTATATACTTTGAATGACTGATGCTGAAGCTGAAGCTCCAATACTTTGGCCACCTGATGCAAAGAATTGACTCATTTGAAAAGACCCTAATGCTGGGAAAGATTGAAGGCAGGAGAAGAAGGGGATCTCAGAGGATGAGATGGTTGGATGATATCACCGAACCAATGGACACGAGTTTGAATAAACTCCAGGAGTTCGTGATGGACAGGGAGGCTGGGAATGCTGGGTCTCAAAGAGCTAGACAGGACTGAGTGACTGAACTGGCTGACTGACTCTGAATATAAGTTAAATAAGCAGGGTGACAATACACAGCCTTGATGTACTTCTTTCCTGATTTGGAACCAGTCCATTTTTCCATGTCCTTTTCTAACTGTTGCTTCTTGGCCTGCATATTGATATCCCAGGAGGCAGGTAAGGTGGTCTTGCATTCCCATCTCTTGAAGAGTTTTCCAGTTTGTTGTGATCCACAATCAAAGGATTTGCATAGTCAATGAAGCAGAAGTAGTTATTTTTTGAGAATTCTCTTGCTTTTTATATGATCCAATGAATTTTGGCAATTTGATCTCTGGTTCATCTGCCTTTTAGATCTATAGACAGAGTGCCTGAAGAACTATGGATAGAGGTTTGTAACATTGTGTAGGAGGTGGTGGTCAAAACCAGCCCCAAGAAAAAGAATTGCAAAAAGGCAAAATGGTTTCCTGAGGAGGCCTTACAAATAGCTAAGAAAAGAGAAGCAAAAGGCAAAGGAGACAAGGAAAGATATAAACATCTGAATGCAGAGTTCCAAAGAATAGCAAGAGGAGATAAGAAAAACTTACTAAGTGATCAGTGCAAAGAAATAGAGGAAAACAATAGAATGGGAAAGACTAGAGATTCCTTCAAGAAAATTAGAGATACCAAGGGAACATTTCATGCAAAGATGGGCACAATAAAGGACAGAAGCAGTATGGACCTAACAGAAGCAGAAGATATTAAGAAAAGGTGGCAAATATACACGAAACAACTATGTAAAAAAGATCTTAATGACCTGGATAACCACGATGGTGTGCTCACTCATCTAGAGCCAGACATCTTGGAGTCCGAAGTCAAGTAGGCCTTAGGAGGCATCACTATGAACAAAGCTAGTGTAGATGATGGAATTCCACCTGAGCTGTTTCTAATCCTAAAAGATGATGGTGTGAAAGTGCTGCACTCAATATGCCAGCAAATTTGGAAAACTCAGCAGTGGCCACAGTACTGGAAAAAGTGTTTTTATTCCAATCCAAAAGAAAGGCAATGCCAAAGAATACTCAAATGTACATAGTGTAAGGGAAATCCTAGTATAAAATAAGCTTACTAAAAGCTTTAGTTGCTTATTTAAATTTATAGAGTAGATAGGTAGGTAGTAGCAGCTGTTAGTAAAAAGTAACAGATAATGCTTTGGAAGTCATAGAGAATATATGTTTCATATGTATCAATATCTCACAACATTCATATTTTACTGGTACTTTTTTAATAAGAATTTTTCAAGGAAGAAACAGAGGAAATCAATGGTGAAATGACTTATCTATGGTTAAGGTTTATCTGTGTTAGAGATGGCCATCAAACTAACCCACCCCAGAGGCTACAGTTGTTTTTTTTTTTAATTTTTATTTTTACTTTATTTTACTTTACAATACTGTATTGGTTTTGCCATACATTGACATGAATCCACCGTGGGTATACATGAGTTTTAAACTCCATTTTCTGATGGATTAAAGCACAGTTTTATTTCTGGGCAGGAGGTGAAGGTAAACCATCTATCCTTTGAAAGTGTCTATAAATATTTTTAAAGTCTGTGATGAAATAAAAGTGAGTCTTAAAATATGCTACTGTTTTCATGGGCAATCAGGAGGAGAAGTTAATCATATTAATGTTAAATCAGACCCTTCTCTTGCCTGTTTACAAAGGTATAAATGCTAGCAAACTGAATTTGGTGTGAGGATTATCCAGCTCTGGCTCTACTCGTCTCCTTCTTTAGACTAAGGTCTTGCCTTGGAAACATTCTTTCCAAGCATTTGATTTAACCAATTAATCAGTACAGCTAGGGCTCTTGTTGTTCAGTTGTTAATTTGTCTCCAACTATTTGCAACCTCATGGACTTCAGCATTCCAGGCTCCTCTGTCCTCCAGTATCTCCCAGAGTTTGCTCAGAGTCATGTCCACTGAGTTGGTGATGCCATCCGACCATCTCATCCTCTGCATCCCCCTTCTCCTTTGGCCTGCATCAGTCCTTCCAATGAATATACAGGTTTGATTTCCTTTAGGATTGACTGGTTTGACCTCTTTGCTGTCCAAGGGACTCTCAAGAGTCTTCTCTAATACCACAGTTCAAAAGCATCAAATCTTTAGCACTCAGCCTTATTTCACCCTCTGTCCATAGAGGGTATTTGCTCTTCTGAAAGAGATGGGAATACCAGACCACCTGACCTGACTCCTGAGAAATCTGTATGCAGGTCAGGAAGCAACAGTTAGAACTGGACATGGAACAACAGACTGGTTCCAAATAGGAAAAGGAGTACGTCAAGGCTGTATATTGTCACCCTGCTTATTTAACTTCTATGCAGAGTACATCATGAGAAACACTGGGGTGGAGGAAGCACAAGCTGGAATGAAGATTGTCAGGAGAAATATCATTAACCCCAAATATGCAGATGACACCACCCTCATGGCAGAAAATGAAGAAGAACTAAAGAGCTTCTTGATGAACGTGAAAGAGGAGAGTGAAAAACTTAGCTTCAAGCTCAACATTCATGTATGGATGTGAGAGTTGGACTGTGAAGAAAGCTGAGCACCGAATAATTGATGCTTTTGAACTGTGGTGTTGGAGAAGACTCTTGAGAGTCCCTTGGACTGCAAGGAGATCCAAAAAGTCCATCCTAAAGGAGATCAGTCCTGGGTATTCATTGGAAAGACTGATGTTGAAGCTGAAAACTCCAATACTTTGGCCACCTGATGTGAAGAGCTGACTCACTTGAAAAAACCCTGATGCTGGGAAAGACTGGGGGCAGGAGGAGAAGGGGATGACAAAGGATAAGATGGTTGGATGGCATCACTGACTCGATGGACATGGGTTTGGGTGGACTCTGGGAGTTGGTGATGGACAGGGA
Source organism: Redunca redunca (assembly GCA_006410935.1). Lineage (NCBI taxonomy): Eukaryota > Metazoa > Chordata > Mammalia > Artiodactyla > Bovidae > Redunca > Redunca redunca. The sequence goes on from SJYQ01006503.1 coordinate 424,366, forward strand.
GGCCTAGCGTGCTGTGATTCATGGGGTCGCAAAGAGTTGGACATGACTGAGTGTCTGAACTGAACTGAACAGCCTTCTTTATGGTCCATCTCTCACATCCATACATGACTACTGGAAAAACCATAGCTTTGACTGTAGGGCCATTTGTTAGCAAAGTAATGTCTCTGCTTTTTAATATGCTGTCTAGGTTTGTCATATCTTTTCTTCCAAGGAGCAAGTGTCTTTCAATTTCGTGACTGCAGTCTCCATCATCAGTGATTTTGGAGCCCAAGGAAGTAAATTCTATCACTACTCCCACTTTTCCCCATCTATTTGCCATGAAGTAATGGAACAAGATGCCATGATCATATTTTTTTGAATGTTGAGTTTCAAGCCAGCTTTTTCAGTCTCCTCTTTTACCCTTATCAAGAGGCTCTTTGCTTCCTCTTCACTTTCTGTCATTAGCGTAGTATCATCTGAACATCTGAGGTTGTTGATATCTCTCCCCGCAATCTTGATTCCAGCTTATGCTTCATCCAGCCCATTCCAGCTTATGCTTCATCCAGCCCAGCATTTCACTTGATGTACTCTGCATAAAAATTAAATATGCAGATTGACAATGTGCATCCTTGTTGTACTCCTTTCCCAATTTGAATCTGTCAGCTATTCCATGTCCCATTTAACTGTCACTTCTTTATCTGCACACAGGTTTCTCAGGAAGCAAGTAAGGTGGTCTGGTATTCCCATCTCTTTAAGAATTTTCCACAGTTTGTTGTGATCCACACAGTCAAAGTCTTTCATGTAGTCAGTGAAGCAGAAGTAGATATAGTTCTGGAATTCCTTTGCTTTTTCCATAATCGAGTGAATGTGATCCAATTTGATCTCTACTTCCTCTGTCTCTTTGAAACCCAGTTTGTACATCTTGAAATTATCAGTTCAAGAGCAACAAGGCTATTGATCTTCTACAAAATGCATATAAAATTGTTGCCACTTTTCTTATTCAAAATGGAAATAACCCTCAGTCATTCATGTTGACTCCAGTACAGTAACATCAGTAATATAATTTTGTATGTTTCCTTTGGGAACTGATGGATGTTGCCTTATCTAGTAATGGCATATTAAATTAAAGATCACAGATGTTAAAAGTAAACATGAATTCCTTTAAGCTTTATGTGAGCTTCCTTGGTGGCTCAGTGGTAAAGAATCTGCCTGCAATGCAAGAGACCTGGGTTCCATCCCTGGGTCAAGAAGATCCCCTGGAGGAGGCCATGGCGACCCACTCCAGTACTCTTGTCTAGAGAATCCCCTGGATAGAGGAGTGTGGTGGACTGCAGTCCATAGGATCACACAGAGTCACACATGACTGAAGCAGTTAATCAGCTACAGCAGCAAGTTTTATGTATTAACCTTTTTATGGGTATATGATTCTTCTTCTACATGATACAGTATCATTTATGAGAGATGTATCTTCATTTTTTCACTTTTATTTTCATCTTTTTCAGGTATAGTTGATTTACAATGTTATATTAATTTGTGTTATACAGTGAAGTGATTCAGTTATACATACATATATATATATACATATATATATATATATTATATAGTTTTCCATATTCTTCTCCATTATGGTTTATCATGCTGCTGCTGCTGCTAAGTCGCTTCAGTAGTGTCTGACTCTGTGCGACCCCATAGGTGTCAGCCCACCAGGCTCCCCTGCCCCTGGAATTCTCCAGGCAAGAACACTGGAGTGGGTTGCCATTTCCTTCTCCAATTCATGGAAGTGAAAAGTGAAAGGGAAGTCACTTAGTCGTGTCCGACTCTTAGCGACCCCATGGACCGCAGCCTACCAGGCTCCTCCATCCATGGGATTTTCCAGGCAAGAGTACTGGAGTGGGCTGCCATTGCATATTGCATATAGTTCTTTGTGCTATAGAGTAGAAACTCATTGTTTATCCATTCTATGTATGTAATAATCTGAATCTGCTTATCCCAAAATCCCATTCAGTCTCTCTTTGTTAACCACTAGTCTTTGTTTGTGGGTGTGGAGAAACATATCTTTATAAATATGACTAATTCTTTAAATACTGTCTGGTAGCTGTTACACATGTAAAGCCCTGAAATTTAGAGATCTGACAAAAGAGAATTGAAGTTATCACTTTATGTAGAAAACATCAAAGAGTAGAAAGCAACATTAAAATGGGAGTTAGAATCTATGAAGCTTTGCTTAGTTAGAATTAAAAAAACAAAAAACAAAAAAAAACCCTTCTAGTAGAAGTTAGAAGTCACAGAATCTGTGAGGTTTTGCTTCCAGATGTTGCAAAGGAGTGAAAGGTTATACTTTGATAGGGTCTTGAGAACTTAGCATTTTCTCTGGGTGAGATGGGGGCCACTGAAGGAAAATGACCAAAAGAATCCTGTGAGTTCACTTGCTTTTTAACAAAGTGATTCTGGGTGTTAGGTTGGGGCGTTGACTCCAGGGGACAAGACACAGTCAGAAGGCCATTTGAGAGACTGTGCAAAAATCCATATAAAATATCAGGTGGCTTGGATCAGGAGAACAGCAGTATGGGTAGTGAGAGGAAGTAGATTTCTGGGCATATTTGTAGTTAAATCTAGCAGGAGTTACTGGCACTACGGGGTGTGGGGTTTTGAAAAAGGCATCAAGGGCAATACCAAGGTTTGCGGCCGGAGCAAAGTGGGGGGTGGATCTGTCATGAACACCATGAAAATAAAGATATGAAGATAAAGATAAAAAAGATAAAAAGTGAAGATAAAGACGCCAAGAAAAAGTTAAATTAGGGGCAGCAAGAGAGAGAGAAATTCAGTGTTTGTGGAATTTCAGATGCTTTCTGTAGAGCACTGAGAAACTCTAGAAATTCTAGAAAAGAGTTTGTTTTCAGAAAGCACTCATGAACCAGCTCTTGCCGAATATATGACGCCGGTGCCAGTGTTTTTGTTTGTTTGCTTGCTTGTTTGTTTTTTAAGCTAAACCCTTTCTGGCTGAAAAGTCCTTCATTGTCCAATAAACTTTTTCATGTTGTTTTTGATGAAGAAGAGTCAAATTAAATATGAACATTCCTCCACTCCCTCTATGAGATAATGGAACCCATTTTTTCATCAGCCTAACACCAACAGCAACAACAAAGTTCTACTTATTTGAATCCTCTTGGCTGGCATGTACTCCACATCCATTACTTGATCTAAAATCAGTGCTCATATATCTAGTCACCTGCTCAGAGAGGCTATTCATTAATTTTTAACAGGTGAAATTTAACTTATTCACATTACAAATGGATGAGTGTGGGCTTAGGTTGCTGTTCTAGTCCCACCTGCACCCCCTTCCTCTCAAAGAGAGCTGTTTTGGCGTGTTGAAGAAAAAATCAGGCCAAACGAAACTTAAGCTTCTCATTTCTGGCATGCTTAAAGCCCAGCATGTAAATGTGGCCCATGAGAGAAGCAAAGACAAGCTTACAAACAGATGTTTTCACGGGTAAACCATTGATTTTTAACCTTGAGGAGATAATAAAGCCATGTCAGCATCTATTAATCAGCATGAGAGAGAAGTCGTCTATGTCCCCCAGGGGCTTACGGTGCTGAGAAGTGAAGAGTGGTGGCGATGCCAGTGTGACACGTCTAATACTGTAAAGCCTTAGATCTCTTTGAGGCTGGCATCTTGTACTGAGAGACCCAAATAGAAGCAGCATATTTATAGAGTGTCCCTACAGCTCCTACAGCTGACCACAGATCTTTCCATGTTTCCTCACACCATCTTCCAGACTGATAATTAGCCGGTGCAACCGGCTTTCAAATCACTGTGCCAGTTGCCAATATTTCCAAAAGTATTTAAAATGATTATATTTTAAAACAGATGTTTTCCCTGCAAAAATATTTTCTTTTATAATTATCAGGAAATAGGAGTAAACAAACAAAAACAATTACAAAGTGAAAGCACCTTTAATTCCACACCTGGAGGAATGCACCATGCGTTATTTGGAAATAATCCTCTAAACAGAGATACTGATGTGTGTTTGTGCCTTTACAAAATACTCATTGGGCATATACTCTTTCTAATCTTTTCATTTAAGATATGTCATTTGCATGTTTCCATACAAATAAATATTCTTTCACAAGTTTATTGTCAAGTAAGTGTTCTTTTATAATTTTATTGCTTTGTGGTTACTTAGGAGTTCGCTGTGTGGATAATTCAAAAATTTTTTAACCAAATCTGTTGTTGGACTGTTAGACTTATTCTCCCTTTTATCTATCTTAAATAATTCTATGGTGACCATCCTTGAAAATATGGATATACATGTTAATTATCATGGAGATTTATTTATTTTTCCTTAAATTTTGTTAAAGTAGAGATAGAACTTAAACACAGAAATGTGTCCATTCCTGTGAGTATACACTCAAGAGATGTCCACCAGTGAGTCCAGCTGTGTATACGGAACATGACAAGGAAAAAGAACTAGTCCAACCCCAGGAACTTGCCTGGACCCTTTCCAGTAGCTCCTCACCCTCCAAGGAAAATACTAGCTTCACTTCTGACCTCATAGATGAGTTCTGCTTGCTTTTGAACTTTTTTGAAAGGAGTCATGTTTTGTATTCTCTCTCATGTCTGGCATCTTCCTCCCAGCAACATGTCTTATCTGTCCCCACTGTTGTGTGTAGTTGAGGCTATTTTTGTTTCTCACTGGTGTGTAACAGGGGCCTGTAGATATTTTCTTTAAAGGAGTCGATACAAAATATTTTAGGCTTTGCAGGACACATCCAATGGCTCAGTGGTAAAGAATTCACCTGCTAAAGCAGGAGACCCAGGAGACCTAGGTTCAATCCTTGGGTTGGGAAGGTCTCTTGGAGGAGGGCATGGCAACCCACTCCAGTATTCTTGCCTGGAGAATCCCATGGACAGAGGAGCCTGGTGGGCCACAGTCCATGGGCTGCAAAGAGTCGGACACAACTGAACAACTGAGCACAAGCATGAGGACACACATAGAACTGTGACATATTCTTCTCTCTGTGGGTGTTTTACCAATCCCTTAAGAATACAGAAGCTATTCTTAGTTTTCAAGCCTTACAAAAACAAACTTCATATCAGAACTAACCCAAAGGCCATAGTTGGTTAGTCCTTGCCACGTGGCAAGGATACGAATATATCACACTTTATCTATTTTACTCTGGATAGACATTCACTTCTGGTTTTTGCTTTTTAAGAATAGTGGGGAACACATGAACACCATGGTGGATTCATGTCAATGTATGACAAAACCAATACAATATTGTAAAGTAGCTAGCCTCCCAAAAATAAATAAATAAAGTGAGAAAAAGAAAGAAAGATCAGATCAGAGACTGAGAATAAATAAACCAGAATGCAAACAGTGAAAAAAAAGAATAGTGTAAATATGAACATTATTATACATGTCTTTGATATTCACATCTGTGGGAGAAGGACATAGAATTTCTAGTCATGAGGTATTTGTCTATCCTATTTAGTGGGTTCTGCCAGATGTTTCTAAAGTGATTATACCAAGTTATACTTTTATACTGATTCCACATCCTTGCTAATAGTTGAGAATATGTATCATTTTCCTTCTAAATTTTAACCAATTGAGTATAGGTGCAGTGGTATTCCATGTGGTTTTAGTATTTATTTCATAATTGACTTATGAAGCTAAGTATTTTTTCTTACATCAGTACTCCATTTTAATTTTTTTCTATGAATGTCCTGTTCAAAACTTTTGTCAATTTTTTGGGCATCTATGTCATTTTACTATTGACTTGTAGGAGATATTTATATGTTGTAGGTTTATTGGATATATATATATATATATAACACAAATATTTTCCCTCATTCCATGGCTTGCCATTTTTTCTCTTAAAGGTGTCTTTGGATAAACAGAATCTTTAAAATTTTAATGCAGTCTTTTAATCAATTTTATTTACAGTTAGCACTTTTTATCTTCCTAAGGAAATCTTTGTTTTTTGTCCCCACTCCCTTTAAAGATTTGTTGTTTTACCATTCACCTTTACCTGTAATACACTTAGACTTGTTTTTCATATATGGTTCAAGTTGTAGGGGGCAAGGAGAGATAAGAAAGCCTTCCTTAGTTATCAGTGCAAAGAAATAGAGGAAAACAATAGAATGGGAAAGACTAGAGATCTCTTCAAGAACATTAGAGCATTTCATGCAGAGATGGGCACAAAAAGGGCAGAAATGATATGGACCTAACAGAAGCAGAAGATATTAAGAAGAGGTGTCAAGAATACACAGAACTACACAGAAAAGATCTTCATGACCTGCATGATGATGACGGTGTGATCACTCACCTAGAGCCAGACATCCTGGGGTGCGAAGTCAAGTGGACCTTAGGAAGCATCACCAAGAACAAAGCTGGTGGGAGGTGATGGACTTTCAGTTGAGCTATTTCAAATCCTAAAAATGATGCTGTTAGAGTGCTACACTCAATATGTCAGCAAATTTGGAAAACTCAGCAGTGGCCACAGTACAGGAAAAGTTCAGTTTTCATTCCAGGCCCAAAGAAGGACAATGCCAAAGAATGTTCAAACTACAACAAAATTGCACTCACCTCACACACTAGCAAAGTAATGCTCAAAATTTTCCAAGCCAGGCTTCAATAGAACATGAACTGTGAATGTCCAGATGTTCAAGCTGGTTTTAGAAAAGGCAGAGGAACTAGAGATAAAATTGCCAACATCTGTTCAGTTCAGTTCAGTTCAATTCCTCAGTTGTGTCCAACTCTTTGTGACCACATGGACTGCAGCAAGCCAGTCTTCCTTGTCCCACCAACTCCTGGAGTTTACTCAAGTTTATGTCCATTGAGTTGGTGATGCCATCCAACCATCTTATCCTCTGTCATCCTCTTTTCCTCCAGCCTTCAATCTTTCCCAGCGTCAGGGTCTTTTCCAATGAGTCAGTTCTTCGTATCAGGTGGCCAAAGTATTGGAGTTTCAGCTTCAATGTCAGTCCTTCCAATGAATATTCAGGACTGATTTCCTTCAGGATTGACTGGTTTGATCTCCTTGGAGTCCAAGGGACTCTCAAGAGTCTTCTCCAACATCACAGTTCAAAAGCATCAGTTCTTCAGGGCTCAGTTTTCTTTATAGTCCAACTCTCACATCCATACATGACTGGAAAAACCATAACCTTGACTAGACGGACCTTTGTTGACAAAGTAATGTCTCTGCTTTTTAATATGCCATCTAAGAGGTCATAACTCTCCTTCCAAGGAGTAAGCGTCTTTTAATTTCATGGCTCCAGTCACCATCTGCAGTGATTTTGGAGCTCAAAAAAATGAAGTCTGTCACTGTTTCCCCATCTTTTTGCCATGAAGTGATTGGACAAGATGACATGATCTTCATTTCCTGAATGTTGAGCTTTAAGCCAACTTTTTTACTCATAAGTTTGGTGTCCTCTGCATATCTGAGGATATTGCTATTTCTCCTGGCAATCTTGATTCTAGCTTGTGCTTCATCCAGCCCAGCATTTCTCATGATGTACTCTGCATGTAAGCTAAATAAGCAGGGTGAAAACATACAGCCTTGACATACTCCTTTCCCTATTTGGAACCAGTCTGTTGTTCCATGTCCAGTTCTAACTGTTGCTTCCTGACCTTCATACAGGTTTCTGAGGAGGCAGGTCAGGCGGTCTTGTATTCCCATCTCTTTAAGAACTTTCCACAGTTTGTGGTGATCCACACAAAGGTTTTGACATAGTCAATAAAGCAGAAATAGATGCTTTTCTGGAACTGTCTTGCTTTTTTGATAATCCAGTGGATGCTGACAATTTGATCTCTGGTTCCTCTGCCTTTTCTAAAACCATCTTGAACATCTGGGGATGACGGAAGATGAGATGGTTGGATGGCATCACCAACTTGATTGACATGAGTTTGAACAGCCTCTGGAATTTGGTGAGGGACAAGGAAGCCTGGCATGCTTCAGTCCATGGGGTTGCAAAGAGTTGGACATGGCTAAGCAACTGAACTGAACTGGAGGGGGCTGCATATGTGAAAAACAACTCTAAATGTAACACAGGTAAATGTGAATGGTAAAACAACAAAATTTTGGGGGAGTGGGAACAAAAGCAAAAATTTCTTAAGGAAGATAAAAAAGTGCTAATTGTAAATAAAATTGATTAAAAGATTGCATTAAAATTGTAAAGATTCTATTTATCCAAAGACACCTTTAAGGGAAAGGCAGCAATACACACAATAAGGGAAAATAGTTGTAATATATATATCCAATAAACCTATGACATATAAAAAAAGAAAAAAACTCCTACACATCTAGGGTAAAATGACACAGATACCAAAAAAGAATTGCCAAAATGTTTGAACAGGACATTCATAGAAAGCAAATTAAAATGGACAAGCCGTAGGAATCAATATACCTTTCCCCCTGTATGTCTACCCTATCCCCCCAGCACTATTTAGTGAAAATACCATCTTCTTCCCTGCTGTACTTCAGTTATCTCCTAGGCTGTAAATCACATATATTTAGATAACTTGCTGGATTCTCTATTCCATTGGTCTGTTTGTCTGAAATAGTTTTGAAGATCTTCTGAGGTAGTTCAAAACCTACTGAAGAACTAAAATCTTCCAGTTTTACCTTATTCATCTTTAAGATGGTTGGTTAAGAGATTTTCTTACCTTTATACATCCTGTCATTGTATAAAAGTGCTCCTACACAAGCGAGGATATTTGTGGTGTGTTACCAGTTCAAAGAATGGGAAAATTTTGTGTTCTTAATCAACAGGTAGAAAACTAACTGCTGTAGAGATATTAAGAACAGTAGAAGAGAACATGATAAAGATAATAATGGGACATTCTTATTTGGGAAGGACATTAAGTTGACTTTTCTAGCAAAGTTAAGCTCTCCTCTGGAAAGGTTTGTTCTGATTCAGTCAGTTGCTATGTATCAGCCTAATTATCTGGAGAAGGAAATGGCAAACCACTCCAGTACTCTTGCCTGGAAAATCGCGTGGACAAAGGGGCCTGGTGGGCTACAGTCCATGGGGTCGTGAGAGTCCAATGCAACTGAGCAACTTTACTTTCACTTTTCAATTTCATGCAGTGGGGAAGGAAATGGCAACCCACTCCAGTGTTCTTACCTGGAGAATCCTAGGGACGGAGGATCCTGGTGGGCTGCTATCTATGGGGTCACACAACTGAAGCAACTTAGCAGCAGCAGCAGCCCAATTATCTGAATGATTTGTCACTACTAGTATTTTTTTATTAATTTATTTTTCTGTCTCTCTGTTATAGAACATAAATCCCCTGAGATCATAAGCTCTTTATAACCTGAATACATTTCCCCCACTGCCTAAAAGATACCTGCCCCATTGTAGGTGCTCAGTAAATATTGAGTGAGTGGACCTGAGACTAACAAAGAGCAATTTTGCAACAATTAGCATAAATAAATAACTAAAATCAACCATTCCAGGGCTGTGTTTTAGAGGCAAGAAGTTAAAAGAGCCTTTGAAGACAATTAAAAATGAAAAAAAGGAATAAGTCAAGATCTCACCTTTATGTCTGCTGGCTTGTGTGAATATTACATGAATCAATGATTTTTGTCAGAATGGACTTATAAAATGCAAGATTCAACATTTTCCTTTGCTGAAAAGAATACACTTCTTTCATGATGTCACCATCATCTGCTTAATCAGTCATGAAACTCTGTTTCTCTCTATGCATTAGTACAACTTTGCTTCTTAACTATGGCATAACCTAGTGGTTCTCAAAAAGGACAGGAAATATGGTTATAGGCCAGTCTGAGTGTTCACGGAAGTGAATTTAGAGGTAGGAAAGGAAAATCTAGCTGGAGATACATAGCATAGCGATGGCAGTTTGAATCGTATAAGATCATTCAGTTCAGTTCAGTTCAGTCGCTCAGTCATGTCTGACTCTTTGCGACCCCATGAATTGCAGCACGCCAGGCCTCCCTGTCCATCACCATCTCCCGGAGTTCATCCAAACTCATGTCCATAGAGGCGGTGATGCCATCCAGCCATCTCATCGTCTGTCGTCCCCTTCTCCTCCTGCCCCCAATCCCTCCCAGCATCAGGGTCTTTTCAATACTAATCAGTTAAAAAGCTTTGTAGAAATTTTAACTTAAAGAATGTAATATGTATTAACATAAACCAGATACTCCCAACCTCAACAGGTTGTCCAAACTTCACTAGCTCACAGACCACAAATGCTCACACAGAAGGAAGTGGCATGGTTGGATTTTTTTCAAACTGATGGAAGTGTTTTGGTGATAAATTGAAGAACTGCCCTGCTGGCACACTCTGTGTGCATATTAGATAGGAGACTAGTTAGTTTAGATATTAGTTTAGTATTATTAGATAGTTCAGACTTACATCTATTGTCCTGATGTAATTGTTGCTCGACTCTCTTTCATTCTCCAAAGTGTCCAGATTGATTATTTCCATCTTACCCCAGTCTCAGCTCATGCAGACAGCCCCCTGGCCATGATGAGGCCCCTTGTATTGGAAGTCACAGTAACAGTCAAACCCCAGGAAGTATTTCAACCGCCATAAAAGGCTGTCCAGTGGTTGCTGCTATTGGTCTTTCCCCCTCGGCATGTAGCAAAACTGCAGGATTCTTACAAGGTAAAGGTAAAGAGTATGGGGAAGCTCAAGATTAGAGTTCACCAAGCCACAGAGGACAGTTGGTATTTGGGGAAATCCTTCCTGGGTTGCTTTCTGAGCTGTGATGGGAGCTTAAGAACTGCCAGTGTTATTTTGGCAGCCAACTCAACAGAGCTGCTCACAGTCCAAAATATTTAAAAGCTCCAGGAAAAAAAAAAATAGTCCGTTTCTTCCCTCTGTCACATACCACACTTCTGGGAGTCTGAAATATCTTACCGAGCACTTTATTCAATCTAAATTTAAATAGAACTTTCCCCCACTTCCCAAGAGAGAAACAACAATGAACTAGAGGAGAATGAGAGGAACTGGAAGAGGTAATTCTCCATATCATTTGGTTAATCTATTCTTGTTTATTAATTTATTACATGGAACAGTAAGTTTAATGGCTTTAACTTTGAAGTGGAAAAGAAGCCCCTGAAGTATACTTTCAAAAAATGCAATAATGACTTTAGAAAGATCTAGGACAGGGAATGCATTTAATGTTTTCACTTATTTTCCAAGAAGTGCTTTAACCTTAGCCTTCAGATTTATCATTTTACATCAGCCCAAATAAACTATCTCCATAAGAAACCATGTATTATTAAAAATCAGAACAGTTTCCTATATTTATTAGCTTTAGTCATAAAATTGCTATTAGAAATAGCATACAGATGAGTTTGATATCCATAAAATCATTGAAACATAACATGATATTTACTACCTGTGGTACATAATTACACTCATATGCTCTGAGTTGCATTTATTTCTGTCACTGAATAATTATTTTCAGCAAGTGGTGCTGCACTTTCAGAAGTCGAATTTTAATTTCCTCATTCCTTTTCTACTTCTCATTTTGAAAAGATGTAATTTCAAGAAAGAGTCTTTAGGGAAAAAAGTCTTCTTAGCATGTGTATCATTTTTTATTATTTTTGTTTTTTTCAGTAATTTTGCTCCTTTTTTGGTTTATGCACTGAAGTCAATCAAACTGAACAACAGGGGTTAATTATAGATTAGTCGACCTATTGATATATTTGCTATTGCACCCTAACTTCTAAAATAAATGTTATAAGTCTCAAAGTCATATGTATTGAAAACTGATGTTTAAAACACTGCTTTGATAATTTGTGCCTGTCTTTTGCATTATTTTTAATTTTGTCTCCTCACTCACCATTTAGACAAATGAGGCATTCTTATTAAATTAACTTTTTATTGGAGTATAGTTGATTTACAATATTGTGGTAGTTTCAGGTGTGCAGCAAAGTGAATCTGTTATACATATACATATATCCATTCTTTTTTAGATTATTTCCCCATGTAGGTCATTGCAGAGTATTGAGAAGAATTCCCTCTCCTATAGAGTAGGTCTTTATTAGTTATCTATTTTGTATGTAGTAGTGTGTATGTGTCAGTCCCATTAACAGCTTTGAGTCTGTTAAATGCATAGGGTACATATTTAAATGTCAATTGGCAGAGCTATATCTTTGAATAGTGCATTGGGGATGATAGTGTCAGTGCATAAACATGTAAGCTAGTGTGAGAGCCTTGCCAGCTACTCAGTGTCCACATTCGATGTGGCTTCATGACGCTCCCCTTCTCATCTACTATATATTCTAGCAGGAAAATTATACACTCCAATTTGGAAGTTCAAGAAATTCTGAAAACTCTTCACCCATGAAAACTCCATCGTACTTTCTAACATGCAGAAGTCTCCATGGTTGAGAACCTCAGGCAGAAGGACGTAGATTTAATAGAAAAGACCACTTATAAATAAACATACAAGTCAGAATAACCTTCTCAGTAATTTGTGTTGTGGCATTTTGCTTTCTAGGCAAAAGTTTCTTCATTTATGTCATTGAAACAAGTACAATATCATATGTGAAATGAATTGCCAGTCCAGGTTCGATGCATGATACTGGATGCTTGGGGCTGGTGCACTGAGACGTCCCAGAGGGATGGTATGGGGAGGGAGGAGGGAGGGGGGTTCAGGATGGGGAACACATGTATACCTGTGGTGGATTCATATTGATGTATGGCAAAACCAATACAATATAGTAAAGTAATTAACCTCCAATTAGAAGGAATACATTTATATTAATAAAAAAGACAGGCACACACAAAAAAGAAATAGGAACTAATGACTACAGTTTAGTCCATCTGGTCCCTTAGTTTCTACTGACACCCTGCTTTCTCTCTTGCCAAAGGGATGAAAAGGGACTAAGGAAAGAAAAAAGAAATGGATTGTGACTTTCTCCTCAACTGTCTAATGTTACTAATACTAGGTGACACCTGTTGACACAAATTGCTGTTCATGGCTTCTAAATTTCTAGTGGAAGTAAACAAACATTGAGAAATAATTTCCAAATTTTGATAAAAATGTGAAGTGTATCTGGGAAGTATAAATGTTTGATTATCTCTTACCATATTTATATAATTAAGTAATAAAGATTTTAAATGTGTTAAAAAAATAAAAAATAAAAGTGAGTCCTTAAGTCCAACCAAAGGGAGGTGTATGAAGCTCTACCTTTTGGAGGCAGGGATATCAAATAGTTTGGGGAAATCTGTTAGAACCATTATAGCAATAATGTGTTTTGGGGAGAAATACTCTGAATTTGTGCAAATACCCTGTTGCTTCTTGAAGTTTCACTTATACATTTTAACATGACTTGGTGGAACATGCCTGGAGCAATTATTACTGAAGAGAATTTTTACTTCTCTCATTCCTTCTGTTTAACATTTAGAATTCTCCTATAATAAAGATTGACCATTTTCCTCCAAAAAAAATAAAATAAAATAAAATGGTAGAGAATATTTGAACATGGAAAATTCGTAGCTTACTTGACACATTTGACTAAAGTCTATATCTCACAGTTATCAGACATTGTGTTTTTAGAGGAAAATAACCTGTAGCAAATCGTCAGAAAAAGGGCCGATAGGAGTGAAAACATCCCTTGGTGAAATTCTAGTTTCTTTGGTGCCCTCCAAGTGTAGAATAGTGGTTACAGTGGAAGGAATCTTTTTATGTTGACCTTCCATGTCATGCCCTCTGGAGCATTGTTTTTACATTCTCCAGTTTTTGAGAACATTTTAAAATTTGAATTATCATAATATTTGAATTATGACAATTTGAATTATGATAGTATTTTTTGGGGGGGAGAAACTGGAAATACTGCAGAGATTTTATAGCTCTAGTATGTTTTATTGGAATAGAATTGCTTGAGAATGTTGTGTTAGTTTCTGCTGTACCAACAAAGTGAATCAGTATCATGCTTACATGTATCCCCTCCCTCTGGTGCCTCCCTGCCACCCCTCCATCCCACCCTGTCATCACAGAGCACTGAGCTCCCTGCACTATGCAGCAGCTTCCCACTAGCTCGCTATTCTACACCTGGTACTATATACATGTCAATCCCATTTCTCCCAGTTCATCCCACCACGTTTGTCCCCTTTCCCTGTGTCCACACATCTGTTCTCTAGGTCTGTGTCTCTATTCCTGCCCTAGTTTTCTAGATTGCATATATGCACTGTGAGTGCATGCTCAGGCCTGCCAGACTCTTTGGAACCCTGTGGACTGTAGCCTACCAGGCTCCTCTATCCATGGAACATTTCAGGCAAGAATACTGGAGTGGGTTGCCATTTTCTCCTCCTACATATATTCATTACTATACAATATTTGATTTTCTCTTCCTGACTTACATCACTCTGTATGATAGTCTCTAGGTCCATCCACATCTCTACAAACAGCTTTAGTATTTAATGAACTCATAAGCCAAAAAGACACTTAAATTATATTAGATGATTGTTGACAGTGATGGTTCTCCAGAAAAATGGGACAAATAGTATATAGATAAGGATATATATATGAGATGGGGGGAGAAGGAAATGGTAAACCATTCCAGTATTCTTGCCTGGGAAATCCCGTGTACATAGGAGGGTGATGGGCTACAGTCCTTGGGGCCACTATGAGTCAGATACGACTGAGTGTGTGTGAGTACATGTACACACACACACACACACACATATATGTATTTATATATATGTGTGTGTGTGTGTGTGTATATGGAGAGAGAGAGCACTACAGGGAGCATTATTTTAAGGAATTGGCTCATGCAATGAGGCTGAGAATTCCCATAATATGCTCTCTGCAGGCTGGAGACACAGGAAAGACAATGGTATAATTTAGTGTGAGTCCAAAGGCCTGAAAACCAGGAAGGCTGATGTTCTGAGACAAAGGTAACTGTCCCAGCTCAAGCAAAGAACAAATTTGCTCTTCCTTCATCTTTTTGTTTTATTTAGGACCTGAACAGATTGGTGCCATCCATCTGCATGGATGAGAGCTATCTTCTTTTTCAGGCTCTAGAATCAGATGCTGTCTCTTATGGACAGACCTTTGCAGAAACACCCAGATAGAATGTTTCAGCAGCTCTCTGGGTGTCCCTTACCCCAGTCAAGTAGATACAGGAGAAACACTTGTTAGGTCTTAGACTATTACTATTTATATATAATTATAAATTTATAATCTATTATAAATATATTGTTTAAAACTGTAAACATTTATAAAACTATTTATCTTTAAACTATGAACCATATATATAGCTTCAAACAATAATAGAGTTTAAAAGAGTGCTATTATTTTATCTAAAAAACTTATAAAGATGAAAGAAACACAGTATTTATTACAGCACAGACAGGATTGTATTAATATGGTATTATATCACATACTAATGTTTTAAACAGAGAGCTACATATATATTATTGTGGCATGCTCCAGTCCATGCTCTCACAAAGAATTGGACATTACTTAGCGACTGAACAACAACAACAAAATGATGTGATCACTTTTATGATGAGGTAAATTTTGCTTTTGTATCTACAAGCGTATTTTTTTTTTCCCCACTATGAGACCATTTAATTTCCAACTTCTCCTGTTGAAGGCAGGAATTGATTGTGCCTCTGTAGCAGTAGCAGCAGCAGCATTTGTAGAAAGAGAATATTTCTCTCTAGCTTTTCACTTTCCTTTCAAACCCTTATGTCTTTATGGAGGAAAACTTTAAGTATTTGTATTTTGTAAGATGCAATACTAGTGAAATCTGAGAAGCTGAATTTAGCAGTGCAGATGTTAATACAATTTTTGCCATCAAAAGATTAGAATGAAAATGAAATGTCCTGCAATTATAAGAATGGCATGTATTTTTTGTAGATGTTTTGATACCACATCATGGTGTTTTGATCTGCATTTCTCTAATAATTAGTGATCTTGAGCATATTTTCATGTTATGTATTCTTTGAAATACATAACAATGTGAGTTGTATGTATTGGCC
>SJYQ01006503.1:445353-460355 GCA_006410935.1 Redunca redunca
TCATCTCACATGCTAGTAAAGTAATGCTCAAAATTCTCCAAGCCAGGCTTCAGCAATACGTGAACTGTGAACTTCCAGATGTTCAAGCTGGTTTTAGAAAAGGCAGAGGAAGCAGAGTTCAAATTGCCAACATCTTCTGGATCATGGAAAAAGGAAGAGAGTTCCAGAAAAACATCTATTTCTGCTTTATTGACTATGCCAAAGACTTTGACTGTGTGGATCACAACAAATTGTGGAAAATTCTGAAAGAGATGGGAATACCAGACCACCTGACCTGACCTGACTCTTGAGAAACCTGTATTCACGTCAGTAAGCAACAGTTAGAACTGGACGTGGAACTACAGACTGATTTCAAATAGGAAAAGGAGTACATCAAGGCAATATATTGTCACCCTGCTCATTTAACTTATATGCAGAGTATATCATGAGAAACGCTGGGCTGGAGGAAGCAGAAGCTGGAATTAAGATTGCTCGGAGAAATATCAATAACCTCAGATATGCAGATGACAACACCCTATGGCAGAAAGTGAAGGAGTACTAAAGAGCCTCTTGATGAAAGTGAAAGTGGAGAGTGAAAAAGTTGGCTTTAAGCTCAACATTCAGAAAACTAAGATAATGGCATCCGGTCCCATCACTTCATGGTAAATAGATGGGAAACACTGGAAACAGTGGCTGACTTTATTCTTTTGGGCTCCAAAATCACGATAGATGGTGATTGCAGCCATGAAATTAAAATATGCTTACTCCTTGGAAGAAAAGTTATGACCAACCTAGATAGTATATTCAAAAGCAGAGACATTACTTTGCTGACAAAGGTCTGTCTAGTCAAGGCTATGGTTTTTCCAGTGGTCATATAGGGATGTGAGAGTTGGACTGTGAAGAAAGCTGAGTGCTGAAGAAATGATGCTTTTGAATTGTGGTCTTGGAGAAGATTCTTGAGAGTCCCTTGGACTGCAAGGAGATACAACCAGTCCATCCTAAAGGAGTTAGTCCTGGGTGTTCATTGGAAGGACTGATGTTGAAGCTGAAACTCCAATACTTTGGCCACCTGATGTGAAGAGCTGACTTACTTGAAAAGACACTGATGCTAGGAAAGATTGAGGGCAGGAGGAGAAGGGCTTGACAGAGGATGAGATGACTTGATGGCATCACCGACTCTTGGACATGAGTTTGGTTGGACTCCAGGAGTTGGTGATGTCCAGGGAGGCTTGGCGTGCTGCTGTTCATGGGGTCACAAATAGTCGGGAATGACTGAGCAACGAAACTGAAAGTGATAACAATTTCCCTTCCTAGCACTGTCAGTCTTACCTTGCTACGTGTATTCATTAAAGAGAAGGAGAAGAAAATTCTGGCTTAGACTCTACCTGAGAGGAACTTAAAATCTGATGGCTGATGAAGTCAAATGTACATGTTCATCAGGTACAACAAAGATTTATTGAATGCTTACTCTTTGATAGACACCATGTGTATGTTAATCCCTCAGTAGTGTCTGATAATTTACAACCCCATGGACTGTCGCCTGCCAGGCTTCTCTGTCCATGGGATTCTTCAGGCAGGAATACTGGAGTGAGTTGCCATCTCCTCCTCCACGTGATCTTCCTGACCCAGGGATGGAACCCACATCTCTTCTGACTCCCACATTGGCAGGCAGTGTCACTGTCTTACAGATCCCATGATAGACACTGGGATTGTTTTATGCCTAAAATTTGGCTTTCATCTGGAGAAGCAGAGGCAGATCATTTTAACTGAGTTTCTAATATAGGAATGTATTCAGCAAGCCTGGATAGTAAGCCCTGCCTGGCCAAAAAGGAGCCCCAGAGACCAAACTGAAACTCTGATCTGAAGGCAGCAAGGAGGGACCTTCACCTAACGGTGAGCCATGTCCTCTGCGTACTATGTTGTCATTGCAAAACTGATTGGAATACCTTTCTCTTGTTCACTTTCCTGATTAAAGGCTTTATTCTGGGTGATACAATGTGATACAACCAGAATTTCTTACCCTCTTTAGAGTCTCTTTATCTTTTCTTGGAATTAAGTGAAGTTGTCATGTAACTATCACCCTGTCTGAGGGATTTAAAACTTCTTATCTGTGGAGGTGTAACTGGTCGTCCAGGGTACATATAAGAAGGTGAGAAAAGATCTCTCCCTCATTATTTAGAGAAGATAGGGATAATCAACAGGTCTGTAATTGCTATAGAGGCAATGTTCTTTCTTCAGATTACATAGTTTTCTAATCTTTCAAATGGTAGTAACACCTCATCGTCCCAGATGGAGCTGGAGATTTCTAATTAACTATTGCTACCATCGTTCATTTAAAGTCTATCCTGAAAATGGTATTTACCACAATGATCTGTTGCTCCATGACATTTAGAAATAGGAACCAGCTAAGTTCTTTTGTTTTTAATCAACTGGAATTTTACTCAGTGGAAGGGAAAAGATTTTTCAGTGCACACAAAGTATGTGCTGCAAAACAGAAATGCTTTTAGACAAGGCTCCAAGGGTTATTTCTCATTATTTTTGACATCCCTCTTTCCATTGAAACAAGTCACAGGCATATCTACCATTGATCAGTTGACAGATCAGCAATTCTATTAAGATGAAAACTAACCTTGGAAGTGTTTAGAAGGAAAAGGGTATCCTTTGATTTATTATGCCATTTTATGCTCGCGCTACTATTTCCCTTTCAGCTATTCAGGCTATGTTAAGTGGAAACATCCAGTAGTTTTAATAAAGTGTCTCATTCAAACCAAATATTAACCAGAAGCATTTTAGAAGAACCCTCTGATTAAAGTAAATGAAATAAAGATCATCCAGTTCTGTTCAGTAATAGGGAGTCAGACATAATGAACAGAATACAGCAACATTATTGTGATGACAAACTATGCTGTCATTTCTTTTTAGTGCCAGCTGAGGTCTGGGTGTTTTCCTCAGGAATTATAGGGACATTTGCCTTTTAGCAGGTGGCAATGCATCCTAGTTATCCTGCATCTTGAAAAAGTTATTATGTGTGATGTTTGGTTGATTTGTATATTTAGGTAAAGTTATTTTGGAAGTGGTAATTTGTTTTTGCTCAAAGTCAGGACTGATAGCTATCTTATATAATTTAAACTTTGAAATGTAGTCAAAATTTAAATATTCAGATTTCCTTGAATTTCAAAATCTCCTCATTAGCATCACTTTTTATTGCATCTCTGAGATCTCATAATCCACTTTCCTCACCACATCTATCTACAGCATCTAAATAACTGTTCTTAAATTCTTTGAGAACTTGCATTTGGCTAAGGAAAAATGTAAGAGTTTTGAAAAGGTTTTCTCAGGTAAGAATAGACGTTGAAAGGAAAGGTTGATGAAATTGGACCACTTTAGCGCAATTTTAGTCTTAAAATTGAAACATTTGTCCATTGAATTTTAAGTTTGGATGTTCTGCTAATTCAAACTAAATTTAAAAAGTAGATTATTCCATAAACCTTGGAATTTTTATTAAAATTAAACTTTCTATTGTCTTATATCCTAGAAATAAGAAAAAGAAAGTCGGGTTCTAAAACACTTTGATTTTTAATAAATGAAAAGACAATATCACAAAGATTCCTAGGGTATATTGCTCAAGAAATATAGTGTTTTATAGTGTGATTGAAAGTGGTAAAAGCATATTGTAATGCTGATTACTATAAACACATCATTTTTTTTTTTACCCATAGATGAATATTTTAATTTCTGATTTCTTTAGAACATAATACAGAGGTATGTATTCTATGAGTTTTGTAACTGAAATTAACTTTTGTTAAAATAAAAGAGAAAAGGTAATTGATAAGAGAAAAGGTAACTGATAAGAGAAAATGATGATCTCTTTGATATTTCAACTGTTACACTTATCCATATATCTATATTATCTATATGTAACATCTAACTCTATGTGTCTAGCTTGTTAGCCAGCTATCTACCTTTATATATTCAAAATTATTTCCATTTCTATATTATAGGTAAAATAATTTTCCATCAAACTATGTATATGTGTGGATACACACATTATTTTTGATATAATATCATAGTTTTTATATTTTTGCTTAATTCACTCTTATTTTCATAGCAAACATGAGACAATATATGATCTCATTTTCACACAGCTATAATTAGCAATAAACTTTCCCACTTGTATTTATTTTTCTTTTTTAGCATCTCTGAAAATCAATAAAATAATGCAGCTTAGTTTCAGAAGGCAGTGCTAAATTAAGAATGGAAAAATCTAGATCCAAATGAAAAGGGCTAAGAAAACAGATTCATTGCAGTTTAGAAAGTTGGAGACTATTGATAAATTTTCTTAATGTTATAGTAGCAGAATGCTGAATATAAAATACTCAATTTATTCCACATATACTATCAAATACAAAATCCAAAACTGAAAACTTACCTCCTATCAGACAAAGCTTTAAATAAACCTGTGACTAGAACATGGACAAGTTTAAACACTAATTCCTCACCTATGGAATAGTTGATAGTCTCCTAAAATTCTTGTTTGGCTTTTAAACATACTCTTCTTTCTTTTTAAAATATAACTCTATAGAGGCATTTTTCCTTTGAAAGAAAAATTAAGTTGGCACAGGCAGAATTGTCAAGAAATGTCAAATACTGAGAAATGTGGTGAAAAATGGGAAAGGGTTGAGTCACTTAGAAAGAGCCATGCAGACAGGCCAGGGTAACAAGCACTAAATTGAGGAAGAGAATGGTTGGTGGAAATAGGTCAAAACAGGCCAATGAAACAGTCATTACATGATACAATGACCTGTAGATGAATTTACATTCTTGGGAGGTTATTTGTCTACTATCAGAGACTTGATGGTAATGATCCTCAAATTAGGT
Organism: Redunca redunca; assembly: GCA_006410935.1. NCBI lineage: Eukaryota > Metazoa > Chordata > Mammalia > Artiodactyla > Bovidae > Redunca > Redunca redunca. Next base: position 450,211 of record SJYQ01006503.1, read on the forward strand.
ACCTTAATTTTGTCAGATGCTTTGGTTTTGTGATATTTACTTCTGCAAGTGAATTTCTACAAGTTGTTCTTTATAAAGACATTTGGTTTATTTTTCCAAATTTCTAATACTGCTCAAAACAGCTGTATGAACCCAGTGCCAACTGAAAGAATATATTGCTCGCATTTTTTTTCATGAAGCATCATTAGTAAGATTTTAAAAACCAGTTGTGTTTAAAGTTTAAACCTTTGAAAATAGGACTTTAGGAAATTCAGTCAAATTAAATACTCTTCTAATTCAAAGAATATTGAGAATATGATAGTAATATGAAATGTTGTATAGGATATTAGTGTCCCTTAATTATGAACTAAGTAAAATTGATAGCTTTTACTTAAACCTAAAGACATAAATTATTGTTCATATGTGGACTTTGTTATCTTCCAAGACTATGTAAAATAAATTATGGTGCAAAATAAGACATAATTTTTATGGGATCAAATCGCTTTGATGGAAGGATACTATCAATTATAATGTGTCCCATACACTTTTAGAGAGGATGATTTTACTGTTACTGAATTCAAAGCGAAGACTACTGAAAAATTTGCTCTATGAAGAAGAATAAGCAAACTCTACCTGCTCAACTACTACTAGTTGTATCCTTACAGGCATATATTGTACATTCTTATAATTCTTCTTCCTGCCTTCCCCACATTTCTATTGTTTCCTAGTAAGTGAGCTGAAATATTTAATAAAATAGCTATCCTCAGATTTGTTTCAAACACTTGGATAAAGGATGCACAAAGACATGATTTTTTTACCATGGATGCTCCAGGGAATGAAAACAAAAAGCTCAGTACCATTGGGATTTAGAGGTCATATTGTAGAGTAATCTTCACGTTTCTCATTTATGCAACCCCCATATGTGTATGTATCCCCTAGTGACTTGGGAAGTTTATATTTCTCCAGGAATAAATATTTTGTTCCCATAGTGATTTTCTTCATGTTGGTTTTACTCTCCAAATGTACTTTAGGTATAACTTTGTTATAAGGACTCTTGTACATGTTCTTTCAACTTAAGACCTGGTGAAGAGACCACTCCCATTCTTCCTGTTTGTAGGCAGTAAGAAATAAACATTTGCATACTGATAACTGATTCACATTATACAATTCCTATTCAAATACTGTCACACTTTTTTGACTTGGACATCTAAGAATTTGTGAACTTCCTGTTAATTGCCATCACTTCTCCTCCAAGGCCTGCATCCCTAAGGGATTTTAGTAATATGTTAAAATCATACAAATTAAAATTCTTTTCTCCCACCTCTGGCCCACATTGGTAAATATGAAATCAGCTACTCTTTCTCACATTGAAATGCTATCAGTCATCCTGCCTCCCCAGTATTAGCTTCAACTTCAGGGAATTGCCTTTTTAACAAGTAAAGTAAGCTAAAGATTCCAAATAAGCTCAAGTATGTCTATAATTTTTTCCTGTTACAGGAGTGGTTTCTGAAAATATTAAGCATCTGTGAAGGTTGCCTATTTCTTAGATGTAGTCATGTCAAATTCATTTATCTGATGCTCCATAAGCCTGTACACTGTATCTGAAACATTCAACTTCCAACAATTACTTTATCGTAACTAAAAGGATGGGAATATTCCAATAACTCTTTCTTTAAAACTTTTTATTGGAGCATACAATATTGTGTTAGTTTCAGGTATACAGCAAAGTGAATCAGTTATACATATGAACACACATTCTTTCTCAGATTCTTTTCCCATATAGATTACTACAGAATATTGAGTAGAGTTACTGTACTATGTAGTAGGTCTCTATTAGTTATCCATTTTACATATATTAGTATGTATGTGTTATTCCCATTTCCTAATTTGTCACTTCCCCCCACTTATCCCCTTTGGTAACCATAAGTTTTATTTTAAGATCTGTGAGTATGTTTCTGTTTTTTACATAAGCTCATTTATATCATTTTTATTAGATTCCATATATATATGATATGATACTTGTCCTTCTCTGACTTACTTCACTTAGTATGAGAATCCCTAGGTCCACCCATGTTGCTGCAAATGGCATTATTTTGTTTCTTTCTATGGCTGAGTACATATATTACATGTATCACATTTATCACATCTTCTTTATTCTCTGATAACTCTTAAAGTTTAGAGCAGGACTGCCTTTCCTGCTAGCACTTTGAAGTAAACTGGGCTTGGCATTTCCTTTGTTGGAAGGTATTTAACTTTGAATTCAATTTCTTTAAGAGATGTTGAACTATCTATTGATATTTGTTCTTGTGTGTGATTTGGTAGTTTTTCAGGGAATTTGTCCATTTCATCTAAATTTTGAATTAGTTGGGCATAGGATAAATAACGTCCCTTTATAAATTTTCTAACATCTTGGTGTCTGTAGTGATGTTCCCTCTTCCTTTCTTCCGGGTGTCAGTACTTCACATCTTCTTTTTCTCTGTTTTTCTGTCACTGGTTGACCAGCCAAAGTAGAGGTATGTTAATTACATTGCCCTTTCAAAAACTAGCTGTACATTTGATGGATTTTATGTACATATTTTCTATTTTTAATTTCATTGATTTCTGCACTTATCTTTCTTATTTCCTCCTTTCTGCTTGAGATGGATTCATTTTACTATTTTAAATCAGAAGTGTAAGCTTATTATTGATACATTTATTTATTTTTGATATAAACATTAATGATANATCTGATTGATATTCTTTGTGCTTCTTTGATTTGTGGTTTGTTGTCAATCATTTTGGAAAATTCTCAGCTATTGTTTCTTGAAATATTTATTCTGTTCTTTTTTGTTGTCTTTTTCTTCACCTTCATAATTAGGGTTCAAATTATGCATGATTTATATCATTTGATATTGTCCCACATTTCCTGTTCCTGTATTTTTTTTTAAACTTTTTTTTCTTTTTGTGTTTCTGCTTGGGTAATTTGTATTGACCTATTTGAGTTCACTACTTTTTAGGTTGGCTTTATTGAAACTACTACTAAGCCAGTTGAAGACTTTGTTTCTCATTTCTAAAATTTCCTCTCTAAACTTTCTTATGGTTTTCCTCTCTCTTTGTTGAAATTTCCTCTCTTCTCTTGTCCACTTCTTATATTATGGCCTCTAATTTATTAATCAGTTATTTTTCAGTCCTTGTTTTATACTTCAAACATGTATGTAAGTCTAGCTTTATTATTTGCTTTTCTTTATACAGTTTACTGCTTTTCTTTACTTTTTGAATACCATATAATTTTGTTGTTGAAAATTGTAAATTTTTGATGAGAGTTTGTGTGTATATGCCTGCAAGTGGGCGTGTCTTTCCTTCTGATAGGCCTTTACTGTAAAGGTGTGAGTCATTCTGGAAAATCTATACAGGTGTGAACTAGACTTGAGATTTGTTGTTGCTGTAGTTATCCTTTGAGAATCATAGACTAAAAATGCCCTTTGTGTTACCTTGCATTAAGGTTGAGGCTAATTTGCCATATGGTTTTGCTAAGTGTTGATTTCACCTTCAGTTTTAGTTCATCAACTTGCACTGCTGTTTTGAGAGTGTGTCTCTCCACACTCACTCTTTTTCTAGCAGTATTCCAACAATACTCAGCACTCAACACATTAGCCTGAAGTTGAGATCAAGTAGACATCACTTGCTTTTCTTATTATGCCTTTGTTCCAGGCAGACACTGTGTCCCTGGATCTTAGAGATCTGGCATCCTCAGAATCCTTTTGTCTAGTTCTAGTTCTGGAACAAGCATGTATTCCTGTCCCAGAGCAGAGAATATGTTTGTGTTTTCTTCCAACTGAAATCTGTTTTCACCAATGACCTAAAAGTGGCAGTATTTTTTGCCTTTTTCCCAGCACTTTGAGGCTTTTATTCCATAGAGAAGAATGAAGAATCAGTTTGAGGTTTTGTGTCTCCTCTATGGTTGGCATTTTTGTTCAATGGATGCTTACCAAGAAATAGCATCCCTCAGGACCTTCCCAGTCTTATTTGTAAGTGTCTTTGAGGCCTTAGAGAAGATCTTCCTTATGGATCAGTTTTCCCCTTTATCAGCTGCCCCTCCCCTACATGTTCCATTTTCTCTTGGTAACCCATATTTAATCTTTGTTAATTTTTAACCATTTTAGCTGAATTCTTCTGGATGTGTTCAGCAGAATCAGTCTCAGGTAAGAAACTGCTGGCTTGCTATCTCTCTCCAGACACTTGTTTTTCCTTCAATTCAGAATTAGAATGTTGATCTCTAATGGATTCAAAAACAGTTGTGAATTTGTAGATTTTCTGATATTTCCTTGTTTTTAGTTTAAAAACAATGCTCTTTCCAACTTTCTATATCCTAAGTTAAAGCCCGAAGAAAATCAGTTTCCTTCTTAGTGTTTATCCACAACAAAAGTTTTAAAATTCTTCTGTAAGGATAAGATTGAATAAACATTCAGTCACTCAGTAAATGTTTACCGACCACTTCTCTGTGGGAGATACATTTTGGGGAGCAGCAGTGAATAAAACAAACAGCATCATTAGGATTTTGGAGCTCATATTCTCAGTGGGGAAGGGAGGACAGAAAATAAATAAGCAAGATATGTACATACATTTTATAGTATTTTATAAGTTGTTAAATGATATGGGAAAAAAGAGATAAAGTGGCCAAGAGTAGGGGATCAGAAGTATCATTAGGGCTTGGCTTCCATTTTTAATGATGTAGTCAGGAGATACCTTGCTGAGAAGGTATAGTTAGATTAAAGACTTGAAGGAGAAATAGTTCATTCACTCAATGAATATTTGGGAGGGAGAAACAGCATTTCCAGGAGGCAGAAATATCCAGTATAAAAAGCCCTAAGGAAAATCAACAGACAGTAAATGCTGGAGAGGTTATGGGGAAATGGGAACCTTCTAAATGTTGGTGGGAACGTAAACTGGTACAGCCACTATGGAGAATAGTTTGGAGGTTCCTTAAAAAAAAAAAACTAAAAATAGGTCTGCTACCGTATGATTTGGCAATCCCACCCCTGGGTATATATCCTTAGAAAGCAAGTAATTCGAAAAGACACATGCACTGCAGTGTTCATTGCAGCACTGTTTACAATAGCCAAGACATGGAAGCAAATGAAATGTCCATCAGCAGAGGAATGGATAAAGATGTCACATAAAAAGGAATGAAATTGTATCACTTGCAGAGATGAGGCTGGAGCTAAAGATTGTCATATAGAGTGAAGAAAAACATATTGTATATTAATGCATATATGTGGAATCTAGAAAAAATGGTACAGATGAACCTATTTGCAAAGCAGAAATAGTTAACAGCTGTAGAAAATAATCATATGGAAACAAAGGTAGGAAACAGAGGAAGGAATGAATCGGGAAACTGAGATTAATATATGTAAACTACTGTGTATAAAATAGGTAACTAATGGAAACATACTGTATAGCACAAAAACTCAATACTCTGTGATGGCAAAGAGTCCCCTCTTTATATATATCTGTATAGTTGATATACAATGCATGTAATTAATATACATATGATAAACAATACATATAAAGTCCCCCCTTTATATGTATTTGTATATTTGATTCACTTTGCTGTGCAGCAAAAACTAACACAACATTATGAAGCAATTAAATTCCAGTTTTACAAAAAACAAAAAAAAAGCCCTAAGGCAGGTGCAAAGTTGGTATGTGTATGGGCTCAAGGAGGCCAGTGTGGCTGCGGCAGAGTGGGCAGGGGAAGGAGTGGTGTCAGAGGTGTGGGTGATGTTCAACAGATTATGTATATCCTGGGAAGCTCTGGAATAGACTTCAGATTTTATTGAGAGAGATATGAAGAGGCACAGTAGGATACTGAGTAAAGAGTAATATAATCTGACTTTCATTTTCAAAAAACATCACTCCAGCCACAGTGTTGGGAATAGACTGTGGCGTTGAGTATGAATGGCATAATCAAATTGTCATGCTATTTAATAAGGGTGACCTTTAAAGAAGATTTCTCCTTTGAGTCCAATTCAGAGTTCTTTCTCCCTTCCAATAAAATTGTATTTAATTGTCAAAAATGAAGCATGACTTTATTCTACAATTAATGGGACTTAAAATGCTAAACTGCAAATCATAGGGCTTAAAGCATACACCAGTAAAATTTGAAAACTATTCTGATATATTTCATATAATCAACTTTGTGATGTCCCTCCTTTGTCATTCATCACATACATTTGAAATGTCCTGAAAGTGATAGATACTAAATTTATAATATTTTTCATCCTTTAAAAATTTCTTTAACTTATATTTGCTATATTTCTCACTCAACCAAAGAGTAGAATACTTAATGTTAGTATTCTGTAGTTTGAAGAAGAAAAGAGCCACCGAAATGACTTTTTAAACTAAACATTCTGCTACTCATTTCCCACTTCAACCCTCAAAGTAAGCTCGTGTATAAATTCACTGTAACTCAAATTTTCCGTCACCCTTATTTGCATAATTTGTTCACATGGTGGTACAGTTAGCAGGAAGCTCCTCTCATCATGCTTGTTGTAGGGACAGACCAAAAATTATAACTAACAAATAGTGCTGATAAACAGTAGGCATATCTTCCTGTTATTATATCTTCCCATCCAAGTACTAACCAGGCCCGACCCTGCTTAGCTTCCGTGATCTGACAAGACCAGGCATGTTCAGGGTGGTATGGCTGTAAACCTATTATTATATCTTAGTGTGTTCAATGATACTATTTTTAAATAAATCCCATCTCAGTAAATAATCACACATTTTATAATATAATAATGAAACATCAAATTTAATTCTGACTGAATCCTCATGAATGAATTTATTTTATTTTGTAGGCTTTTTTTTTCTGACTACCTATTACTCCTATCCCCAAATAAAATCCCACATGCAGATACGTTGACCACCCTGTTCACTTCTAAATCCCTAATGCAAAGTAGTGTCTAGAATAACAGGCTCTAAGTCTTGTTATTGTTGTTGAATAACTGAATGAAGTGTGATAATGCAGTGTTTGAAACATTCTTTTCTGATCGCCTGTATGTACAATTGTTTCCTTGAACTCTCTACCTAAGATAATTTACAAATACCTCATATTCAATGTCCATAGCTGAGCACATTTATTCTCATTTCAGATTCAATCTCTGTGCAGTATTTTACTGCGCTCACCATCATTTAGACTCTTGCAACCAGAAATCTGGGTGTCATCTTTGATTCAACCTTTTTGTTTACTCCCTGTATGCAGCCATTCATCAAATGGCATAACTTATACATCTTGATCATCTTTCAAATTGTTTTAGTTCTTTGCATCTCCACCATGGCCACCACAGCTGAACTCCCTTCTCTTTCCTAGATAAGTGCATTAGCCTTCTGAAACCCTTCCTCTGGCTATAGTCTCCATGCTCCAAAGTCCGAGAGATCACTGTGAAACTCAGATCTGTCTTCTCACTTCCTTGGTTAAAACATTTTGGTAGTTTTACAAATGGTAGTTGTCCCTTTTGTAGTTGTTCCTCAGATAAGGGCAAAAATTTTATATGACGGTCTATAAAGTTGTACCTCATCTAGCCTCACCCTAAATTCTCTCCTGCTGTATTTGGCTTCAGTTTTGTCTTCCAGCTATGTTCTTCTTGTAGCTCCTGGAATGGATCACGAACTCCCCACCTTTGGTGCCACACTCCCCTGATTCCACCTTCCACCCCACTTTACTCTCAACCTTCCCCCAACTCTTCTTTTGAGCTGAATTATATTTGCTTTTCAGATTTTAGCTTAAACATCTTTTTGTGTTTGTTTCTTTTTTTTTAATTTTTATTTTTACTCTATTTTGCTTTACAATACTGTATTGGTTTTTGCCATACATTGACATGAATCAGCCATGGGTGTTTGATGTGTTTTTGTTTTCTTGTTTTTGTTTCACTTCACAGAACAGGTTTGTTTTACCTATCCTTACTTTCAGAGTTCTATATATTCTCCTCTGCACTTTTCCCTCTTTTGCTTCTAATCATTTTATTTTTAATATATATTACCTCCTGCTACACTGTAGGGATCAAGAGGTTATGAAAAATATGTACTCTATTTAATAATTTATCCCCACTTTTAGTACACTATTTTAGACCCAGTGTGCTATTACTGATGTACTAGTGTAAATAAAAAAAATGATAAATTTCTTTTTTAAAAATTTTTTATTTTTATTTTACATTATTTTGCTTTACAATACTGTATTGATTTTGCCATACATTGACATGAATCAGCCATGGGTGTACATGAGTTCCCAATCCTGAACCCCCCTCCCACCTCCCACCCCATATCATCTCTCTGGATCATCCCCGTGCACCAACCCCAAGCATCCTGTATCGAACATAGACTGGTGATTCATTTCTTACATGATAATATACAGGTTTCAATGCCATTCTCCCAAATCATCCCACCCTCTCCCTCTCCCAGAGTCTAAAAGTCCATTCTATACATCTGTGTCTCTTTTCCTGTCTCACATACAGAGATATCATTACCATATTTCTAAATTACATATATATGCTTTAGTATACTGTATTGGTGTTTTTCTTTCTGGCTTACTTCACTCTGTATAATCGGCTCCAGTTTCATCCACCTCATTAGAACTGATTCAAATGTATTCTTTTGAACGGCTAATACTCCATTGTGTATATGTACCACAGCTTTCTTATCCATTCATCTGCTGATGGACATCTAGGTTGTTTCCATGTCCTGGCTATTATAAACAGTGCTGCGATCAACATTGGGGTACATGTCTCTTTCAATTCTGGTTTCCTCGGTGTGTATGCCCAGCAGTGGGATTGCTAGGCCATAAGGCAGTTCTATTTCCAGTTTTTTAAGGAATCTCCACACTGTTCCCCATAGTGGCTGTATTAGTTTGCATTCCCACCAACAGTGTAAAAAGGTTCCCTTTTCTCCACACGCTCTCCAGCATTTATTGCTTGTAGACTTTTGGATAGCAGCTGTTCTGACTGGCATGAAATGGTACCTCATTGTGGTTTTGATTTGCATTTCTCTGAATGAGTGATGTTGAGCATCTTTTCATGTGTTTGTTAGCCATCCGTATGTCTTCTTTGGAGAAATGTCTGTTTGGTTATTTGTCCCATTTTTTGATTGGGTCATTTATTTTTCTGGAATTGAGCTGCATAAGTTGCTTGTATATTTTTGAGATTAGTTGTTTGTCAGTTGCTTCATTTACTATTATTTTCTCCCATTCAGAAGGCTGTCTTTTCACCTTGCTTATATTTTCCTTTGTTGTGCAGGAGCTTTTAATTTTAATTAGATCCCATCTGTTTATTTTTGCTTTTATTTCCAGAATTCTGGGAGGTATATCATAGAGGGTCCTGCTGTGATTTATGTCGGAGAGTGTTTTGCCTATGTTCTCCTCTAGTAGTTTTATAGTTTCTGGACTTACGTTTAGATTCTTAATCCATTTTGAGTTTATTTTTGTGTATGGTGTTAGAAAGTGACCTCGTTTCATTCTTTTACAAGTGGTAGTGGTTGACCAGTTTTCCCAGCACCACTTGTTAAAGAGATTGTCTTTAATCAGTTGTATATTCTTGCCTCCTTTGTCGAGGATAAGGTGTCCATAGGTGTGTGGATTTATCTCTGAGCTTTCTATTTTGTTCCATTGATCTATATTTCTGTCTTTGTGCCAGTACCATACTGTCTTGATGACTGTGGCTTTGTAGTAGAGCTTGAAGTCAGGCAGGTTGATTCCTCCAGTTCCATTCTTCTTTCTCAAGATTGCTTTGGCTATTTGAGCTTTTTTGTATTTCTATACAAGTTTTGACATTATTTCTTCTAGCTCTGTGAAAAATACCGTTGGTAGCTTGATAGGGATTGTATTGAATCTGTAGGTTGCTTTGGGGGTATATACTCATTTTCACTATATTGATTCTTCCGATCCATGAATATGGTATATTTCTCCATCTATTAGTGTCCTCTTTGATTTCTTTCATCAGTGTTTTATAATTTTCTATATATAGGTCTTTAGTTTGTTTAGGTAGGTATATTCCTAAGTATTTTATTCTTTTCGTTTCAATGGTGAATGGAATTGTTTCCTTAATTTCTTTTTCTATTTTCTCATTATTAGTGTATAGGAATGCAAGGGATTTCTGTGTGTTGATTTTATATCCTGCAACTTTACTATATTCATT
>SJYQ01006503.1:474125-492222 GCA_006410935.1 Redunca redunca
GCTGACATACAGGTGTTGAACTCCTCTTAAGTGAGAGTTGCTCAGTCATGTCAGACTCTGCGACCCCATGGACCCTCCAGTCCATGAAATTCTCCAGGCCAGAATGTAGGAGTGGGTAGCCTTTTCCTTCTCCAGGGAATCTTCTCAACCCAGGGATCGAACCCAGGTCTCCCACATTGCAGGCAGATTCTTTACCAGCTGAGCCACCAGGGAAGCCCAAGAATATGGGACTCAGTAGTCTATCCCTTCTCCAGTGGGTCTTCCCAACCCAGGAATCAAACTGTGTTCTCCAGCATTGCAGGCATATTCTTTACCTACTGTGAACTCTCTTAAGATTATTGTAGATTCATCAATTTCTTCTTGCTGTTCTCTGAATGTCTGCTTCATGTATTTTGGCAATCTATTATTTGATACATTCATGTTAAAAATTCTTATATCTTGTAGAACTGACACTTTTATTTTTAGGTAGTGTCTCTCTTTTTTCCTGATAATTTTCCTTTCTCTGAAGTCTGTTTTGTTTCAAATTAATATCTTTATTCCCACTTCCTCTTTTTAGTATTAGCATGGTGTCTATTTCTCCATCCATTTGCTTTTAATCTTTATATGCCTTTAAAGTACATTTTTTGTAGATTACATAAATTGGCCTTTTATTTGGATCCACTCTGTCAATCCCTTTTTTAATTAGTGCATTTGGACTGTTGATTTCCATTGTGATTCTTGATATTGTTGGATTAGTATCTACTGTATTTGTAACCATTTTCTATTTGATGCCTTGTTCTTTGTTCAACACTGTTTTTGTCATCCACACTTTTACCATGTTTTGTGATTTTAACTGAATATCTGATGTGATTTGATTTTTCTCTCCTTTCTTAATGCATCAGTTATACTCCCTTTTTTCTTCATGGTACTATAGAGTTTGTAATATATACTTACAACTAAGGTAAGTTGACTAGCTTGGTCAGCTTTTAATTTTTCATGATGAAGAGGTAACTTCCAAGCTTCTTACATGCTGGACTGAAAAGTGGTATCTCAATATTCAGGTTTTTAAATAATTAAAAATGTGAAAGATGACAAGTCGAATTAGTTGTCATGAATTAGTTATACAATGCAAACTGTAGAATTCAATCAACAAATGAAAATGTAAAAACAAAAATGTGTTTACACAAAAAAATATACGTTGTCTAGAAAAGCTTTCTGGGTTACCTATAGTTATGTCTATTTTTTACCTTATGGGAATAATGATTTTTAGCTTTTTTTTAAAAAAATTATCCCTTAATACTACACTTTTTGAATAGTTCAATTTCATGATATTGAGTCCTATGATTACTATTCTTAAGTAGTACTTAGATACTGTGGGAACCAGCATTAGGAGTCTCAACCCTAGCATAATTCTTTTTTCAAAGAATACTCTATTCAGAATCTGTTAAGAGTTACTGACATTAATACAGACAAGAAATTATACTCCACAAGTTTTTTTTTTTTAATTTTAGATAAAATGATAAAGTGGCCCTGTGTTTCCTTGAACAGTGATTTTCATGTATTTTATTCTATAAAATCTAACTTTTCATCCTCTAACTGCTGGTGTCTGGAATAAAGCCTACTGGTGATTAAAAATTATTATTAGAGACAGAATCAGAAGAAAATAGAAATTATAAAGGATCTGCTGTTTTACTGTCTTCTGTGTTCTAAGTTTCTCTATGTGGATGCCAGTCACAGAATATTTCCTAGATTATCCCTCTTTCAGCATTACATAATTTCACTTACTTGTTACACGACTATTCTGAACATTTTCCTTTGGTTATTTATGCCAGTTCATTTTGCATTTGCAAAATGCCCTAGCCACATGTCTATTTTTTTATTGGGTTTTAGAATTTTATAGAGCTTAAATTTAATAACTGGGTCTCTGCCAACTATTACTTAGGGTAAATTATGTTTCTCTATGTTAGCATTAGAAAAGTATTTTCTGATAATGGGCAATTAATAATAAAATAGAGAGGTATATACACATTTGTGATGAAGCTGAAAAAATTTTGATTACTATTGATTTTCTGAGTGTTATAGAAAAAGTATGTCATATTATTTACAAAATGGTGATTAAACTGGATACTTTTTAACTTAAGATCAGGAACAATGCAAAGAATCCTCTCTCATTGCTGCTGTTCATCATTGTACTGGAAGTCATAGCATAAGGAAAGAAAAGGAAAGGAAATTAAAGATGTAGATTGGAGAGCAAGTACTAAAACTGTCTTCACTTATAGGTGACCTGATTGTCCATGCAGAAAATCTAAGAATCAACGAAAAACCCCTGAAACTCAAATTTGAGTCTAGCAAGGACACAGGAATAGTTGAAGTCTTTAAAAAAGAAAGTAAAAAACAATTGGAATTTTAAATTTTAAAAATAATGCCATTTTAAAGATCACCAAAAAAGTCCTTAGCTGTAACATTAACAGAATATGTTTAGGAAGGGTAAGCAATATACTATAAAACTTTGATAAAACAAATTAAAGTTTTAAATAAATGGATAAAATTTCATGTTCATAGTTTGGAACATTCAATATTATTAAGATTTCAATTCTTCCAAATTTGATAAATAGATTTAGCACAATTCTATTCAAGATTCCAATAAACTACTTTGTAGATGTTAACAAGCAAATTTTACAGTTTATGTGAAAAGCCACAAGATCTAGGATTGCCAATTAAGTACTGAAGAAGGAAAAAAAAAATGGACTTACATTGTACAATTTCAGGAATAAATATAAAACTACAGAAATCAAGATAGTATTAGCAAAAGAATAAACACATGGATCAATGGAAATGAATATAGAGCTAGCTAGAATCATACAAATATAGTCCTTGAAAATGGAACAAAAGCAATACAATGGAAAAGTATAATCTTTAACAACAGTGATCAAACATATGTTCATAGTTAAAGCAACAGCAGCAGCCACCACCACCACCTAAAAATAGCTTTAACACAGACATCATACTACATATTTCCCCCAAATTAATTTAAAATGAATCATAAAGCTAAATGTATATTGTGATATAGTAAAATTTCTAGAGGAAATTATCTGACCCAAATTATCTTGGATTAGGTTATGAGCTTTTAGAGAGAACACAAAAAGCACAATCGAAGAAAGGAAAAATTTATGAGTTAAACTTTCTAAATTAAGACACAATTTAGTGACAGGGAGAAAATATTTACAAAACAATATCTGATGAAGGATTTGTATCCAAAACCTACAAATAGCTCTTAAAATTCAACAATAAAGTACAAGCAACCCAACTGAAAGTAGGCAAAAACCTCCCACAAAGAAAAGTCTGAGACCAGATGGTTTCACTGGTGAATTCTACCCAACATTGCAGGAGGAAATAATGACAGTCCTCCTCAATATCTTCCAAATAGTAGAAGAGGAGGAAATGCTTCCAAATTAATTTTATGAGGCCAAAACCAGACAAGAGAAGTAAAATAAATGTAACAGTATTCTATTATAGTAGCAGCAGATTATAAGCCAAAGTATGAAATAAATATTCTTGAGTCTGTACTAATAGACATAATAGACACAAATGATTGAATAAATAAGTATGGGAGGATGCATCTCATACATGATTCCCAGGGCTTCCCTGCCTCATGGTTCAGATGGTAAAGAATAGGAAATACAGGAGACCTGGGTTCTATCCCTGGGTCAGGAAGATCCCCTGGAGAAAGAAATGGCAACCCACTCCAGCATTCTTTCCAGGGAAATTCCATAGACAGAGGGGCCTAGCAGTCCACAGGGTCACAAAATAGTCAGACACAACTTCATGAGCTAAAACAAACTATTCTTCATATGGTCAGATCTATGTGTTAAGTGTTAGTTCCCCAACCGGTGATCAAACCAGTATCACTAAGTGGATTCTTAACCACTGGACCACCAGGGAAGTCCCATAACCTAGTGTGTTTAAGTCCTCACATTTCCTTATAGGTGGCTTTGATTGTTTTTCTCTCTAGTAGTTCCAGGGGCAACTAAAAGAAAATTAAAGTTCTTACTATATCCCACTAACTTTGCATTCCAAAAGCTTCTGTAGTAAATTCTTTTAAAACATTTTTAAAATATGGCATAATACATTGTAATGTTGGTCTGTAGAGAAAAGAAAGCGCAAGCTTTTTTAGTTATCTGTGTAGAATCAGTTTTGACATCATGTTTACATAGCAAACAATAGGGCAAAATACTTATGACTCTTTCCTGAATGGTCTAAGCCAAGATGTAATTTAATCCATATGCTTTTCACAAATGGTTCATCAATTATTGATTAGGCTTAATGAGTATGCTAATAAACAGAACTCGAGTGGCTTCTTTAGCCCTTCTGTGCTTTCCAGGTCCTCATAAATTTTTGAAATGGCGGCTGCTGGAAACAGATTATGGATTGGTGCCAGGAAGCCATAATGCAGCCCACATATGGTGTTCAAGGGCTGATGTTTGTCCTTTCAGGATCATATCAAAATGTACTTTGCATGACATTTGTTCTCAATGTAAATTAATTTATAAAGTTTCCCCTGTGTGCTTGCTATTCACAGTGCTTCATGTGCACAGGAGATATTAAAACACAGATTTTGCTTATTTTAAAGGTTAAATTGTGGAGGATCACTTCCAAGTCATGTTGTCTGTAGAAATGCTAGATTTTAAACCAAAATTTCTAGATTTATCTTCACAGTCAGAGGTCTTACTATTATCAAAATACTGAAACTAATTTTCTGAACCTGACTCATTAATTTCCATTCTCTAAATGTCTAAATGACATTGCACTTAGTGATCTATCCTTTTAAATATGTTAATGCATTCTGATTATTATTTCCTCAGAAAGGGAGAGTTAAAGTGTAATTGCTTTCTTGGTCTAGTAAAGAGCAACATGAAATATGTTTAGAGCATAATTGAAGTGTAATTTTTGCTTGAGACAACGAGCTCCAAACTGTTGTATTTACATATAACCAACCTTGGATAACGTGATCTGGAAATAATATGAATGAAACCCATTAAGATAGTTTATTTGAAACAATTACTTGAATTTTGCTTCAGACATATCCAATTAGCATTCTAGTTAACTAAATAATCTCTGGATGAATATTATAATAGTAGTTATTAAAAATATTGCAATATCTTGAAAATTCTCATTCAACATTATAGATGCTATTGTTGTATTATAAAAGATTTAGAATTCTTCCTTTTATAACTTCACTTCTTTCTCAAAATCTTGTTGCTCAGAAATATCCAGAGGAGTAAATGAGATACAGACATAGGGCCACAGTGATATAGTTCATCAGAATAATGCATTCTTTGTTTTAGGTTCAGGTTAGGAACCATTACAGAAATGGCACTGCTAACTGTACCCCTAACAACCTATGTAAAGAAAATGATGCAATAAAATATGATACTAGCTAGTGCTGAAATAAACACAGGTGTTTTTGTTTTGCTGCTTTGCTTTTTTTCCCCAGTGACTGTAATCTGTACTATTTCTGGGTTACTATGCATCAGAATATTATTTCTTCTAAATAACTTTAATTCAGGTAACACCTTCAATACTTTCATTTGGAATTTAGTAGAATGATAAAATGTCTAATTATTTATTTCTCTTGTTTCCTAAAGTTCAGATTGTCGTTCTTGACATGTTACCATATCGAAGCTGTGATAAAAGAGTAAAATCAGATTCAAATTAAAGAATATAAATATATGAAATAAATTAATAGTGATGACAGAGCAGTAGTTTAGAATGATGAGTGAAAGGTTGATCAATTACACAGGTATTTCCTTAAAAAGGAATAAATAATGATTTTACTAACCCCAGGACCAAAAGTGTTTTTCTAGGTATCTTGTCCTTTGGTTAACGCAGTTTGAACTAGTTTTAATACGAATGTTATTCCTTTTACGACGTTTTTTTTGTTGTTGTTAAATAAACTGAGAAACCAATATTCTCTCTTCAAAAAATTACAGCCACTCGAATGATATCACTTTTCATTGAATTGTATTCAATGTCACTACTTAATGTGGCAGACAAGTCTCACAAAGAAAGAGATTTAATGATTAAATTATGACATAATTAAAATGGTGACCAAGAGCTAGCATGCTTTTTAACTTCAAATGCTCTTTCTGATGTTACAGCACTCTCTCCAGGTCAATTGATTTCTAGAAGTTATCAATTTTAGTTTAAAGATATTTTACTTTAAAAACACTAATCCCACTGTTCTCCATAGTGGCTGTATTAGTTTGCATTCCCACCAACAATGTAAAAGGGTTCCCTTTTCTCCACACCCTCTCCAGCATTTATNTGGACACTATTTATGTAAACTATTTCTACAATGCAGCATGAAATGAAATTTAAATTGCAGATTTTACAGTGGTGTATTTTAGTTAGTGACCCTATCCCTATGAAGAAAAAGAAAAGAAAAACAATTACGTTTGTAATAAAGATGCTAATACATTTCTTGTTTTAAAGTTATTTAAGTTGTGACTGTGTAAAAAACTTTTCTTTCTGATGAATGAGGAAATTCTTCTCTGCTTTGTGGAACTGTATAAAAATGACTTGGTTGATTGTCTGGTATTGATATCAACAACAACAAACTTCCCTCTCTGGACCAGCTACTGCTGGGGTCAGCAGGTTGGTGGAATCAGGCCTGGAATACTCCCTGCCTCCAGACTGAGGGGAAGCTATGGGTTGGGTCTCCTCAGTGGAGAGGCTGGCCACGTGGTCAGCTTGATGTAATGTGGGGATGAAAACCCAGGGCACTCAGGGGAGATATCAGTTCACAGATATCTGTAGACCTTTCAGTAGGAAGGTTGACATCAGGCCCTTTGAGAGTACCTTGTCCCTCTGGTCCCAAACATCCAAGGGGAGCTAAAAAGTGAGCTGTTTTCTTTACTCGAAAAATTTAGAGACTGGGAAAACAGCCTCCCTTTGCTGGTATGGGAGGCTGAAGGCTGGTTAGTTACTTAAAGTCATGCACACTGCAGAGAATGCTTTTCCTAACATCACTCACAGATCTATTAAACCTTGTGGTTTACACCTAGAATTTGATCTCAAAAATAGACAAAGAAATAACAGAACACCTGAAGTGAAATAGGTGTAAAAGAGAATTCTAGCTAGTGCTGAGAAAAAGAGAATTCAATAATATAGAGTAAAAGAGAATTCAATCAAATAGAGCTACTTAAACGATATTTGCAAAAAGGACAAATAAGATCATTTTTTTAAAATGAAACAAAATGCAATATAGGCCAGTCACTGCATAGTTGGTAGATTGGAAAAATGATAATAACACTTCTCTAGTTGCAGAGTAAAAATACAAAACTACAAAACTATGAAAATCATGAAAGTCTTGGGGTAGCTCCTTTTGATTGAAGTCCAGAATAAGAAAAAAAAAGTAGATGGCAGAAAGGAAATGATGAACAAATAATAGAAGGACATTTATTTGAGTTGAGGAAAAAGTAAGTCAGTATTTGTTTTATATTTATCCCAGATGTCATTCATTACTATAGATAAATGAGCGGTATTTTTGAGTAGGATAGAAGTGAGCTACATTATCACTCATATCTGAGAAAATACTCAAGCAAAGACTCAGACCAAATAATAAATCAACCAGTAAAACCACAGATTGAGAAAAAAATAAAACTGAGAAGCAAGTAACAATATATATATACGTATGTATATAGGAAAATGATAAAATAAATGAGATAAACATTCAACTGCACAAAATCAGAATTTGCATTAAGAAGAAAAGTTATGACCAACCTAGATAGCATATTGAAAAGCAGAGACATTACTTTGCCAACAAAGGTCCAACTAGTCAAGGCTATGGTTTTTCCAGTGGTCATGTATGGATGTGAGAGTTGGACTGTGAAGAAAGCTGAGAGCTGAAGAATTGATGCTTTTGAACTGTGGTGTTGGAGAAGACTCCTGAGAGTCCCTTGGACTGCAAGGAGATCCAACCAGTCCATTCTAAAGGAGATCAGCCCTGGGTGTTCTTTGGAAGGAATGATGTTAAAGCTGAAACTCCAGTACTTTGACCACCTCAGGTGAAGAGTTGACTCCTTGGAAAAGACTCTGATGCTGGGAGGGATTGGGGGCAAGAGGAAAAGGGGATGACAGAGGATGAGATAGCTGGATGGCATCACCGACTCGATGGATGTGAGTCTGAGTGAACTCCGGCAGTTGGTGATGGACAAGGAGGCCTGGTGTGCTGCGATTCATGGGGTCACAAAGAGTCGGACATGACTGAGCGACTGAAGTGAACTGAACATTAATTAAAAGTAATATTTTTCAGTCTACTAGTTTTATAAGCAAAAAATATGCAACTAGAAAATGGAATAAATATAAATCTACTAAGGAATTGCAATAAAGCTCAGATTTGGAGAAAGTCAATAGAAATGATAAGGATAGCACATTTAGTTACATATAGATACATTTCAAATTAATCAATATATTATTTTATGATAATGAAGTTTCTTCCAAAATCAATTATTTACTTGACCACAAATATAATTAAATCACTTTAATAAGTAAAGATATGAANAATTGTATTTAAAATTTTTATTTGCAATGTGAAATTAAAAGCATATTCCTATCACAAAGATTTTATTTGCTATATTCATATAAGACTAATAGTTTACTGAGGCTTGTATTAAAATAGAAAATTAGGCTAATTTCTCTTTCTCTGGCAACTATCCCATTTTGTCAGTCTTATCTGGTATAGAATAAGCATGAAATAAATTTTCACTGGATTTCCCTGGTGGCTCAGCAGTGAAGAATCTGCCTGCCAATGCAGGAAATATGAGTTCGATCCCTGAGTTGGGATGATCCTCTGGAGAAGGAAATGGCAACCCACTCCAGGATTCTTCCTGGAAAATCCTATGGACAGAGGAGCCTGGTGGGCTGTAGCCTGTGGGGTCACAAAGAGTCAGACATGACTTAGTGACTCAAGAACAACAACAAATTCTCCCCACTTGCCATTTTGTGACTGTAGTGTCTTCGTGTCCCCCTGTACCCTTTCTGTACTGTTCTTCCTTGTTATACCCTAAAATCACAGGTGCTTCTGTTATACCCTAAAATCACAGGTAACTTGAATTGTTTTTTTTTTAAAACCCATAGCCCTAGGATTTAAATGACTGTATGAGACAAAAACAAGGACTTTGAGTGGGTGAATAAAACAGTACTTCTTGTGTCATCATATTGAGTGCACTGAGTGAATAATTCTTCTAACAACCAATTTAACTTAAAAACAAACTTGGTGTGTGTCATATTAATTGATGACATTTTAAACTAAATTTTTCTAGAGGTGCTCAAAAATTTCATTCATTTTTTAAATTATTTATTTATTTATTTTACTTTACAATATTGTATTAGTTTTGCCATACTTCAACATGAATCCGCCACGGGTGTACACGTGTTCCCAATCCTGAACCCCCCTCCCACCTTCCTCCCCATACCATCGCTCTGGGTCATCCCAGTGCACCAGCCCCAAGCATCCTGTATCAGCCATTAAAAAGAATACACTTGAATCAGTTCTAATGAGGTGGATGAAACTGGAGCCGATTATACAGAGTGAAGTAAGCCAGAAAGAAAAACACCAACACAGTATACTAACGCATATGTATGGAATTTAGAAAGGTGGTAATGATAACCCTGTATGCGAGACAGCAAAACAGACACAAATGTATGGAGCAGTCATTCATGTTTATAGTCAAACTTTTACGACTGAAATAGAATGGAGGCATAGTGTTGTGATATTGTAGTCCCCTACCGGATGAAGCCAGGACCCGGATTTTGTAGAAAGAAACTTTAATAAAGAACCAGACTGGACACAGATCAGCATTATGACTTTTCTAAGCAGATGCAGAATTTGATGAAACAGAATCCAAACTGGAATTCTGACTTGTTCCTCAAGTTACAGTTGAATCATATGAACAGTAGCCGTGGGTGGAGGAAATTATTATACCATAAATAAGGCAATATTTCTTAGATATTATAACTTCCTGTGGGGGGAAGAGATGCTGCAAATGGTGTTCTTTTATATTAGAAAACATAACAATAAAATTAGCCATGAAAGTACCTATCAGATATATGTGCTTCTTTTATATCAGTGTTTGTGTATTGTCACTGTTGGTACCCTAGCTCATTTCAGTACTCCTGCTTCTACTAAATTTGCTCTTACTTTTCTTTTACCAGTTCTGGAAACCCTGGTTATCAAACCTTTATCTCCAACACACACACACACACACACACACACACACACACACACACACACACACAAACTCCCACAACCCTTATATAATTTGTTCTCTTGGTGAAACACACATTCAACTAAATTTTTTCAAAATAACTCTGTACATATTTCTTGCATGGAAATAATAAATAAACTAGTAAAATTATTATAAGCAAATAAATTTTGCTTTATTTTGATCCCTGTGTGTCCTCAGTTGCAAAGTTGTGTCCAATATTTTGCAACCCAACAGACAGTAGCCTGCCAGGCTTCTTTGTCCATGGGATTTCCCAAGTAAGAATACTGGGGTGGGTTGCCATTGCCTCCTCCAGGGCCTCTTCCCTGGAGATGCAGGTTTGATCCCTGGGGTCTCTTTGATTGGCAGGTGGTTCTTTACACTGAGCCACTGGGAAGCAATTTTGATCCTTAGGTCAGGAAGAGCCCCCAGAGTAGGAAATGTTAGCCCATTCCAGTATTCTTGCCTGGAAAATTCCATGGACAGAGGAGCCTCATGGGCTACAATTCAGGGTATTGCAAAGAGTTATACATGACTGAGCACACACACTTATTTTGATCCCCACATGGCTTAAAATTTGAGAAATGGGATATTATTTTATCTACATGAATTTAAGACTTCTTAAATTTGGTTTGAGGGTTACTCAAAAAACTTGGTCTATACTTAGAGTTATAGGGTAAGTGTTCACTGATTAAATTGCATTCTTTCTCATTTCCACAATTTGATAAGTATGAGAGATTTTCTAGAACTATAAAATAAGTGATTAAGATGGCTTATGAACGTATAATAGACGTTCCCCTTGTACAAAATCTAGAATTGCTGGATAAAGTACAACCACTATATTTAACTTAATTAGTTTATTTAAATAGTTGTTTATTTATTTTTGGCTGCATGAATCTTAGTTGCAATACACAGGCTCAGCAGTTGTGGCCTTAGTTGCTCCATAGGCCTAGTTGCCCTGGTATGTGGGATCTTAGTTGTCTGATCAGGAATTGAGCTCTCATCCCCTGAAGTGGAAGGCAGACTCCCAACCACTGGATCACTAGGGAAGTCCCACAACCACTGTATTTTAAAATAAAAATCTCTGTATAGCCAAAAAATGAAAAGGAAATTCATGGATGTGAAGAAAATGTGTGACAAAGAAGCACAGGGAGGAAGGAAGAAAGGAAGGGAAAAAAGAAAGAGATAAAGGAAGGAAGGAAGAAAAAGAGAGAAGGAGGGATGGAGGGGGAGAGGGAAAGAAAAGAAGGTAATTTCTGTTTGCACAGTGCTTGTTCAGGAAGCACTGAATCTGTAAATGACCTAGTGTGTTGTGTAGATACCAGACTGTACTATCCTCATGGAAAATAGAAGAGTTCGCCATGAGCCTGAGTAAGGCAGGAGCTGATATTTATCCTTTTACAGACACAGAGTTAAGACCTTAATAAACATCAGGGAAAGAGTTAGCAAATGTCTCCTGCCTATAGTAAAAATATCAACAAGAAAAATGATATATGGTCTACATGTGGAAATTGGAAAATGAGTTTCCTTCTCAATCATTTTTAAGCCAATTTGGGGAACTCCAAGTAGAAACATTCAGAAAAACCTGGAATCAATTTGATGTTCTCCAGGACACTTAGGAAAAGCTCATACAAGTCGTTTTCTGGAGAGTCACATTTCCCAGCCAGGTCATTCATGGTTTTGGCTGTTTAAAAATCAGCAAATTATGAGCTCATAATCTCAATTTAACTTTAAAAAGAAAGAAAGTGAGCTACCATGAGAGTCAGAAGGAGCAACAAAAAAGAAGCAGAAAGCTAACATTTTCATAAAAATAATTTTTAAATGAACTTTGAATTATTTTTTGATCCACATCAAAAAATAAATAAAAATAAACAAATGAATTTCTTTGTTTATAAAGGGGGAAGAGACAGCTGCCTTTTCTTTCTCTCTNCATGGAAATAATAAATAAACTAGTAAAATTATTATAAGCAAATACATTTTGCTTTATTTTGATCCCTGTGTGTCCTCAGTTGCAAAGTTGTGTCCAATATTTTGCAACCCAACAGACAGTAGCCTGCCAGGCTTCTTTGTCCATTGGATTTCCCAAGTAAGAATACTGGGGTGGGTTGCCATTGCCTCCTCCAGGGCCTCTTCCCTGGAGATGCAGGTTTGATCCCTGGGGTCTCTTTTATTGGCAGGTGGTTCTTTACACTGAGCCACTGGGAAGCAATTTTGATCCTTAGGTCAGGAAGAGCCCCCAGAGTAGGAAATGTTAGCCCATTCCAGTATTCTTGCCTGGAAAATTCCATGGACAGAGGAGCCTCATGGGCTACAATCCAGGGTATTGCAAAGAGTTATACATGACTGAGCACACACACTTATTTTGATCCCCACATGGCTCAAAATTTGAGAAATGGGATATTATTTTATCTACATGAATTTAAGACTTCTTAAATTTGGTTTGAGGGTTACTCAAGAAACTTGGTCTATACTTAGAGTTATAGGGTAAGTGTTCATTGATTAAATTGCATTCTTTCTCATTTCCACAATTTGATAAGTATGAGAGATTTTCTAGAACTATAAAATAAGTGATTAAGATGGCTTATGAACGTATAATAGACATTCCCCTTGTACAAAATCTAGAATTGCTGGATAAAGTACAACCACTATATTTAACTTAATTAGTTTATTTAAATAGTTGTTTATTTATTTTTGGTTGCAATACACAGGCTCAGCAGTTGTGGCCTTAGTTGCTCCATAGGCCTAGTTGCCCTGGTATGTGGGATCTTAGTTGTCTGATCAGGAATTGAGCTCTCATCCCCTGAAGTGGAAGGCAGACTCCCAACCACTGGATCACTAGGGAAGTCCCACAACCACTGTATTTTAAAATAAAAATCTCTGTATAGCCAAAAAATGAGAAGGAAATTCATGGATGTGAAAAAAATGTGTGACAAAGAAGCACAGGGAGGAAGGAAGAAAGGAAGGGAAAAAAGAAAGAGATAAAGGAAGGAAGGAAGAAAAAGAGAGAAGGAGGGATGGAGGGGGAGAGGGAAAGAAAAGAAGGTAATTTCTGTTTGCACAGTGCTTGTTCAGGAAGCACTGAATCTGTAAATGACCTAGTGTGTTGTGTAGATACCAGACTGTACTATCCTCATGGAAAATAGAAGAGTTCGCCATGAGCCTGAGTAAGGCAGGAGCTGATATTTATCCTTTTACAGACACAGAGTTAAGACCTTAATAAACATCAGGGAAAGAGTTAGCAAATGTCTCCTGCCTATAGTAAAAATATCAACAAGAAAAATGATATATGGTCTACATGTGGAAATTGGAAAATGAGTTTCCTTCTCAATCATTTTTAAGCCAATTTGGGGAACTCCAAGTAGAAACATTCAGAAAAACCTGGAATCAATTTGATGTTCTCCAGGACACTTAGGAAAAGCTCATACAAGTCATTTTCTGGAGAGTCACATTTCCCAGCCAGGTCATTCATGGTTTTGGCTGTTTAAAAATCAGCAAATTATGAGCTCATAATCTCAATTTAACTTTAAAAAGAAAGAAAGTGAGCTACCATGAGAGTCAGAAGGAGCAACAAAAAAGAAGCAGAAAGCTAACATTTTCATAAAAATAATTTTTAAATGAACTTTGAATTATTTTTTGATCCACATCAAAAAATAAATAAAAATAAACAAATGAATTTCTTTGCTTATAAAGGGGGAAGAGACAGCTGCCTTTTCTTTCTCTCTTGAGTCTTCTTGAAAACTTAACCTTTTCAGAATGTAAATTGTTTTCTCTGGGTATTGTGCAATCAGTCTCCTGTTTATAATGATCACAGACCCCATAACCCCAAGAAATGTAAACACATACTTCCTGAGTCAACATAGAGGTCTGTCTTACAATATGATCATTTGTCTCTTGAGGAGACCAGAGTAATTATGTTAAAATTTCTTCTACTTTGGGGTATAAATTATGTGAAATGTCGTTGTGACTCATAGACTCTTGAGGCTACCAATACGCATATATTCTGTTGTGCTTAATAATAAAAGTGGATGGGAAAAAGGAAGAAGGGGGTGATTTGTCATGGACCAGGTATGACTTGACCTGATCACCCCTGATCTGCCTGATAAACTGGAT
The DNA here is from genome assembly GCA_006410935.1 of Redunca redunca. Lineage (NCBI taxonomy): Eukaryota > Metazoa > Chordata > Mammalia > Artiodactyla > Bovidae > Redunca > Redunca redunca. The sequence continues at coordinate 488,480 of SJYQ01006503.1, forward strand.
GCCGACTCCCGCAGAGAGTCCCTGAATCCCTGCAACCCTCCTAAAGCTGCCAGCCAGCTACAAGACCCAGTAGTTTTTAAACTAGTGTAGAAAGTAATAGTATGGGCCTCCTGCTGGCTCAGTGGTAAAGAATCGGCCTGCAGTGCAGGAGCCTCAGCAAACACGGATCCATCCCTGGGTCAGGAAGATCCCTGGGAGGAGGAAATGGCAACTCACTCCCGTATTATCCCATGGACAGAGGAGCCTGGTGGGTTACAGTTCATGGAGTCACAAAGAGTCAGACACACTTAGTGATTAAAGAACAACAACAGAAATAATAGTAGACAATAGTAGACAAGATACTTAGCAAAGGCCAGATTGAAATTGGACTTTAAAAAATTACCCTAGGATGTCCTGTTGTTTTCCAAAGACTGGTCTATTTGTGGGTATAGATATTTGGCCTCCTTGGCCCAACTTTGGCCCCTCTGAAGGGCAGACTCACCCTCAGAGCTCCCTTTGGGGTTGACCATCCTCTTAGTGTGACTGTGTTGCAGTCCAGCTTTTCCATTTGTCCAATCCTGTTTTCTTTCTTTCCCGGTAAAGATGTTAATCCTGAGAGCGCTCCCAAATAAATATACATACTGCATGAAAATATTGAAAAAATTTAAACATTTGAAAATTAGTGTATGAAATTGTTAATATGCATACACACACATATATATTTAATTAGACTCTTCCTTAGACAAGTTTTAAGATTGAGAATGCATTAAAAAAAAAAGTTATGAGGAAACTCTAGTCAATACTCTTTAACAATCTATATGGGAAAGGAATCTGAAGAAAATGAGTATATGTGTATGTATAATGGAATCACTTTGTTGTACACCTGAAACTAACATGACATTGTAAACTAACCATACTCTAATAATTTTTTTTAAAGTCATGATAGAGGTTGAAATAATCCCAAACAAAACAAACCTTGTATAGAAGATTAAAGGCATCATCTATAAAGTTAATGAATGAAAAAATAAACTTGGAAACATTATTTGCAGCATATAAGATCAATAAAGGTTAATAATAACAGTATAGAAATAGATCTTAAAATGATTAACATTTCTCAAACTGTATATTGATCATCAGTGAAAAGTTGTATCAGTTTTCTATTGCTGTGATGGCAAAATTAACTTAAATGTAACAACTTACAAGGACTCCAAATTTATTATCTTACAGTTTCTGAGATAAAAGATGCAATACATTTAGATCTCATTGAACTAAAATCAAGATGTTGGCAAGATATATTCCTTTCTGGAGGTTTTCAGAAAGAGGAAACCTATTTCTAATAGAAGAGAATTCACTTCCTATGGTTATTGGTAGGATTCAGTTTGTTGCGTTTTTAGACCTGAGGTCCCTGTTTTCTTTCTTGTGGCAAGCTGAGGGTTATTCCAGTTTCTAGTGGCCACCATTCCTTGTTTTATGACTCCTTTCTTTCATCTTCAAGCCAGCAGTACAGAGGATCCTCTTCACACTGCATCCCTATGACCCACCTTTCTGCCCACCTCCACTCTCAAGGATGCATGTGATTAGATCTAGCCAAAGCTGAGCACCGAAGAATTGATGCTTTTGAACTGTGGTGTTGGAGAAGACTCTTGAGAGTCCCTTGGACTGCAGGGAGATCCAACCAGTCCATTCTGAAGGAGATCAGCCCTGGGATTTCTTTGGAGGGAATGATGGTGAAGCTAAAACTCCAGTACTTTGGCCACCTCATGCGAAGAGTTGACTCACTGGAAAAGACTCTGATGCTGGGAGGGATTGGGGGCAGGAGGAGAAGGGGACAACAGAAGATGAGATGGCTGGGTGGCATCACTGACTCGATGGATGTGAGTCTGAGTGAACTCCAGGAGCTGGTGATGGACAGGGAGGCCTGGCATGCTGCAATTTACGGGGTCGCAAAGAGTCGGACATGACTGAGTGACTGAACTGAACCGAACTGAATCTGGATAATCCATGTAGTTTTCTCATCTCAATATTCTTAACCATGAAAATACCTGTGAAGTTTAATTTGAACCATAATGTAACATACTCATAAATTTTAGGAATTCAGGAATGAACATTTCAAGGGAGGTCAATTTTCTTTCTACCACATCATCATATATAAGATGGAAGACTTTTGTGAACTCGTATTCTAGCATAAAAAGCACTGCATTGTTTAACATTTCTTATTGCCATTGAGAAATCTGATCTCTATATGATTCTTACTTTCATGGAGCTGATTCATTTTTACTTTCTGAAAAAGTTAGTAGTTCTTTCTCTTTGTTTAACATCTTTAATTTTTATCACAGTGTGTGTATGTGTATATGCATCTCTCTGGTTTCCTTTGTTATGTTGCAAATGCACTTTCAATCCCAAATTTTATATCTTCTGTAATTCTAGTTTATGGTAATTAAAAAAACCACGTTTTTCCTCTACATTCCTTTTTGTCCTTCTGGGTTTATTTCTAGATTAATATTGATATTTCTATTTCTACCCTACAAATCTCCTAAATTTTCTCATAATCTTAATTCGCCTTTGTTCCTATTTCATAACCTGTTCTAGAACTCAATATCTTGAATCTCCTATTTACAAATTAGTCTTTATTAGTATTTTCTGCTATTTAAAGCAAATGAATATTACTTCAACATTTATATATTTTATATCAAATATTAGCAGTTGTTCTTTCTATTGCTACATGTTTCTGATTCATGTTTCAAATACCCTTCTTCAGGACTTTGAGAGTTGTTTTGCTTAATTTCAGTTCTTATCCTGAGATCCCATTTCTAAGATATTAAAAATAAACTAGGAATATAATTTTATCTATCCTAAGAGAGAAAGCTGGATAAATTAAAAAATAATAACTTGAACCCATTGGAGAGCTTAGAATGNGTTCTTATCCTGAGATCCCATTTCTAAGGTATTAAAAATAAACTAGGAATATAATTTTATCTATCCTAAGAGAGAAAGCTGGATAAATTAAAAAATAATAACTTGAACCCATTGGAGAGCTTAGAATGCTGGGCAGGTAGCCTGAAACTTAATAAGGGTCTCCTTTCTCCCAGAGACAAGACATATAGGCTTTTTTACCTGTAAGAGATAAAAGGAAAGATGTGTCTAACATACAGAGGTCAAAAATAATTTGGCAACATCTTAAATAATTGCTCTATTCAGTTGTGAGCTAGTATAATAGCATAGCAGCCATGGGAGACACAGACACAATGAAATATCTACCTTTTAGTAAATTATCTTTTAAGAACTTTTATTTGGTTCCCATGAGAAAGATTGGAGGTAGGAAGGAGGCTGAAGGCAGGGAGAAGTCAAAAGAGAAGTTAGAAAATATTTTGAGTCGAATGAAAATAAAAATACAACCTAAGAAAGTATGTAGGATATGGTGCTTAGAAGGAATTGATAACGTTAAATGCTTAAATTAGAAAAATGGAATAGACTTAAATTGATGATTCATGATTCCAACTGAAGAAAAAATAAAATTGAGACAAGTAATCTTTTGAATTAAGCTAATTAAATGAAGAGAAATTGAAGGAAATAAATAATGAATCACACTCTTAAATATATATCCAGATCAAAAGTTCAAAAAACTGTACACAGCAGAGTTAAATATAATATTACCAATATGGGAAAAACCCACCCTATGGCAGAAAGTGAAGAGGAGCTAAAAAGCCTCTTGATGAAAGTGAAAGAGGAGAGCGAAAAAGTTGGCTTAAAGCTCAACATTTAGA
>SJYQ01006507.1:0-26745 GCA_006410935.1 Redunca redunca
AAACCAATCATGGAGGAACAAAGTATACTCATAAGAAATACTCAATCCAAAGGAAGGCAAGAAAAATGCAAGTATAGCATATATTGCTGATATATGTTTATTTCTCTCCAAATTTATATATAATAAGTTGTACATGAAAGACGAAAAAGATTAATGTTTGCCTTGGTATTATTATTAGCAGCAATTCTAACCTTATATTGTCAGGAAACTTGGGGTTAAGTCCAAGTTCTGCCTCTTCTGAACTGTGTAATAATTTGTCAAATTCTTAGCTTCTCTTATCCTTGTTGTTTTTCTTATATGAGAGGCCTTCTAACTTCCATCTTGATATTGTGTAAAAATTACTTTAAAATGCAGCTTAGTTCTATATGTAAAACTTCATGTAAGTTCTACAAATTCTATGCATTATTATTATACTATAGATATTAAGTTCAGAAGCTGAAAACCATCATTTTTTTCCCTGTAATTACACAGGCTTACCTTAAGCAGACTCCAAAACATACATAAAAGTAACAGCATTTTGAAATGTCCGGTTAACCCAGCCATATCGTAGTGTGTTTTGTCTAGTCTTATTATTACCTAAGCAATAACAAGATAAATATGTAGTGGAAAATTACTTGGAACTATGCAAATATTATTTCACCTCATCATTTAACCATTACAAATGTCAAAGGAAATGTGTTGGAGCTCAGACAGGACCTCTCAACAAGGAAAAGCTTGATGTTGAAAAAAAAACTGTTCTTGATCTCAAAAAGCAAATGTAGATCTTAAAAAAAAAAAATCCCAAAAGATTGAATTACAGCTATTAATATGTTATATAGTTTTAATAAACTGGCTTCTCATTCACTGATTTGTAAAGGAGAGAAAACTAACTTTAAAGTAATTGGAATATAACTTATTTTTTCAGCCAGTACTCTCTTCATTCTCCAAATTTCTAATAGAATAGTTTGTGAAAACAAAAGCAAGATGAGTTTGACTTTTACATGCACCCAGTATTAAAGCAAATATGTTTAATATATCTCAAACAATGTTTAATTTGACTATTGCAGAAAAAGAAAAAAAGAAACACCTCTGCCCTCTATGAGAGGCCCAGTGATAACTAGGTCCTAAACTCTGAAATCTCTGAATGATATAAAACTATAAAAATATCCCGAGGGGCTTTGCAGATGTAGTTAAATTAAGATCTTGAAATGGGGAGATGATCCTGTATTACCCTGCAAAGACCCTGGAGGTAATCAAAGTATCTTTAAAAGAGAAACGCTTCAGTCCAGTTCAGTCACTCAGTCGTGTCTGACTCTTTGCAACCCCATGGACTGCAGCACACCAGGCTTCGCTGTCCATCACCAGCTCATGGAGACACAGTCAGGAGCTAGGGAAGGCATCTCTGTAACCTGGGAAAGACCAGGAAACCAAGGCTCTCCCTAGACATTTGAGAGGCAAAATAGCCAAGCTGACACCTTGATTTCATCTCAGTGAATCTGATTTTGGACTCCTGACTGCCAGAACTGTAAGAAAGTAAATGTGTGTTTAAGATATCAACTTTAAAAATGGTAACAACCTAAAAGTTGAGAATTGTGTTTTATTTAGTGGGAATTTTAGAACTTCAATTCTGGGTGATAGCATCACAAGTAGCCCTGAGAAACCTGCTCTAAGAAAGTGAGGCAGGGGAGCCAGGTTGTATAGAAGTCTTGCAACAAAGGCAGTTTTAATGTTCAGGTGATCTGAACACCAAAATGTTATTTTTAATTAAAGAAAACAAGATATCCCAGGGCTTCCCCAGTGGCTCACCAATAAAGATTCTATTTGCAATGCAGTAGCTACAGGAGATGTAGGTTTGACGCTGGGTCAGGAAGATCCCCTGGAGGAAGACATGGCAACCCACTCCAGTATTCTTGCCTGGAATAGCCCATGGACAGAGGAGCCTGGTGGGCTACAGTCCATGGAGTCACAGAGATTTGGACACAACTGAAATGACTTAGCACATATTCACAGATACCAAAGCGAAAATGATGCTCAGTGGAAATGTGGTTGTGTCTTGTGATGAAAGTAAAGTATGATGCCGTAAAGAACAGTAATTCATAGGAACCTGGAATGTTAGGTCTGTGAATCAAAATAAGTTGGATTGGTCAAGCAGGAGATGGCAAGAGTAAGCATGGTCATATTAGGCATCAGTGAACTAAATTGGTGAGGAATAGGTGTATTTAATTCAGATGACAATTATATCTACAACTGTGGGCAAAAATCCCATAAAAGAAATGGAGTAAACCTCATAAGCAACAAAAGAATCTGAAATGTAGTACTTAGGTGCAACCTTGAAAACAATAGAATGATCTCAGTTTGTTTCGAAGGCAAAGCATTCAGCATCACAGTAATCCAAGTCTATACCCCAACCACTGATGCGAAAGAAGCTGACATTTATAAGTTCTATGAAGGCCTAGAAGATCTCCTAGAACTAATACCAAAATAAGATGTCTTAGTCATCATAGGGGATTGGAATGCAAAAGTAGGAAGTCAAGAGATACCTGGAATAACAGGCAAGTTTGGCCTTGGGGTACAAAATGAAGCAGGACAAAGGCTAACAGAATTCTGCCAAGAGAATGCACTGGTCATAGTAAACACCCTTTTTCAATGACACAAGGGATAACTTTACACAGGGACATCACCAAATGGTCAATATCACCAAATGGTCAAAACCACCAAATGGTCAATCGAGTTGATTACATTCTTTGTACCTGGAGATGGAGAAGCTGTATAAAGTCCCAAAAAAAGACCTGGAGCTAACTGTGGCTCAGATCATCAGCTCCTCATAGCAAAATTCAGGCTTAAACTAAAGAAAGCAGGGAAAACCACTGGGCCAGTCAGGTACTACTTATATGAAATCCCTTATGAATGTACAGTGAAGGTGACCACAGATTCAAGGGATTAGATCTCATAAATAGAGTGCCTGAAGATCTATGGACAGAGGTGCATAATATTGTATAGGAGGCAGCAAACAAAATCATCCCAAAGAAAAAGTTGTGCAAGAAGGCAAAGTGGTTGTCTGAGGGGGCTTTAAAAATAGCAGAGGAAAGAAGAGAAGAGAAAAGTAAGGGAGATAGGGAAAGGTATACCCAACTAAATGCAGAGTTCTAGGAGAGATAAGAAAGCCTTCCTCAGTGATCAATGCAAAGGAATAGGAAAAGGACAGAAAGGGTAAGACTAGAGATCTCTTCAAGAAAATTAGAACTATCAGAGGAACATTTTATCTGAAGATGGGCACAAGAGATGGGAAGATGGGAATACCAGACCACCTTACCTGCCTCTTGAGAAATCTGTATGCAGGTCAAGAAGCAAGAGTTAGAACTGGACACAGAACAACAGACTGGCTACAGATCGGGAAATGAGTAAATCAAGGCTGTATATTGTCAACCTTGTCAACTACAAATTGGCACTTACCAAGAGCATCGCCAAAGACTGAACAACAAAGGTGCTTGCCATCTGCCTCAATGGAGATTGAGCCCGTACTGCTATAACTGGTGATCTTAAACAACCCCTGAGGAAGTTCAGGGTGGAGTGAGGCACTCTGTGCTCCAGGGAATCTGGTGGGACAGGTCTTTAGGTAGTTGGATGTTTTTAAAACAGATTTTATGATTTCAATCTTTGCATCTCCTCATATCTAAAGAAGCACTAAATCTCTTCATGGTGATATCAGATCCTCACAACTAACAAAAAGACTTTTGCAAAATGAGTGCTTCATGGTATTGTGCTCCCCCTTCACCAAAACCTTATATATTGACTTTCCCCCACTGCCGCTTTGAAACAGTCTCTCAGAGTTACCTGAGATGCTGCCTCCTAGGCTGCAGTTCTCATTCTGTCCCCAATAAAACTTAACTCACAACTCTTAAGTTGTACATCTTTTTTTAGTTGACACCCTGCTTATTTAACTTATATGCAGAATACATCATGCAAAATCCTGGGCTGGATGAAGCACAAGCTGGAATCAAGATTGCTGGGAGAAAAATCAATAAACTCAGACATGCAGATGACACCACCCTTATGGCAGAAAGCAAAGAAAAACTAAAGAGCCTCTTGATGAAAGTGAAAGAGGAGAGTGAAAAAGTTGGCTTAAAATGCAACATTCAGAAAATGAAGATCATGGCATCTGGTCCCATCACTTCATGGCAAATAGATGGGGAAACAATGGAAACATTGACAGCTTTATTTTAGGGGGCTCCAAAATCACTACAGATGGTGACTGCAGCCATGAAATTAAAAGATACTTGCTCCTTGGAAGGAAGAAAAGTTATGACCAACCTAGGCAGCATATTAAAAAGCAGAGACATTACTTTGCCAACAAAGGTCCATCTAGTCAAAGCCATGGTTTTTCCAGCAGTCATGTATGGATGTGAGAGTGGGACTCTAAAGAAAGCTGAGCACCAATGAATTGATGCTTTTGAACTGTGGTGTTGGAGAAGATTCTTGAGAGTCCCTTGGACTGCAAGGAGATCCAACCAGTCCATCCTAACAAAAATCAGTCCTGAATAGTTATTGAAAGGACTGATGCTGAAACTGAAGCTCCAATACTTTGGCCACCTGATGTGAAGAACTGACTCCTTGGAAAAGACACTGATGCTGGGAAAAAATGAAGGCAGAAGGAGAAGGGGATGACAGAGGATGAGATGGTTGGATGGCACCACTGATTTGATAGATATGAGTCTGAGTAAGCTCCAGGAGCTGGTGATGGACAGGGAAGACTGGCGTGCTGCAGTCCATGGGGTCACAAAGAGTTGGACACAACTGAGAGACTGAACTGAACTGAACTGAATTGTAAAGACCTAATAGAAGCAGAAGAGATCAAGAACAGATGTAAAGAATACAAAGAATAATTGTACAAAAAACATCTTGACCTGGATAGCCACAATGGTGTAATCACTCACTCAGAGCCAGACATTCAGGAGTGTGAATTCAAGTAGGCCTTAGGAAGCGCTGCTGCCAATAATGCTCGTGGAAGTGATGGAATTCCATCAGAGCTATTTAAAATCCTAAAACATGATGTTTCTAAAGTGCCACACTCATTATGTCAGCAAATTTGGAAAAGCCAGCAGTGGCCACAGGTGAGGAAAAGGTCAATCCTCATCCCAGTTCCCAAGAAAGGCAGTATTAAAGAATGTTCAAATCACCAGACAATTGCACTCATTTCCCATGCTAGTAAGTTATGCTCAAAATTCTCCAAGCTAGGCTTTAGCATTATGTGAACCAAGAACTTTCAGATGTTTAAGCTGGGTTGGAGAAGGCAATGGCACCCCACTCCAGTACTCTTGCCTGGAAAATCCCACGGACGGAGGAGCCTGGTAGGCTTCAGACCATGGGGTCGTGAACAGTCGGACACGACTGAGCGACTTCACTTTCACTTTACACTTTCATGCACTGGAGAAGGAAATAGCAACCCACTCCAGTGTTCTTGCCTGGAGAATCCCAGGGACGGGGGAGCCTGGTGGGCTGCCATCTCTGGGGTCGCACAGAGTCGGACACGACTGAAGCGACTCAGCAGCAGAAAAGGTAGAGGAACTAGTGATCAAATTGCCAACATTTGCTGAATCATGGAACAAGCAAGGGAATTCCAGAAAACATTTACCTCTGTTTCATCCACTATACTAAAGCTTATGACTGCATGAGTTATAACAAACTGTAGAAAAGTCTTAAAGTGATGGGAATACCAGATCGTCTTACCTGTCTTCTGAGAAACGTGTATGTGGATCAAGAAGAAAAAAAAAAAAAACCCTATATGGAACAACTGACTGGTTCAGGACTGGGAAAGGAATACAACAAGGCTGTTTATTGTCACCCTGTTTATGTAATTATACACAGAGCACATCAAATGAAATGTTGGGCTGGATGAATTACAAGCTGGAATCAAGATTACCGGGAGAAATATCAACAACCTCAGATACAATTACTTCCTGGCAGGAAAGCTATGATAAACCTAGACAGTGTGTTCAAAAAAAACAAAGACAACACTTCGGCAACAAAGTTCCATATAGTCAAGGTTATGGTCTTCCTTGTCATGTATGGATGTGAGAGCTGGACAATAAAGAAGGTAGAGCACCAAAGGATTGATGCTTTCAAGCTGTGGTGCTGGAGAAGATTCCTGAGAGTCCTTTGTAAAGCAAAGATATCAAACCAGCAAATCATAAAGGGAGTCAACCCTGAATATTCATTAGAGTTGAAGCTCCAATACTTTGGCTACCAGCCGCAAATAGCTAACTCATTGGTAAAGACCCTGATGCTGGGAAAGGTTGAAGGCAGAAGAAGAAAGGGGCACAGAGGATGAGATGGTTAGAATGCATGACTGATTCAATGGACGTGAAGTTGGGCAAACTTGGGGAGATGGTGAAGGACAGATGTGCTCCAGTCCATGGGTTGTGAAGAGTTGGGTATGTTTTGAACAACAGCAAAATGTTCATGCCTGTGAGAGAGTATATTCCCCTTAGGGCAAGTCTCACAAATTTTAATTTAGGAATTTTCTCTTCTAAAGTCCATGTTTGTTGCACCTATTATTAACAAGATTTGCTTGAAAATTTTTTATTAAAATTATTGTTTATGAGTGAGGAGATGGAAGAAGATGATGGAATAGTAAGCTGGGGAGATCACCAGTCTCTTCCCAAATACATCAAAAACTCATTAAGATATGGAACAACTCCTACAAAGCAACCTCTAGGCGACAGCAGAAGACCCCAGGCATCCAGGGGGACAGGCTAAGCTCCCTGAAATGAGGTAGGAAAGAGGAGGGAGACACACAAAAGAAAAGATGGAGAACTTCTGGGCAGGAGCCTGTGCCCCAAGGAGCGGGAAGGGAGCCCTGAAACAGGAGTTCCTGGGCACAGGGAAACTCCCTCACAGGCGGGCCCAAAGCGGAGTCTTGGAAAAACAGTCAAAGCAGGGACTTGGGGGGCGAAGTGGGGGGGCGGGCAGTAAGCAGAGAACGCTGCGCTTTTCAGCCAGTTCACAGCTCAGGCACTGTGGCCCCAAACATGGCGGGCTCACAGAACCGAGTAGTGAGCATACAAACCCAGCCAGTGCACACAACCCTTGCAGCACAGAGGGCTGACCCGGGTGGCCGAGTGTGACGGGGCAGACAAACACAGCCGGTGCAAAGTGCGGGACTGCGGTGTCATAGAAGGGAGGCATGCAAACTCGGGCAGCGCACACAGCCCTTCCAGCACAGCCGAAAGAACAAATAACCTCCACGACAAAGAGTGCAGGCAGTGAGGTGAAGCAAGTGCACATAAACCCCGCAACACAGAGGGCAGGCACCGGGATCCAAAACAAGTCCACAGCAGCCCTGCGACGCAGAGTGCGCGCCCAGGAAGCCGAGATCAGTGCACACAAGCCTGCGACACAGAGGGTGGACCTTGGGAACTTAGTCAAGTCCACACAAGTCCGCGACACCAAGGGTGAGCTTAGGGGGCTGAAGGAAACCCACACAAGTCGCCCGTGACGCAGAAGGATCCACACAAGCCCCTGCCTAGCAAGTTTCCGCCCGCAGCACAGGGCGGAACGGGAACCGAGGCACCAGCAATGATCCCCTGGACAAGTAGTTATGCTGAGAGAGCCACACTTTGAAGCAGCTACGGAAATAGACGCGCCTAATACCGCAAAAGCTAGAACTGCCCGAAATTGTACTGAACCCGTAAATACTCCAAAACCTACTACTGGACACTGAGCTGCCCTTCAGAGAGACGAGATCCAGCTCCATCAACCAGAACATAGGCACAAGCTCCACCAACCAGGAAAATGTCACAGGGCACACAGGGGCAGACTCCACAGCCAAGAATTATGACCTTGAAAATCCCTTTTAAATTTTTTTCTTTTTTTTCCTTTCTTATAAATCACTTTATTTCCCCAACATATCTACCTTCACATTAGCCTTTAACAGTATTATGGAATTTTCCTCTTTGTTTTTCTTATTATAAAAATTGTTTAAAAAATCATTTAATGAGTGTTTCTTCTTATAAATCACACTGCTTATTTCCCAACATATTTTCGCCATCACATTAGCTTTTTGCAGTGCTATGGAGCTTTCCTTGTTTAGGAAAAACAAAAACAAAAACAAACAAACAAAAAAACATCATCTTAAGATGTTTTTTTCTTATAAATCACATGGTTTATTTCCCCTACATTTTTCCACCTCCATATTAGCCTTTTGTGGGGCTGTGGAGTTTTCTTGTTTGTGTTCTTGTCAAAAAAAAAAAAGAAAAAAATTTTCAAGTTTTTTTTTTGTCTTTTTTCATCTTTTCTTGTTTTTTTTTTCTTNTTTTCATCTTTTCTTTCTTTTTTCTTGATGAGTTTTTCAGATTTTGTTTTTGATATATTCAACTGCTTTTCCTACTGTTTTTTACTGGTAGCTATCTCTGAATAATACAACTCTTTTCCAAATATGTCTAATTATCTTTGCTTTTCTGTTTTTTCTTTTCTTTCTCTTTTTAAAAAATTTTTAAATCCTCTTCTCCACCCCTTCCTTTTTTTTTTCCTTCTTTCTCTCCTTTCTTTTTTCACTTTCTTTTTTCCTTCACTCTTTCTTCTTTCACCAGGTAAGTTAAATTGTTGTGCTGTCTAGGCTATATTCCCCAGTTGGTTGATATCACCTCTGGTTTCCTTTGCTCACCAAGTCAATCTCCTGTACTCTTTTCTTTAGAACACTTCAGTTATAACTTTATGTATGAAAGTGTATGTGTATATATCCCAGTATTTCTGTGATTACATGCTTGATCTCCTCCCACTAGAACATAGGCACAAGTCATCCCCAACAAGACATCAACACAAACCACCCAGCCAACATTTCCCTCCCAGGGCAAAAATCAAAAGGAACAAGTAATACAACCCTAAAGCCTGGGAAAAAGAGACCTCAAGTGGAGCAAGTTAGGAAAAAAAAAAAAAAGATGAAAAGACAGAGAAATGTGACACAAATGAAAGAGCAAGGTAGAAACTCACAGGACCAAATACACAAAGAGGAAATAAATAATCTGCCTGAAAGAGAATTCAGAATAATGATAGTAAAGATGCTCCAAAGACTTGAAAATAGAATGGAGATAATGCAAAAAGCATTTAACACAGTTAATACAATCACCAAGGACATAGAAAAAATAAAGAATAAACAAAGACCNTGAAAGAGAATTCAGAATAATGATAGTAAAGATGCTCCAAAGACTTGAAAATAGAATGGAGATAATGCAAAAAGCATTTAACACAGTTAATACAATCACCAAGGACATAGAAAAAATAAAGAATAAACAAAGACCAATGAATAACACAATTACTGAAATTAAAAATACTCTAGAAGGAACTAATAGCAGAATAACTGAGGCAGAGGAATGCATATGTGGGGATAGAATGGTGGAAATAACAATAACTGCTGAAGAGTAGAATAAAGGGAAAGGAATGAAAAGAATTGAGGAAAGCCTCAGAGACCTTTGGGACAATATTAAACACACCAACATTCAAGTTATAGGGGTCCCAGAGGAAGAAGACAAAAAAGAAAGGCACTGAGAAATTTTTTAAAGACAGTATAGTTGAAAACTTCCCCAACATGGGAAAGGAAATAGTCAATCAAGCCCAAGAAGTGCAGAGAGTCCCCTACAGGTTAAACCCAAGAAAAAACACATTGAGACATATATTAATCAAGCTAACAGAGATTAAGCACAAAGAAAGAATATTAAAAGCAGCAAGGGAAAAGCAACAAGTAACATACAAGGGGAAATCCAAATGATTAACAGTGAATCTTTCAGCATAAACTCTACAGGCCAGAAGGGAATGGTAAGATATATTTAAAGTAATGAAAGAGAAAAACCTACAACCACAATTACTGTACCAGGCAAAGATCTCATTCAAAATTGATGCAAAAATCAAAAACTTTATGGACAAGCAGAAGTTAAGAGAATGCAACACCACCAAATCAGCCTTGTGACAAATACTAAAGGGACTTACATAGCCAGTAACACAAGAGAAATGAAAGACCTATAAAAATAAACCCAAAAAAATCAAGAAAATGCCAATAGGCACATATGTATCAATAATTACCTTAAATGTAAATGGATTAAATGCACTAACCAAAAATACAGACTGACTGAATGGATACAAAACCAAAAACTGTGTATATGCTGCCTACAGGTGTTCATTGGAAGGACTAATGCTGAAGCTGAAACTCCAGTACTTTGGCCACCTCATACGAAGAGTTGACTCATTGGAAAAGACCCTGATCCTGGGAGGGGTTGGGGGCAGGAGGAGAAGGGGACAACAGAGGATGAGATGGCTGGATGGCATCACCAACTCAATGGACATGAGTTTGGGTAAACTCCAGGAGTTGGTGATGGACAGGGAGGCCTGGCATGCTGCAGTTCATGGGGTCGCAAAGAGTTAAACACAACTGAGAGAATGAACTAAACTGAACTGAACTGGAGACTCACTTCAGACCTAGAGACACATACAGACTGAAAGTAAAAGGATGAGAGGAGAGGGTGGGATGATTTGGGAGAATGGCATTGAAACATGTATAATATCGTATATGAAAAGAATCGCCAGTCCAGGTTTGATGCAGGATACTGGATGCTTGGGGCTGGTGCACTGGGACGACCCAGAGGGGTGGTACGGGGAGTGAGGGGGGTTCAGGATGGGGAACACGTGTATACCTGTGGTGGATTCATGTTGATGTATGGCAAAACCAATGCAATACTGTAAAGTAATTAGCCTCCAATTAAAATAAATAAATTTATATTTTTTAAAAAAAGTTAAAAGGATAGAAAAAGATATTCCATGTGAATGGAAACCAAAAGAAAGCTGGAGTGACAATCCTTAATTTAAACAAAACAGATTTTAAAATAAAGAATATCATAAGAGACAAAGAAGGAAACTACATAATGATCAAGGAATCAACCCAAGAAGACAAAACAATTGTAAATATCTATGCAACCAATATAGGAGCACCTTAATACATAAGGCAAACACTAACAGGCATAAGAAGAGAAATCAACAGCAACACAATAGTATTAGGGGACTTTAACAACCCACTTTCACCAATAGACAGATCATCAAAACAGAGAATCAATAAGGAAACACAAACCTTAAATAAAACATTAGACCAAATAGACCTAACTGATATCTTCAGGACTTTCCATCCAAAGGCAGAAGAATACATTTTCTTCTCAAGTGCACATGGAACATTGTTCAGGACAGACCACATCTTGGGCGACAAATCAAGCCTCAGTAAATTTAAGAAAATTGAAATTGTATCAAGTATCTTCTCTGATCCCAATGCTCTGATATTAGATATCAACTACTGGGGGGAAAAAAGGCAGGAAAAAAAGAAAACTCTTGGAGATTAAACAATACATTACTAATTAACATAGAGGTTACTGAAGAAATAAGAAAAGAAATCAAAAGATTCCTAGAAACAAATGACAATGAAAACACGACCCAAAACTATGGGACTCAGCAAAAGCAGTTCTGAGAGGGAAGTTTATAGTGACACAATCCTACCTCAAGAAACAAGAAAAACATCAAATAGACAACCTAGCTTTACACCTAAAACAACTAGAAAAAGAACAAAGAATCCTCAAAGGTAGCAGAAGGAAAGAAATCATAAAACTTTGAGCAGAAATAAATAAAAAATAAATGAAGGAAACAATGACAAAGATTAATAAAACTAAAAGCTGCTTCTTTGAGAAGATAAACAAAATTGACAAACCACTAGCCAGACTCATCAAGAAAAAAAGGGAGAAAAATCGAATCAGTAAAATTAGAAATGAAAGAGCAGAGGTTACAACAGGCAACACAGAAATACAAAGGATCATAAGAGAATATTATGAGTATCTACATGCTAATAAAATGGATATTGAGGAAATGGACAGATGCTTAAAGATCAGCCTCCCAAGACTGAACCAGGAAGAAATAGAAATTATGAACAACCCAATTACAAACACTGAAATTGAAATGGTGATCAAAAATCTTCCCCAAAACAAAAGCCCAGGGCCAGATGGCTTAAGAGGGGAATTCTATCAAACATTTAGAGGAGAGCTAATCCCTATTTTTCTGAAACTCTTCCAAAAAATTTCAGAGGAAGGAACACTTCCAAACTCATTGTATGAGACCACAATCACCCTGATACCAAAACCAGAAAAAGAACACGAAAAAAGAAAATTACAGGCCAATATCACTGATGAACATAGATGCAAAAATCCTCAACAAAATTCTAGCAAACAGAATCCAACAACACATTAAAAAGCTCACACACCATGATCAAGTTGGCTTTATACAGTGGGTGCAAGGATTATTCAATATATGCAAATCAATCAATGTGGTATACCATATCAACAAATTAAAAGATAAAAACCATGTGGCTATCTCAATAGATGCAGAAAAAGCCTTTGACAAAATCCAGTATCCATTTATGATAAACACTTCAAAAAATGAGCATAGAAGGAACCTACATAGTAAAGGCCATATATGAAAAGCCCACAGCAAACATTATTCTTAATGGTAAAAAACTAAAAGCTTTTCCTCTAAGATCAGGAACAAGACAAGGTAGTCTTCTCTCATCACTATTATTCAACATAGTTTTGAAAGTCTTAGCTATAACAATTAGAGAAGAAAAAGAAATAAAAAGAATATAGATCAGAAAAGAAGAAGTAAAACCATCACTCTTTGCAGATGACATGATACTATACACAGAAAACCCAAAGAAACTATCAGAAAACTACTAGAACTAATCAGCAAATTCAGCAACATTGTAGGATACAAGGTCAATACAAAGAAACCATTTGTACTTTTATATACTAACAAAGAAAAATCAGAAAGAAAAATTAAGGAATCAATACCATACACCTTTGCAACAAAAAGAATAAAATATCTAGGAATAAACTTACCTAAGGAAACAAAAGACCTATATATGGAAAACTATAAGACACTGATGACAGAAATCAAAGATGACATAAACAGATGGAGAGATATTCCATGTACCTGGGTAGGAAGAATCAATATTGTGAAAATATACATACTACAAAATGCAATCTATAGGTTCAATACGATCCCTATAAAATTATCAACGGCTGTTTTCACAGAACTAAAACAAAAAAATTCCACAATTCATATGGAAACACAAAAGACCCTGAATAGCCAAAGCAGTCTTGAGAAAGAAGAATGGAGCTGGAGGAAACAAACTTCCTGACTTCAGACTATATTACAAAGCTACAGTCATCAAGACAATATGGTAATGGCAAAAAACAGAAATATAGACCATTGGAACAAGATAGAGAACCCAGAGATAAATCCACATACCTATGGATACCTTATTTTTGACAAAGGAGGAAAAATTATACAATGGGGCAAAGACAGTCTCTTCAGTAAGTGGTGCTGGGAAAACTGGACAGCTACATGCAAAAGAATGAAATTATATCACTACCTAATGCCATATACAAAGATAAACTCAAAATGGATAAAAGACCTAAAGGTAAGACCAGAAACTATTAAACACTTAGAGAAGAACACAGACAGAACACTTGATGACATAAATCAAGGCAAGATCTGTGACCCATCTCCTAAAATAATGGAAATAAAAACAAAAATAAACAAGTGGGACCTAATTAAACTTTGCACAGCAAAGGAGACTACAAACAAGGTGAAAAGACAACCCTCAGAATGGGAGAAAATAATAGCAAGGGAAAAAACTCATAAAGAATTAATTTACAAAATATACAAGCAGCTTATACAACTCAATAACAGAAAAGCAAACCACCCAATCAAAAAGTGGGAAAGGGACCCGAAGAGACATTTCTCCAAAGAAGGAATACAGACAGCTAACAAACACATGAAAAGTGATGAGTACATCATTCATTATCAGAGAAATGCAAATCAAAACTACAATGAGATACCACCTCTCACTGGTCAGACTAGCCATCATCAAAATGTCTTCAAAAAATAAATGTTAGAGAGGGTGTGGAGAAAAGGGAACACTCTTGCATTGCCATTGGGAATGTAAACTGATGCAGCCACTACGGAAGATGGTATGGAGACTCCTTAAAAAGCTAGGAATAAAACCCCCATATGACTCAGCAATCCCACTCCCAGGCATATACCCTGAGGAAATAAAAACTGAAAAAAACACATGTACCCCAATATTCACTGCAGCACTATTTACAATAATTAGAACATGGAAGCAACCTAGATGTCCATCGACAGATGAATGGATAAAGAAGTTCTGATACATATGTACAATGGGATACTACTCAGCCATAAAAAGGAACATGTTTGAATCTGTTCTAATGAGATGGATGAAACTAGAACCTATTATACAGAGTGAAGTAAGTCAGAAAGATAAATATAAATATTGTATACTGACACATATATATGGAATCTGAAGAAATGGCATTGATAATTTTTTTTTCAGGGCAGCAATGGAGAAACAAACATAGAGAACAGACCTATGGACAAGGTGGGAGGAGAGGAGGGAGAAGGGGAGATGTATGGAGAGAGTAACGTAGAAACTTACAATATCATGTGTAAAACAGATAGCCAATGGGAATTTGCCGTATGACTCAGGGAACTCAAACAGGGGCTCTGTGGCAGACTGAAGGGTAGGATGAGGAGAGAGATGGGAAGGAAGAGACATGGGTGTACCTATGTCTGATTCTTGTTGATGTATGACAGAAAACCACAAAATTCTGTAAAGCAATTATCCTTCAATTAAAAATTAAAAAAATTATTGTTTATGAAGTAGGCATTCTCAATGTACTTGGTAGTTTATAACTCTAATTTACAAGAAATCTCTTAAAGATATTAGTTTTCAGATGTCTGAGTCTATCCAATTTTTACAGTAACTTGCTAGCCTTATTTTTAGCAAATCACCTCTTTTCAATGTGGTACAAAATTAGGGAGAAGTGAAAATTTTACCCTACTCCCTAAGCAGTGAGATTGTTTCATTTGTGTTTTTACATTTCCCAAGTATTTAAAAGTAATAAATTCAATTGATACTTTTATCAATGCAAGATATACAGGATAACCAATATTTTGTCACTAAGAAGACAATACAGAGGAAGACTAGCCATTTAGTCACTTTGTTCATTAATGTGTTATATCTGTGTTGAGAACCTGAATCTCGGTCACTAGTAGCTTGTGTTAGTTACTAGGTACTTTCTGATGCACCACCTAATACAAAACCTGAATTTCATGCCCAAGTATGACATAAATATTCAGAGTGGCAGGCACAGTTCATACAACCAACTCAATATGATACCACGGATAGACACTAGTACATGACTCAGGAGATATAGGATCAATTTATTGTATGGTAACAGAAGTTATGGTTTTCTAATGCCTGATACAAAGCATGTATGACACAAACAAGTGTTCCAACATTAGTATATTTCTTAATTGAAAGAATTATAAAAATGAAACATTGAAAGGGACACATTGCTTTCAGAAATTTGAAATTAGATATGTCATTCAAAATAATATGGTATTCCTATTATAGTCAATATATAACAAGAAATCATACACAAGGATTTTAAGTCAAACTACCTCATAATTTCAAAAAACCTCAACTTAGGCATAAAAGGAGCATTAAAATGTGAGTTGAATTCAAGTATATGTTAAAACTAAAAATAAGCTTTGAGATTAACTGTAAAGAAACAACAGCTGATAAAGTGAAGTGATTGTGTCATCATATATGGAACTGACTGTGGTTCCGCATTTCAAATCACTGTCATGATGATATCAACATTAACATTTATGTAACTTTAGAGATTGAGTACATAGCAATTAAAAATAAGTATTTATTTAGAATATTAACTATCTGGATATTATGGTTGAAAATAGACCTTTTGTTCAAAAACAATAGCAGCATGATGATCAGAAAATCTGGCTTGGCCTACTTGCTTATGGGGGTTCCTTGGTGGCTCAGAGGTAAAGAGACTGTCTGCCAATACAGGAGAAGTGGGTTTGATTCCTGGGTGAGGAAGATCCCCTGGACAAAGAAAGGCCAACATACTCTAGTATTCTTGCCTGGGAAATTCCATGGATAGAGAAAACTGGTGAGCTATACAATCCATGGGGTCACAAAAGAGTTGAACATGACTTAGTGATCAAACAACAGCAGTTTGCTTATGATTCTGATAAAACTGAAATGATGTGCATCCTATAATCATAAAAATGAAGTGAATTAGAATGTGACAAATTATGGATGAAACCGTTTTAAACATTTGGTGATAATTTTAAAAAGTATGGAAACAATTTTCAATGTATATTCATGCCAAGCCTGAATCTACCTTAACATTTTAATAAAAGCAATCCCCAAAAAAATAACTCATTTTATGAGTCAGACTAAAATTAGTGCCTGTTTACCTGTATTATATTATACTTAATTATATTATACTTAATCTTTACTATCCTCACATTGTAAGCAACTCTTTAATAAGTTTTCCTAAATATTTGGCAGAGTTGTGATTCAATTTATGTATTTGGCTCAAAAATCTCATTTCTTTATCCTGTAACAAATATCTGTATGTTTACCTCCAACTTTATTTTTACTCTTTATTTTGTATTTATTTAATGATGAAATTGTGTTCATTAAAATTAGGAAAATCACTCCCTTTTACCTCTAAAATGAAAAAAATATGGGATAATCAGACAGTAAAGAGTCTGCCTGCAAGGTGGAAGACCCAAGTTAGAACCCTGGGTGGGGAAGATCCCCTGGAGAAGGAAATGGCAACCCACTCCAGTATTCTTGTCTGGGAAATCCCACCATCAGAGGAGCCTGGAGGATTACAGTCCATGGGGTCAAAAAGAGTCAGACATGGCTGAGCCACTAAGACTTTCACACTTTCAATATTTAATTAAAATTAACTGATTGCAGTCCATGGGATTGCAAAGAGTTGGTCATGACTGAAACGACTGAACAACAACAGCAGATGCTTAAAAGCCCTTGTTCCTTCTTGGGAATCTTAATCTAGGTAGCCAAAAGTATGGATATGTAAAGTGGGTAATGGTTTGTGAGAATTCTGGAAACAGATGCAATAATGTGCAAATAATATAATGTATTCATTATGAATAAAATATTACTAATTCACAATTAGAAAAAAATTAAATGGAGGATTAAATGTATTTTTATATTAGATAATTTGGTAGCTATTTGCTATATTTTCTCCCACCATTTGTTCTATGTTCTCTTGCTAACAAATCCTCTGATACAGTCTAACCTCTCTAGGGCAGGCACCTGATTAGCAGGGAACAATATACCATGTTCCCCTGCCTCTGTGACTTGCTGGAAATGCATATAGGATCCAATTAAAGGTGGAGGCCATAAGCCATCATGATACGTTTGGAGGAATGTTGCAAAAGAAACTCTATGTCTGCTTTTGTTGAACTTGATGCAGAAGACTATATTGCTCCTATTTCCCCCCAACATGGTGCCTAAAAATGAAATTAACTTGGAAAACATTATAGCAATATAGAACTGAAAAACAGAAGAACTCACGGAATAAATAAAATTTCTAAAGAACAGTTTACTCAATCTCAGAATCAGGTAATGCAAACTGAAAGAAATGCAATCAGTTGGGAATTTTATTAAAGTATATTTAGAAAGGATGATGTGGAGCAAATGAATGTCTTCATATGCAGGCAGAAATATTAGTAGTTATATTAGTTAATATAGAAATACTAATAGAATTAATAATTCAAGGAAATAGAATGGTGTCTCAAAATTGTGAATATATTATAAACATTAGAAACCTGTTTGTGATTAGAACCACTGAGATTATACTCAATGTATTTATGTTTACAGTTACCAAGATAATCACAAAAGAATTATAGCATTAGAACAGCAGTATAAATACCATAAAATTGTTTAATAAATTGTGAACAGTAAAAGAAACAGGACTCTATTGAACAATATCATAACAAATGTTCCATGGTGGCCTTCTTTATCTTATCTGAGTCACTTATATGAAAGAAAACATAGATAAACTCCAACCTTAAATTTCTTTTGGCACCATATTCAATGGATTGTGTGATAGAACAATTTATTGTGGAAGTTTATTTCTCCACCAATGAATATCTCAAATTTCAAAGAGAAAGAGCATGACAATTATACTAGTCACGATTCAATTGACAATTTAAGCAGAAATGTGTTTGAAATAGGAAATTAGAAAGTTTAGGATGGGCTTTACAGAGCTGACCTTTAGTGAGACTTCTAGAATTCCACCATGGACATGCTACCTATATTACAATGAGAAAGATACGAATTTAGAAACACATGACCTTGATTTCAAGTGTATCAACAACTGGCAAAAATATAAAAGACCTCTAGGCTGGAAACTAGAAGACTGATGGAAAGATTTCAAGAAGACACAAATAGATGGAAAAATATTCTGTGCTGATGGATTGAAAGAATTAATACTGAAAGTTGCTTAGTCATGTCCGACTCTTTGCGACCCCGTGGACTGACTACAATCAATGGAATTCTCCAGGCCAGAATACTGGAGGGGATCACTTTTACCTTCTCCAGGGAATCTTTCCAACCCAGGGATCGAACCCTGCATTGCAGGCGGATTCTTTACCAGCTGAGCCACAAGGGAAGCACTAGAAGGGGAAAATTAATAAATATTAATAAATTAATAAGTATTATTATAATGTCCGAAATACCCAAAGCAATCTAGAGATTCAAGACAATCATACCAAAATTCCAGTGGCATTTTTCACACCAATGGCACAAATAATTGTTACATTACTGTGGAAATACATTGATTGTTAGAGTAAGAGCTATTGCAGTAGGAAGTGCCAAATGGAACCCTTAAATATGTTTCTAAATTCCCAGAATAAATCTATAATAAAACATTTATTACATCTAGGAAAGCAAGTGAATACAATCCTAAAAATCATAAAGACTTTAAGAGCTGTAGTCACTCAGTTCAGTTCAGTTCATTTGCTCAGTCATGTCCGACTCTTTAGGACCCCATGAACTGCAGCACTCCAGGCCTCCCTGTCCATCAACAACTCCCGGAGTTCACCCAAACTCATGTCCATCGAGTCAGTGATGCCATCCAGTCATCTCATCCTCTATCGTTCCCTTCTCCTCCTGCCCCCAATCCTTCCCAGCATCAGAGTCTTTTCCAATGAGTCAACTCTTCGCATCAGGTAGCCAAAGTACTGGAGTTTCAGCTTCAGCATCATTCCTTCCAAAGAACACCCAGGGCTGATCTCCTTCAGAATGGACTGGTTGGATTTCCTGCAGTCCAAGGGACTCTCAAGAGTCTTCTCCAACACCACAGTTCAAAACCATCAATTCTTCAGCACTCAGCCTTCTTCACAGTCCAACTCTCACATCTATACACGAATACTGGAAAAACCATAGCCTTGACTAGATGGACCTTTGTTGGCAAAGGAATGTCTCTGCTTTTCAATATGTTATCTAGGTTGATCATAATTTTCCTTCCAAAGAGTAAGCGTCTTTTAATTTCATGGCTGCAGTCACCATCCGCAGTGATTTTGGAGCCCCAGAAAACAAAGTCTAACACTGTTTCCACTGTTTCTCCATTTCCCATGAAGTGATGGGACCAGAGGCCATGATCTTCGTTTTCTGAATGTTGAGCTTTAAGCCAACTTTTTCACTCTCCTCTTTCACTTTCATCAAGAGGCTTTTTAGCTCCTCTTCACTGTCTGCCATAAGGTTGGTGTCATCTGCATATCTGAGGTTATTAATATTTCTCTCGGCAATCTTGATTCCAGCTTGTGCTTCTTCCAGCCCAGCATTTCTCATGATGTACTCTGCATATAAGTTAAACAAGCAGGGTGACAATATACAGCCTTAACATACTCCTTTTCCTATTTGGAACCAGTCTGTTGTTCCATGTCCAGTTCTAACTGTTGCTTCCTGACCTGCATATAGGTTTCTCAAGTGGCAGGTCAGGTGGTCTGGTATTCCCATCTCTTTCAGAATTTTCCACAGTTTATTGTGATCCACACAGTCAAAGGCTTTGGCATAGTCAATAAAGCAGAAATAGATGTTCTTCTGGAACTCTCTTGTTTTTTCAATGATCCTATTTAATTCACAAGTCTCACGGCTGCAAATATTGAGTTCATAATAGTGAATGACAGTGAACAAATGTAACTAAGTAGGAATCTCAGTTGCACTTGTACCAAATATTATTTTTTACCAACAGAATTTTTGATATTTGGTAGGTAAAAATTAATATGTTAAATGTGTATAATTTTCAACATTCATCAGAAAGAAAGATTAAGCAAATTAAATCATATGCAACAGACAATGGTAGTATTACAGTCTTGTCCCAGAACTATGTTAATTCTTTTGTACTCTGTCATAAAATGCTCTGAAAAGATCTGGATCAACAAACAGAAGATTCTTCAAAGCATAACAGAGGTTTACCATATTGATGACATCATGTTATTTGGACCTAATAGACAAAATATGTCTAGTACTCTGGATAACTTGTTAGGAACATGTGCTCTAGATAGGGGTAGCTAAAAACAAAAAGCTTCAGAGACCTGCCACATTATTGAAGAATACTTCATACAGTATTCATACTGTATAGAGTACAGTGTTCTGGATAATACTAACACATCTCCAAAGTGAAGAAGATATACTGCTCTTTGAATCGCCTAACACTTAAATAAAAGCACAATATTTGCTGTAACTTTTGAAGCTTTGGAACTGCATATTTTACTGCCACCCATTTACTGGGTGGTGTGGAATGTTAATAGTCTTGAGCTGAGCTCAGAGCAAGAGAAATCACTTCGGTTGGTCAGCGTCATAGTACAAGCTCTCCTGTTGCATGTGCCATATGAGATTTGCATTATAAACTCTTAGGGTACTAGGGCAAGGCCATGCCATTGGGAGAAGGCAAGGCCATGCCATTGGCCATGCCAATGGTGCATTCATATGCACCATTTGAAATGCGGAAACTGATATGGTGTTAAGACTGGGTAGAGACTGAGTTTTTGCACCCTACACATAAAGTGACCATGCAGTCTTATTACCCATCATGAAGTGGATGCTGTTGGATTCACCAAACTGTAAAGTCTGATAGGTGTGGATTGATATGCTGAAGATGTACATGTCTAAGAGATATAAATAAGGTTCAGATACAAGTGACCCTCATGTCACCCACTACAGGTACAGCAAGGACTTTTCTTTAACTCACATCTATGGTCCTATGGAACTTCTGGAGGAGAAAAGTACTTGAGTTCTATTTATGAATGTGTTGGCTCAGTAAAGAGATGGAAGATAAAAGTGGACTTACAATGTACTGCAGCCCCACACAGGTGGTTTGAAAGATGATTTCTCATGGAAATCCTCCAAATAAACAGAGTGTTTGTTACTCACTCTGGATGAAGAGAAAAATAGATTATATATGAATAATGGTCAGCAGCAAATAACTCAGCTTATTGGTCAAGGTACAAGAAGGAAGATGAAAAGGTTAGTGATAAGGAGACTAGGGAAGGAGAAGGTGGGAAGGCAAATTACAGGAAGAAGAGCATATTAGGAATATTGTACACATATTAACGCTTACTGAGAGCAAGAGCCATACCCACTTAGCAAAGTGAACAAACTAACTCAATCAATAAACATTGATCAGTTTCTATTCTTAGACACTACAGTACTGGTAAGATGAGTTCATATATGGACTGGGCAGGGTAGGCAGAAGTGGAGGTTATGCACAGACTCAACACTAGGGATCCCTTTCATTAAAACTGATCTAACTGCTGTGCAATAAAGCAAGGCACAATAAAACCAGGTATGCCTATATTTGTCTTTGTCTGAAATTTCCCAACACTAATTATTATTATTTTTTTTGCTCTGGTTAGGACTTTCAATTCTATGTTGAAATAAAGTGGTGAGAGTGGGTATGAATGTCTTGTTGTTCATCTTAGAGGGAATGTTTTCACCTTTTCATCATTAAGTATAATATCAGCTATAGCTTGTTATATACTATATAGTATTATATACTATGTGGTATTTAGCATATTATGTTGCTCACTGGGTATTTGGGCTTTGGAAGCTGCATATGCATATTGGTGGGATAACACAAACTGTTGTTGGTTTCCAGTGGAACACAGAGCAATTACTTATGCTATTTCAGATATTAAACCCTTGTTGTGAACTTATATTTTGAGCTTTACTTCTATCACCAGCTAGGTAGTTCTAACACATAGCTAGTACTCAATTTAGATAAATTATTTTATTGTATTAGATTTAAATTTAAACTAATCTTATTGTTGTAGATGCTGCTGCTGCTAGGTCACTTTAGCTGTGTCTGACTCTGTGCGACCCCATAGGCGGCAGCCTACCAGGCTCCCCTGTCCCTGGGATTCTCCAGGCAAGAACACTGGAGTGGGTTGCCATTTCCTTCTCCAATGCATGAAAGTGAAAAGTGAAAGTGAAGTCATTCAGTTGTGTCCAACTCTTCATGACCCCATGGACTGCAGCCTACCAGGCTCCTCTGTCCTTGGGCTTTTCTGGGCAAGAATACTGGAGTGGGTCGCCATTGCCTTCTCCTTTGTTCTTTTGCCATTCTTTGGCCTTCTCCTTAGCCATTGTTGTAGTGATCCAATTAAATTTATGGTCCAGCAGAATTCTCATTTGTTTTCTTCTTATGTTCTTCTATTCATTACATTTAAACTATCACGTGTTTTAAATGTTCCAATTTGATTTTCAAAGACTTGAGGAAGACTTTAAATATTACAACTACCTTCTTCAAACTGTGAATGGTTTTAGTTAGAAATATTCAGTGTAAAGTAATGTGTGCATGTGCACTTGCTCAGTCGTGTCCAACTCTGAAATCCTATGCACTGTAGCCCGTCAGGCTTCTCTGTCCATGGGATTTTCCAGACAAGAATACTAGACTGGGTTGCCACTTCCTCTTCAAGGGGATCTCCCGAACTCAAACCTATATCTCCTGTTTCTCCTGCATTGGCAGGCAGATTCTTTACTACTGAGCCACCTGGGAAGCCCTTAATAATGTGCATCTCATTAATAATCTAAACAAGCTTTTCTTTTTATTTAACTGTAGAATGTAGTCTTTTCTTACATAGTCTGCCCCAAATTTCCATGTAAAATTTTCAAATAGAGGTTTTATCATTTACAGTGTATTTCTCATATTATATCAACTAAATATATGTTATGATTATTAATACTATTTTCTGAAAATAAGCTGATAGCTTAAATCATATTGCCATATGATTATCCAAAGTTAAGGAAACTAAAGTGTGAAGCATAAATACATATGATACAATTTAAGTATAGGAAAACATAGACTATTATTATTCCTTGAATTGAAATGTAAAGGCACATTTATGTTTTAGAAAGATAAGTATTTCTAAGATCACAGTAAAAACTGCAAGTACTATTTAAAAATATTTAAACATAACTTCCATTTTCAGCTTTACCAGGTAAAGAACGTGGAACTTGTCACTCTTCTTCATAAAACAAGAAAAAAGAAATGGACAGACTAGAAATTCAATGACTTTTCTTGGACCCATCAAATAGTTGAGGATTCAGGGCAAATCATCACCCTGAAATCTTGAGAGACACATTCAGAAACAGTTTCCCAGAATTACTTAATGGGAACAATACTCCCTGCAGAAACTGGAAAGAACATCTAAATGGCCTTTCAACAAATTACTGTAGGCTAAGTGTGAACCAGCATGAAAATGAGGAGCTCCTGGGAATGGAAGACATTTTAGGGGAACTTGTTCTTATGACTTTCACTCCAGGAACCAACAGATATCTTATAGGAGGGAGATAAGATGAATATATCACCTTACTGCCATGGCAAAGAGAGGCAGGAATATAAACATCCTGAAACTTTTCTTCTTAAAAAGAGACCCTAGTGGTCAGGACAAAAGAATTCACCACAGGAAATTCTAAAATGATATTTCATATGAGGGAAGAGAATTCTGCCCTACTCAGCACACTCCAGCTTTCCTGTTTCATGTATAAGGGGAAAAAAGAAAACATAGTTAAGGGTTCAAGATTTCAGGAAATGGATTAGAAACCCTATAGATAAGGAAGAACAAAACTGTACCCCTGGAGGAGAAATACAAACTCTTTTGAAGGCCACAGCCCTGAATAATAGGTTCACTAAACACTGAGAATTATTTAGAATGATTGAATATTTCCTTTCCCTAAACCTACCACCATATCAATAAGCTTCCAGTATAATGATAGTGATAACAGTAGAAAGAACTTCAAGACACGGACTTTTTTTGAGAAGTAAAAAGAAGAGTAACAAAACCAAAAGGAAATATTTTAGAGGAATTTAAGCTTCTGGCACTTATTGCTATAGAAGACATTAAAAGAAGAAAAACTCCCAGTCAGATTAACAAAATTGCTTAACATCGGTACCTTATTTACCTTCCCATTACCCAATTCATTATGTCCACCTTTCAATGAAAAGGTATGAAGCATTGCAAGTACAAGAAACAAAGTCTGAAGAGATGAAACAAACATCAGAAGGCTTAGATATGACACAGATATGGTAATTATCATAAAGTAATTTAAAATAAGTATGATCAGTATGTTAATGAATAAACTGGGAAAAGTACACAAAGTACAGAAACATGTGCTTTATGTGAGCAGAAAAATGGAAGCAGTAGGGAAATATCAGAAGAAATAAAAGATTGCATCAGCGGAACTGGTGGAGTAGGTAGCTCTTGGGCCCACCTTTCTACAGAAGAATGAAAATATAAGCAAAAAATTTCAAATTTAACTTTTTCATGGAAAAATAGTTGAAAGTTTGGAAAACAGTTGAAAGTTTATAGCAGCACAGTGAATACTCAAAACGAGACAACTTAAAAACACTATCTTGTGTAAAATGGATAGTTGGTGAGAAGTTGCTATGTAACACAGGGAGCTCAGTCTGAGGCTCTCTGATGATCAAGAGTAGTGGGATGAGGGGAAGGAGGCTCAAGAAGGAGAAGGTAAATGTATAATTATGGCTTCATGTCATTATATGGCAGTAACCAACACAACACTATAAAAATTTAATTTAAAAAAATCACTGGAAAACATAGGCTTCAGTGAACAGACCTCGAAGGGAACTGGAGTTGACTGCACAGAGACAGTCGAAAGGGGCCACAGTCAGAGATGTGCACAGAGCCGAACACAGGTGTGCCACGCAAGCCCCATCACTGGCACACATGGAATCTGTCAAAGCAGCCTCATTCTTGGTATACTCAGAGTGAGCATGGCCCCACCCTGAAAGGATTCATGCTATGGCAGGTTACCCACAGGTGGAGGTGGGGCTGAAATCTGAGCCAATCTCCAGGGACCTTGTATTTCTGAAGCAAGGCTGAAGTCTGAGTCATCTTCCAGCAGTTGTACTATTCATAAATTTAGGCATAGCCAGGCATTTTGTAAACCCAGCATCTTTGGGACACCAGGGCCTTTACCATTTTATTGTTAGTGACTACTGTATCTGCCAGCTCCCACATGCAGACACAGGGCTGGGCTCCTGACTGATACCGTACCTCACACAGTGGATGCAAGAGCATGACTGTGGTGGTCCTGGTGCCTGACATCAGCAGATCTGTGGCAACAACTCCTGGCTGTGTGAGCCTAGTGCTTGAAAGACACCTGGGCTAATTACCTGAATGTCCATAGTTGAAATGAGGCTGGGGGCAGTGCCTCATTTCAACTGGGGGCAGTAGCAATGTACTTTGTAAAGACCTCAAAATGGCTGGCAGGCAACAGCATGAAGCACACCTCACAATGGACAGCGCCTGTGATGAAATACCCAGTGGCTCCTCTCCAAGTGGAAGCACACCAGTCCTGCTTATCTCACATCACAGCTCAGAAACAGATGTGAGACTTTTTATTTCAACAAGTGGGGAGCAGAGCCTACCCAAGACAAGGCTGTGACAACCCCAGAACAAAGAGAAGGACTGCTTAATATCCAATGCAGTCTCTGATCACCAAAACAGCAATCACACCCCCAATCAAAGGGATAATGTCCAGCACACTCTGAGGAAAATGTAGCATTCATTTATACTATAAAGAGCGATTGCACCAAAATATTAAACTCATGAGATTGATACAGAATGTTCCCACATAAAAGCAGCCTTCAAGAGCACAGTAGAGAAAAGTTAACCCTAAACTCATAAAGCCAGAAAAACATAAGTACAATTAAGGAGAAGAGGAACCACCCCCAGCTAAAAGATCAAGAAAATTTTCCTGAACAAATGAGCCATAAAACAGATCTCTCCAGTCTACTATATCCTAAGTTCAAAAAAAGAGGTAATAAAAATACTGAAGGAATCAAGAAAGGCAGATTATTATAAAAGGCAGATTATCATTTTGATAGAAATGCAGATTTCCATAAAATAAATCTAGAAAACATAAACAGAATCACATAAGATTAGAGAACACATTTGTTAACATGAAAGCTAAGATAAAAGCAATAAAGTGAACTGAATATTACAGAAGAATGAATAAGTGGCTGGAAGAGAGAATGGAAATCTCCCAATAAGAATAGCAAATGAAAGACAAATTTAAAAAATAAAAATAATACATGAGACTTCAGTTCAGTTCAGTCGTTCAGTCGTGTCCAACTCTTTGCAACCCCATGAATCGCAGCACACCAGGCCTCCCTGTCCATCACCAACTCCCAGAGTTCACTCAGACTCACGTCCATCGAGTCAGTGATGCCATCCAGCCATCTCATCCTCTGTCGTCCTTTTCCTCCTGCCCCCAATCTCTCCCAGCATCAG
>SJYQ01006510.1:0-37028 GCA_006410935.1 Redunca redunca
CAAAGAAAGGCAATGCCAAGGAATGCTCACACTACCGCACAATTGCACTCATCTCACATGCTAGTAAAGTAATGCTCAAAATTCTCCAAGCCAGGCTTCAGCAATACATGAATGGTGAACTTCCAGATGTTCAAGCTGGATTTAGAAAAGGCAGAGGAACCAGAGATCAAATTGCCAACATCCGCTGGATCATGGAAAAAACAAGAGAGCTCCAGAAAAACATCTACTTCTGCTTTCTTGACTATGCCAAAGCCTTTGACTGTGCAGATCACAATAAACTGTGGAAAATTCTAAAAGAGATGGGAATACCAGACCACCTGAGTTGCCTCTTATGAAACCTATATGCAGGTCAGGAAGCAACAGTTAGAACTGGACATGGAACAACAGACTGGTTCCAAATGGGAAAAGGAGTACGTCAAGGCTGTATATTGTCACCCTGCTTATTTAACTTCTATGCAGAGTACATCATGAGAAACGCTGGGCTGGGAGAAGCACAAGCTGGAATCAAGATTGCTGGGAGAAATCTCAATAACCTCAGATATGCAGATGACACCACCCTTATGGCAGAAAGTGAAGAGGAACTAAAAAGCTTCTTGATGAAAGTGAAAGAGGAGAGTGAAAAAGTTGGCTTAAAGCTCAACATTCAGAAAACGAAGAGCATGGCATCCAGTCCCATCACTTCATGGCAAATAGAAGAGGAAACAGTAAAAATAGTGTCAGACTTTATTTTGGGGGGCTCCAAATCACTGCAGATGGTGACTGCAGCCATGAAATTAAAAGACGCTTACTGCTTGGAAGGAAAGTTATGACCAACCTAGACAGCATATTAAAAAGCAGAGACATTACTTTACCAACAAAGGTCTGTCTAGTCAAGGCTATGGGTTTTCTCGTGGTCATGTATGGATGTGAGAGTTGGACTATGAAGAAAGCTGAGCGCAGAAGAATTGATGATTTGAACTGTGTGGTGTTGGAGAAGACTCTTGAGGGTCCTTTGGATTGCAAGGAGATCCAACCAGTCCATCCTAAAGGAGATCAGTCCTGGGTGGTCACTGGAAGGACTGATGCTGAGGCTGAAACTCCAATACTTTGGCCACCTCATGTGAAGAGTTGACTCACTGGAAAGACTCTGATGCTGGGAGAGACTGGGGGCAGGAGGAGAAGGGGACGACAGAGGATGAGATGGCTGGATGGCATCATCGACTCGATGGACGTGAGTCTGAGTGAACTCCGGGAGTTGGTGATGGACAGGGAGGCCTGGTGTGCTGTGATTCACGGGGTTGCAAAGAATCGAACACGACTGAGCAACTGAACTGAACTGAGCTGACTGAGCCCTGAACCTGCAGTCTGGCTGAGGACAAGTCAGGTGTCACCTGCGCTGGGGGGTCCTGGGGTCCAAGCATCAGCAAAGGCTCGATGCAAACGCCTCAGCTCCTATCTATCTATTTTCCTTATGAGGAATCCGGGGTTAAGGCAGGGCAATAATTACACAGCCCCCAACTGGAGTCAGGACTCACACTCAGGACCTCCCAGCAGCTGTGTGAGCTCAATCCCAGGTTCCTTGAGCTGCAAAATGAGCATGTGAGACCCTACCTCCTGTTTTCTGATCTAATATCCAACGACCAGCTCAACATATTTCCTCTTCTTTTGTTTTTTTAATTATTTTAATTGTGGTAAAACACACATGGACAAATCCCATGGACAGAGAAGCCTGGCAGGCTACTGTCCATGGGGCCATAAAAGAGTCAGACACAACTTAGCGACTCAACAGCAAACATAACATAAAATTACCACTTTAACCAGCTTTAAATGCACATTTCAGTACTGTTTAGTAGCTTCACACTGTTGACCAACCATCACAAATCATCACCCATTTCCAGAATATATTCCTCTCAAAACACTGAAACTCTGTACCCAGTAAACACTAACTCCCCACTCCCTGCTCCCCCAAGACCCTGGCAACCACTCTTCAACTCTCTGCCCCTAATCTGATTAGTCAGAACCTCACACAAGCGGAATCAAACACTGTTCTTCTTTTTGTGCCCCTCACTTAGTACAACGTCCCCAAGCTTCATCCTTATTACATCGTGCAATGGAATTTTCTTTTTTTGAGACTGAATAACATTCTACAGTTCTTCTTAAGGAAACAATTATCAGCTGAAAAATACCAACCCCTATAGTCAAGCTCTGCATTTCCCAGGCCTGAAAACACGGACATCGCTCTCGTGCAACTCCCCATTCTGATGTGATCTGTGGCCAACAGCTCCTTTACTCCTTTGCGGTCAATCTCTGCCTCGTATCTTGGCCCCACAATCAAACCAGTGAATCCAACTTGAATCAAGAGGGACCCATGATGGCCCTGTGGCCAGCGTGATTTAAGATACAACATTCCTAAGAAGACCTGGATGGGAAGGAACTAAAATCTGATTTCAAGGGACTAGGGGAGGGCTCATAAAACTTCAGTGAATGGCCCTCCTCTTTTAAGATTCTCTCCATTTTGTCATAGTACTATATGACCCACAGCCTAATTCTTCAGCTATTTCCAAATTAGCCATTGACCAACAGTCACCTTCAAAGGAATAACAACTGATTCAAATGGATTATGCGGTTAAGAAGATCTGCAGAAAACGGAAACATAGAGAAGCAGGGTGGGTTTCAGGCACAGTTTGCTCTGGGCTCCCACTGCACTTTTCCGTGACTCCTCCATCCCACCTTCGTCCACCTGCTGGCTTCATCTTCCGGCTGGCTCCCCTTGTGATCTCAAGATGGCTTCAGCACTCCTGCAACGAGCAACCTTATTCACCCTGCTTCCAAGAACCCCCGAAGTCCTGAGCAGTATTCTAATGCATCAACCCAAATCATACTGTTGAAGGTGGCGAGGAAATGCCTCCCACTGATTATAATGTGTGACTGTGTTAACAGCGCATCTTTGGGGGATGGGAGGATGCTCTGATCCCCTTACACCAAGTTTGAGATTAACGTCATCCAATTCGTGTCCCTACTACACAGGATAGATAGCGTCCTCAAAGGAAAATCTGGGTGCTGTGAGCAAAAGGAAAGGGGTGCTGGACCATACACCCCCAGGCACCTCATGGCTTGAGCGACACTCCATAGCAACCCTTGTGTCCATGTTTCATGTACTTCTTAAGAACTTTTTGATTAGAATATCAAGGCTATGTAGCATTACTATTCCCCTTCCCGCCTCAGGGAACTGATTCATTCTTTATGAGTAAGTTAGAGTTTACAGGTGCCTTAATTTTTCCTAATTATGTCTATACTTGTAAAGTTGAACTTCCAGGCCAACAGTAGCCACATTTATCTTTTAGAAGATGACAGTCACTAGGCACCCCGAGCTTCGCATAGCCCCCAACATCCCGAATGGGAGCACATGACCGATGGTCAGGCTGAGAGCTCCTGAAACAGGAGGTACTTGCCCTGGAGGGTACAACAATGACCCAAAAGTATCTGCGTGCTACAGCCGGGGAGAAGGTGATAAACAGTGGAAACAGCCTTTTCACTTTCTTATCTATCCTTGACCTGATCTTACTTAGCTGTATTTGTTCAGAAAGACAAGCATGCAATTGTGAGGCAAGATTCTCTAACTCTGAGGTTAGAACACAAACCTGCGTGTTATAATGCAAGGAGCACTCTGAACCAAGGAGTTGCAATGGCTCTACCCAAAGGGGAAGGAGAATGAGACAGTGTCCCCTCACTCAGCAGCAGACACAACCCTGAGATCAACAGGCTCTGGGCATGAGCTTTATTCACATGCCATGGAAAGAATAACAGTGAATCATGACTGCTACTCCTGGTCCACTTCCCCCTCCACACCTTGCCCACCTCCAAAGCACCTTTTGAAGTCCCTCCATCTAATTCTTCACAAACCTTTCTTGTGATCAGAATAGGCTGTTCAATGTTAATCCATGGAATAGAGCCTACTACTCCACGAGAATTTAAAAAAAAAAAAAAAGGCACAGCAAAAGTACCAGCCACTTTCAAAAACCTCCTCTTTTACCAGGGACTAATGGCAACCCACTCCAGTGTTCTTGCCTGGAGGACCCCAGGGACGGGGGAGCCTGGTGGGCTGCCGTCTATGGGGTCGAACAGAGTCGGACACGACTGAAGCCATTTAGCAGCAGCAGCAGCAGCAGAAAGTATTAATAAATTGACTGTAAGAAACATTCACACATGTAAAACAGCCAGATTTAATAACATTGTTTTAAGGTTTATTGCACAAATTCTGTAAGTCAGAAAACTGATCCTCAAACACCTGTTTCATGTTTTCAGAAATTTTCGAATTATTCCACAATTGTCATGGGGTTATATCTCAAAGAAAAAAAAAAAAAACTCATGCTTTTAGTTCAACTAAAACTGTATGTTTATTCACAGTCTGGGGGTCTCGGTGGAGAGCCCTCAGTGCAGGCGTGTAAAGAACCAGGAGCAGCTTGTTCATTCGAGAACTCAGCTGTGCAAACTGGTCTTTCCGCACCTAAGCTGCTACAAATACACCACTAGAGCGGGGGACACTGAAGCAATTCCCATGCTGCTAAAAAAATTAAAAGCCTTTCTGCCTACTTAAAAAAAAAAAAAATTTGCAGGCATAGCAGGAGAGGGAAGGAGGAAGGGAAGGAGGGAAAGTCAGCCTGAACATCCGTAACCTGATCGGTGCATGGTTGGTAAACAAAGAACACCCTGGGCTTTATAACAACTGCCAGAAACTAAACAAGCAAGCAAACAATCCAAACTTAACCGTGCCCTTTACTTTATTCCTCTCGCTTATCCTTCTACTTGTTCCTTCTGAAACAAAGGCCTTATCTCTGGCAGAAGTCTCTGCTATCCACAGATGAACGCCGTGGGCAGCAGGAGCCCCGTCTGACAGCCGCTCTTTCTGGGAGGCGTTCAGGCCACACTGGAGTTTGCTCTGTGGGCACCGCCTGGCCTGGACCAACTGCCTCACCTTCTGCTGCACCTCTTTCTTGTCCCGTTTTCAAGTCAAACACACAGGCACATGTAAGTACACACATCTGCAAATGTGTTTGCTGCATCTGGAGGAACTGGGGAGCCCCCAGGCAACAGCGGTGAGGACAGAGAAACACAGGGAAGGACAGAAAAACAAAGGGATTGGGACTTTGCCAACAAAGGTCCCTATAGTCAACGCTGTGGTTTTCCGAGGGGTCATGTATGGATGCGACAGTTGGACCATGAAGAAGGCTGAGCGCTGAAGAATTGATGCTTTCAAATCATGGTGCTGGAGAGAAGACTTTTGAGAGTCCCTTGGACTGCAAGGAGATCAACCCAGTCAATCCTAAAGGAAATCAATCCTGAATATTCATTGGAAGGACGGATGCTGAAGCTGAAACTCCAATACTTTGGCCACCTGATGCGAAGAGCTGACTCACTGGAAAAGACCCTGAGGCTGGGAAAGATTGAAGGCAGGAGGAGAAGGGGAAGACAGAGGATGAGACGGTTGGATGGCATCACTGACTCAACGGACATGGGTTTGAGTAAGCTCCGGGAGTTGGCGATGGACAGTAAAGCCTGGCATGCTGAGGTTCATGGGGTCGCAAAGAGTCAGGCATGACTTAGCGACTTAGTGACTGAACAACAAGGGAGGGGAGAGTGCAGGGAAAGGAGCCCAAATCCTACATCGACTTGTTCTCCAGACTAAATACCAACTGTCCCACCACAGATCAGGACAGCGCTGCAGCAGGAGCAGGAGCGGCTGCGGATCAGCCCCTCCTGAACTCCACATTGGGCACGTGCACAGGAAGACGCCCAACGAGTGGGCGGGCAGAGTCAACAGAAACAGCAGGGCCACATCCAGCCGGCCCCACGGCCCTCGCTGAAGACCCCGTGAGACGGAGAGCTGCGCCTCACGACACGGCAGTGACCCGGTTCTCATCAACAACCCCACTCAACGCTTCATCCACAGGGCTAAGCCAGACGGGGCCAGGCTCCAAGAGACCGCCGTGGGGACTAGTAAGACACAGCTGGGACCTTCACGTCGACCAGTGGTTTCTGAAGGTTTAGGGGTCAGGTATCTCGGAGAATCTAACGACTATAAGGGACTCTCCAGCTCAGAACAATACACACAGACAAGCTGTGACACAATATTTCAGTTTCACGGACACCCACACCCCGAACCTACACACCCCCACTCCCTACTTCAAAGGCCCTTGGGATAAAAATCTGCTCAAACCTCTCTTCCCCTAACTTCTAATTCCTGCAGAAGGACATTTGGTCAGCCTATGGTGACTCACCACCACCTCCAAACTGGGAAGTCCATCGGTGGGGTAGAGACCCCAAATTTCATCTCCAG
Organism: Redunca redunca; assembly: GCA_006410935.1. Lineage (NCBI taxonomy): Eukaryota > Metazoa > Chordata > Mammalia > Artiodactyla > Bovidae > Redunca > Redunca redunca. The sequence goes on from SJYQ01006510.1 coordinate 6,317, forward strand.
CAAGAGGTCCACATTAGAGGCCGCCAGCATGCAGAACCAGGAGACAACTGGGAGAAGGGACTTGAGAGGAAGCTAACACTAGCACCAAGAGAGCCACAAAGGACAGGAAAACCACAGAAGGGCTGAGACAACGTGCCCCAGGACAGAAGGGGCAAGAGCCTCAAGTCCCACTTCAGAGAAACTGCACCTGGGAAAACTTTTGAGCACGTGCCATGATGCGTACGTTTAAAAACAAAACAAAGTGGCCGTGATTAATCAGCATGACAGCCATGCTGCTGGCGCGCTCCTCAGAAGGTGCGAGAGACATAAATTTCCAAGCAAATACCCACGTCAGTGCTGGCGGACGCAAGTGACAACAAGCCCCCTTCGTATCCTGATCTAATGAAACCTTTTTCACAAATGCCAGGGATCAAGCAAAAAAATCACTTCTCCTTCAATTTGGGGTGCAACATGCTATGATTCTGACAGCATCTGATAGGCTGGGACACACTTCTTCCCAAGTCTAGCAGGAAGGACCCAGGGTGGGTCCTTTCCCAGCTCGCAGGCAGCACTCCCACCGGACTCAGCGCTCAGGAGGCTCCTGGGGGCGGGCCTCGGAGGACAGCCCTAGGAGTTTCTGCAGAAAAAGAACAGAAAGGAATCGGCCAAAAACGTGAGAATATGAGTTAACATCCATTTACTTTCTGATGCCTTAAACTTGCTGGAGCAAAGAGAGGTGAGTTTGGTAACATTTTAAAGGGTTTTAGTGATTTAGACAATACTACACAAAGCATATTCTTTCACGGACAAATCAGTCGCAAGATGCAGACCAGAAACGCAGAGAAATGCTATTTTCCAATGCCGTTCTTGCTGGCAAAGAAAATGTTAGGTCTTTCTGTTTAAAAGTTTTCACAACACTGAGCAAAATATTTCTTCACAAACTTAAAATTCTTGTTGACTATTTTGATATACTCTGTGTCCAAAAGAGTTAAAATAAGAGGTGAGATAAACCATATTTTTTTTTGCAACAAACATCAAATGGATTACCATTTCACGCTGGTTAAATGTATTAATACTCAAGCTTGGAGCAGCCAGAAAGGCGTGCTTTTACTTTAAAATCTGATACCTCTTGCACAATGCCATGGTGTAAAAAGGGAATCTGATGAATAGTCTCTTTGGAGAGACTGCATATCAATGAAATCAAAGTTACAGGAGGAAAAGGAAAGCCTCAGTGAGTGAAGATATCCGGAGACCTCCGTCCAATTTCCTGGAAAAATGAGCTCATCCAAGGTCCTGACGGGTGACCCTGTGGGAAAAGGACCGGTGGGTTTCCAAAGAGTCCACCTCCGCCTCCGTCAGGGTGGTTTTCTAAGTCTGGCTGTCTCTCATTAACCTGAGTTTTACCTCACTGCTGGAAGGCAGGCACCACTCAGCTGTAAGCTGCAGGCGGAGGAACTCTGGGAATTCCTGTTATTTAGCAGCATTCTCAGGAGAACACCACCCCCACACAAACACACAAATATTCAAGCAATGCTCAGGGTCTGGGCTGGGAGGTGGGACAGGCCCGCTCCCCCACCTCTCCCTGTCCTGCCAGCACCAGAAGGAGGCTGGTCCCCACCAGCCAGGACCCAGGCTGCCCAGATGAGAGGAGCCTGGGGCCAAGGATGAAGCTTTGCTCACGCTCACTATCCCATGACAACCTGCCTTAATTAACAGTCACACATGTTAATATATTAGATTCCATCATTTCTAGAAATATATCAAGATAAAATCTACCTATGAGACCACTACACTTGCACACTGCTGCATATCAACAATAAAAAAATATATTTTCTGGGTTATTTGAAACAGTCATATAGCTTTTTCATTACATTTTTAAAAACTGTGTTGGGGGAGGTAAAGTAGAAAAGAATAGCTTTATTTCCAGGCAAAGGGGGCCACAGCGGGCTAATGACCTCAAAACTCTGTGTCCCCTACATTTGTTTTTTTTAATTTTAAAACAGTTTTTAGAGGGGGTAAAAGGAATCTCACTTTTGGACACAATTTTTCAAAATTTCATGAAGAGGTGCACAGTACAAGTCACGCCCAACCACGTAATTATGGTTATGCCTCACGCACTGACATCCCCTTCCTCACTTCACAGTGGTAGCAACCTTGACAAAAACACCACTTCCAAACAAAACCAGAGCACAGAGTTAGAGCCTACCTGGAAAAGTAAGATGGAATGGAAAAATCCATACTCGGAAAAGATAGTTCCTCTGAACTATTAAAAATAACACTACCAAGATGATTCTTCCCCTTTCGCACTTATTAAGAAATTACACAAAGAATCTAGTATAGGCATGTAAAAATGAACTATTCACAACTACGATCCAGAGAACACAAAACAAATACAGGATAGATAAGGAAGCTAATGATTCCCACTGGCCATGCAAAACGCTTATCTGAGTTTCCAATAGCTCAGAGGGCATCCTGGGACGGCAGGGGTCAAGGGCACGCCTGGAGAAAGCCCACTCTTACATCCTGTAGCCCTGGAATACAGTGACTGGCTCAAGGAGATGAAGTCTTTCTACAAATAAAATTATAAACTTCTCACATGCTTAAGTAAGCTCCTGTTGAGTACCGTGGATTAACAAAGTAACAACTTGGTGCAGAGTTGTGGTTAGAGACAATCACAACCAAACACTTTAAGGCGGGGCTGCTTCTGACGCCTACAAGAATAAATCAATAGCTTGCTTCCTACCCCTCCGCAGTAACTGCACCCACTTTGGCAGAGGTTAACAGTTGACTCATTGGAAAAGACTCTGATGCTGGGAGGGACTGGGGGCAGGAGGAGAAGGGGACAACAGAGGATGAGATGGCTGGATGGCATCACTGACTCGATGGACGTGAGTCTGAGTGAACTCCAGGAGTTGGTGATGGACAGGGAGGCCTGGCATGCTGCGATTCATAGGGTCGCAAAGAGTCGGACGTGACTGGACTGAACTGAACACTGTGAAATTTTTAAAAAGAAGACTTAAATAGGGATATAAAGACAGGTCCCTGTAGATCCAGAGAGTGGAGTAATCAAGAAATGAGTTATTCAGTCACCAACTCAAATACTTAGATAAATGAAGCCATTTTTAAGAATAACCCTTAAAAAAGAGAGAGAAAGAGAGAAAACCACCACCACCACTTCCACAACTACAACAAAATCAATGACCCTTAAAAGCATGGTATGTAATGATTGGCTTTTCTCTATCAATGGATGAAAATTATCATTAACCATTCATTAAATTGGAATTATCAGAATATCTATTTCATCCTTATTTCCTTAAAATAAAAATCCACTAAGCAGAAAATCAACGAAAAGCTAGGGTAGGAATCAGAAGAAAGAGAACCAAAGAGAAGACATGTACGCAACAAAGTCAGGGAGGAGGGGACAAGGACTTCCAGGGGTGAGGAAAGCTTGTGGGACTCAATTCATCACTTGGGTTTATCGATACTGAATTATTTAAACTTTAGAATGAATGAACCAGAGGAATGCTGGTGCAGTGGAAAACCCTCCCAGACAGCCCAATGCCTGCAGAAGGAAGAGCACCCGCCTGGCCCCGGGCGTGCTCTGTGCCTGCCTGCAGTCCAGCCTCTGCTGCCCCCGCCCGTTCCCACCACATCTGCACGCGCAGCTTCTGGCGCCAGACTCAAGTCTCTAACGCCAGTCTCCCTCCTGTGCCAGCCCAGTTCCCCAGCCCTGCCAGCTACTGCGCAGGACTGGGAGCCCTCTCCCACGGGGGCCGTCGGCATGCCCACCACGGAACGTTCATCAGCTACCCACCTGTCTTCTCCCTGCTGGACCAGCCAGGCTGTGAACTTGAGGGTGGTGCCTGGTACACAGCTGACGCATAATACATGCCGGCTGAGGAGTGAGCTGTCAAGTTACGGGGGAAGTGTCTACAATGCTAGAGTACTGTAAAGAACACAGCCACTCTAAATTAAGGTACGATTAGCCTGAACCATAAGAATACAAGTTATCTAGCAACTGTATAATATTTTCCTTTTAAAGTCCTTTCATTTCTACTGCTCAGATGCATTCTCACTATATACCTAAATAAATGTTGGCATGATTGTTTAGTGTTAGAAAGAGAGAAAGAATACACTAACTTTATATTCATCCCATAACAAAGATTGAGATGTTAAGTCCTGGGTTTATACAATACAGAGCAAATCTTCTGGGGAAAAAAGAGAAAAAAACAAACTGTAGTACATCCATTCAATGAAACATTACTCAGCCATTAAAAAGTAATGCATAGCAATGACCATGATTAATAACACTGTATTGCATGTTTGAAAGTTGCTATAAGAGTAAATCTTAAAAATTCCCATCATCAGAAAAAATATTTGTAACTATGTGTGATAATGGATGATAACCAGGCTTACTGTGGTGATCATTTTATAATATACAAATAATCAAATTGGTATAAGTCAATTATACTAATCTAATCTATACAAACTAATATGTCAATTATACTCAATACAAAACGAACGAGACCAAAAAAGAAATTACATTAAAATTACAATTAAAACCCTTAAGATTATAATGTCCATTTTTTTAAAAAAAGGAATGAAGGACTGATACATGCTGCAACGTGGATGAACCGTAAAAATACGATACGAAGCGAGGAACAAAAGTTCACTTAGCACACGCTCCCACTGACACGAGGTGTCCAGGGTAGGCAAATACATAGCGACAGGCCAGCAGCTGTGAGGGGCTAGTGGCAAGAGGGAAGGGAATGAAGTGCTCAGTGGGCACAGAGCCTTCTGTGGGGCTGTGGGAACATTCTAGAACGAGACAGATGAGGGCTGCCCAACACCAAGATGAACTAAAGGTCCCTGAACCGCCCACTTTCCCAGGGCTAATTTCACCTTCTGTGAATTTCACCTCAAAAAATAATAACAAACTTCATTTAAAAAGCAAATGTCCCACCATATACATCAAGAAGTCTTCAGACAGACTCTCAATCGCTCTGGAAACACATGGCACCTCAGTGGAGCTGTGAATTCGAAGACAATAGGAAGAATTATCACTGAAACAGTGTTCTTGAAAAAATGCACTAGAAATTGGTGAAACCAGTTTAGTATTTGTTTTTATTCTACTATCTCTAAAAACTCCTCACAGTATTTATAAAGAGTCCCCTGTCTCTGTGTTGAAAGCCTGTATTTGTAATGAAATCTAATTTCTCTTATTCAGTAAGACCCCAGCATTCTCCTGTATGTAATTCCTTTGCTGTAAACACCAGGCCAACTTTTATCCAATGAATAATTTATTTCTACTTCCAAAGTCCTCTTCTCCCTTGTGTCGTGATAAAAGCAGTGTAACAAAAAGAGAGAAGAAAAATAAGATTTTTTGCAACTCTTCCTCCCAATTATAAACGGTAACATTTTTGGTGACTTTTTCTGATTAATAAGGAGAAAAGTTATATCCCATTTAAGACAGAAAAGCCCCATGTAATTAAAAGCTCTACAAGCAATGAAAAGCTGTTCCTATAGTGGAGGTGTGGGCTGAAGGACGATGGGGTGTTAAATACACAAACTGAGTCCTTATTTATTGCTAAAGCAACAACAGCAAGAACAAATCAGATGCAAGTGAAGCATTCTCAGCAGCAGCAGTTATGTTCTCCAGAAGAATAAAAAGAGCCGAAACATGTACCCCTACCTGCCACACGCACATGCCAAGGACTGGATCCTCGAGGGGGAAAATGCTTTAAAAACAAGACAAGCTCACATATTTAGAGTCACACTGGGCCGGACGGCTCATTGCCAGAGAACACTGCTGGGAGCTCATGGCAGTGCCACAAGGCTTCCCCCTGTGGAGAGTGCGCCCATGTTCAAAAGAGCTATCCATACCCGCCCCACTCATCCATTGGTCGATGAATGGAAAAAGAAGGTGTGAGCTCTCTCTACATCACATATATGTGTGTGCATGTACACACACTAACATACATTTATAGGTATACATGCCATGCCCACACATGCACGCTGAGTCGCTCCAATCATGTCCGACTCTGTGCGACCCCATGGACTGTAGCCCACCAGGCTCCTCTGTCCATGGGATTCTCCAGGCAGGAACACTGGAGTGGGTGGCCGTGCCCTCCTCCAGGGGACTGAACCCAGGTCTCTTACATCTCCTACACTGGCAGGCGGGCTCTTTACCACTATACACACATATAACATTATTCAGCTATAAAAAAGAAGGAAATTCTATCAGTTGTGATATCATGGATGAACCTGATAGACATCACACTATGGGAAATAAGCCTGACAGAGAAACGCAAACACTTCGCAATCTCACTTATNTGCTCTCCAAGATCATTTGTGACCCCTAATTCACATCTGACATCACAACACTGAAAATTAACACAGAGAACGGAAGAGGATCTAAACACACCAAGCAAAACAAAGTCAGACAGAAAAAAAAGAAAAGATTTTCCCTGGCTAGACTATGTCAGATGAACAGCAGAAAACGTTAATATTCAATAACGAGAGAGGGTCAAAGCTGCATTTATACGCAATACACTGGTTTTCATTTTCTCTCAGATGTGTACTTTTTCTTTTAAATTTAATATTTGAGCGAATATGACCTCCAGAAGAGAAAAATTAGCTTTTGGAATGCGTGCATTTTTGAAAGATGCATTCTTTTTCACTTAAAACTTTTTTGAAATAGGTGATATAACCACACAGTTCAAACATCAAAATGACACATTTGTGAGGTAACAACTTTCTTGAGTTTCCAGGACACACTTCACATTTCTTTATGCAAATATAACAGTCACCATGCACATATAAGAATTACTGATAACTTCAGGCAGGTAAGTGGGATCATTACAAGACATGGGGAAACTCGCACTGCACGCACTCCACACAGGGAACAAGTAAGTGACAGGAAGGCACAACTGGCTGATGAAACAGGGGAGGAATGAAAGGCTGTGCAGTAAAGATGTGCGTTTTCTCTGTGTCTCCCCATCTGCGCTCTGAAAGCAGCATCGGAGGCAAGTTCATCACTGTCTCCTCCATGCCTAGCATGGTACCTGGCAGTGACAGGTGGCTGATAAGAGTCTGTTGAAAAGATGCATCAGTGAGAGTTGTCACAGAGGACTCAGGGCTGAATGGGACCTGCAGGGCACCCCCAGGAGGGAAGGCTTGTGGGGGGGGGGGGCCAGCAGCTCAAGCCAGGGCTGAGACCACTAGACTACTGGATAGGACTGTGGCTAGACGGTCCACCTCCGACCTGAGCAGCAAAGGGCACAGTCCCGCAGAGCTAGAGGCTCACGTGGGCTCTCCCAGCCTGGGATGGGGGGTCATGTCTAGCTTATACCCTGTCTCTGATCAATTCCCGCAGGAGCCAGTCCCAGACCAGCTACAAATCAAATCCAGAGGGCCTCCCTCTCAGCAGGGCTGCTCTCTGTGAACTGTGGGTGACGTCACTTCTCTACCTGCTCTAACCCTAAGCCCTTCCACCTCATCCTGCCATGACTCTGTAACCCCTTTTCCTCTTCTCCAGTTTGGCTTGGGACTGTATTCGTCCCCCCTCTCTGCCTCTGTCCGTGAAACTCACTGGGGACTCAGCAAGAGCTGGAAAGCTGTAAGGCAACAGGGAGACCGCAGAGAGTGACAAATGGCACGTCTCCCCGAGCCATCAAAGCTGATGACGGCCAATAACAGATGTGCAAACCTCACCCTTGCAGGAGCCAGGAGCACCTTCCTCACAAAGCTGCAGGTTCCCCAGCACAGCGTGTGGCACCTGCCCACTGGCCACACGGCACCATGCGCTCCCAGAAGGGCAACCATCCATACAGCTCTGTGCCCAACTCGTCTCGAGTTCACTTTGGCAAAAAGAGACTGCTCAGAATCTATATCCCTTGAAAATGTCAAAATAACTTAAGACATCAAGAAGCCAATACCTGCAAGGAAAGAGTGGAGCGGCAGTTCCCTTCCCTTTTCATAACTGAAGCGTTCTCTCTTTGGTCCCTATCAAATGATGGGCAATCAGAAAACAGAAGAAATAAAACTTCCTACATAACACTCTCCAAACTGGGCAATGCCTTAGAGTTCCCAAAACAGAAACTCTCTTTTGCCAGAAAAGAAGATATCCTAAGACATCCTCCATGGCAACCGGGAACTGGACTAGCCAGCCCAGGCATGGCAACACGGTGCAGGCTAGCCTCCATCTCTAGGCGGAGGGAAACCCTGGGAGACACCCATCGGAGGAGCCAGCACACACGGTCTGCAGAGATGCACGCTCAGTCCAGCTGGAGATGCATAAGGACTCGTGGAAGTGGTCAGAGGGTTCAGTCTTCCTAATAAATAATAGCACTTGTATTACAACTATCATTATAAAAATCTGACACTTCAAGAGACCATTATGCAGCTATTAGAAAGATTCTGCATTCAGTTTTTGAGATGACTTAGGCAGAATGCCATCGCTGTAGTAATTACTTTATTTATCACTATGTAAACGGACCTTAATGCTTCATTAAAAAAAAAAGAAAAAGTATGGTTCTCTCTTGCAAAAACCAAGTAAAAGTGGCAGCAAAGGCACTGGCCTTGTCTGCAAATACTGGTCAACTTAGATAAGAAGTCTCAAAGCACTTTGGGAGCTAGGCTAGCTAGTCTCAAAGCACTAGGCAGCTAAACTGAGGAATAAAAAGCTAGCAACATTCAGGAACCCAGCAAGCCGTGCTGTGGTTTAACCACAGCTGCCCAGTGGAGACACCTATTTTATTAGCAGGTTACAGGCACTTTAACTTTGAGACCTGATACACAGAGGTGCTTTAAACAGAATATGTACCCAAGGATCTAAAAATGTGGTGAAAATAAGCAACTTTATCTGATATACTCCCTCAGATGCTTACAAAACTGGAAAAAAAAAATTTTTTTTAATCTTTTTTTAAAACTCAGTGTGGAAGTGGTTAAGAAGTCTTCTGACATACATGCATAGCAACAATTTCCAGGTTCTTACTTGTTTTGGCACTTTTGCTAGGACATGAAGCTATTTCCTCAGCATCTTGCTGCAATAACCTGTGTGTTCACCAAATGGACTACACAGGGGGCCCTTATCCTATGATGCAAGGGAAGGTCTTTCCCATGCTGGACCAACTCCTAGAGGTTCTTGGGCGTTTATATTCTAAGATACTGGAGAGCAGAAAAAGACACTAACTCCAAAGACAAGATTCATTAAAAGGAAGCATCCGTGGCCTTGACCTAATGCTGCAGCCCTTTCTGGGACACCCCAGTGCCACTTTATATAAATAGCTTATAAACATAAGCCACAGACACCTCCCCCGAGATGCAGACAGTAACATTACCCAGTTTGGGCCAAGCTGGTTACTTATTTTCCCTCAAGTTTTCAAGCTGTGAAGGGAGGGAAATTCCACTTTCCCTCCGGGGTCGGGGAGACAGTGGGGAGAAATGTGGGGTGTGTGTGTGTGTGTGTGTGTGTGTGTGTGTACACTTACAGGTGTATAACTGATGCTGATACAGTCTTCTCATAAAACAAACATACTGCATTGTGCTTCCTTCCTAGAAGTATGCTAATTTCACACAGTTAAAGGAAGGGCCGGCCTGCCCCACTGATGTATTTGCACTCTGCAGAGCTGCTTCCAAGTACAGGCATGCACATCTTTTTCTCCTCCCATCTCACAACACACACAGCAAACACATCTCTACCCTGACAACACTCTCTTGGGGAACGTGGTGGCCTGAGCACACAGACACGATCCTGCCTCTCTGCCAGATCCCCTCCTGAAGTGACAAGACAACCATCTATCAAGCTGTCAGGCAATGCCTGGGGTTGAGGGATTTNTGAGGGTCCACCTGGAGGGAGGAAGGCTTTGGGCCTCGCTGAGACCCGCAGGAAGGGAGCTTCAAGGGGAGGGGCTTGGTTCCCAAGCCTCACGGCCAGGAGATGCTAGGCACGGAGAATGCCACACTGCTCCCTGGTCCCGCACTCCGGCCATCCACAGCACCACCCCACTTGGCTGCCAGCTCGGTGACCCCACCTGGGGCCTCGTGCCTGCCAAGGGCAGCCAGAAGCAGAGGAGGGACAGTGGCTGGGGGCCGGGCTGGACCAAGCTGCAAGCGCCCCCTGCACCAGGAAAACTAATGCAGCAGGGGAAACTTTAACCAGAAAGGGCTTGAGAACAGACACGGAGATGCAACTGCAGCTTAAACACTTTCCAAATTAAAGAAAGAAAAAAAAACAACAGGAAGGCAAAAAGTCTCAGTTAAACAAGATGACTTAATTCTAAAGACCTGTTTTACAACACTGTACCTATAGTCACAAGACTGTACTATATACTTCAATCTGTATGAGAGTAAATCTCATGTCAAGTGTTCCTATCAGGATAAAATAAAATTTTTAAAATAAAATAAAATGAAGATAAAATTTACCTATTGCTGTAAAGTATCAAATAAATGTACCAGGAGATAAAAGAAACATAGGCATTAAGAAACAAAAAATAAGAATTGGAATTCAGGAGTCAAAAGATAAGAGATCTGGAAGACACACCCAGGAAATAGAGTTAAGGGGACAACAAGAATTCCACAGGTCCTGGTGGTCACATCAGAGACCTCCTGCTGGTATGTGAAGAGTTTCATTTCCAACTGTCAGGCTCTGGCAGGACTGAAACTAGCAATTCCTTTGTTAATTTAAAAACCGTGTTAAACTAAGAATTGAGAAAAAACAAAGTAAAACAAGGGGCAACCACTGGATAAGATGAAAGTGATAAAGGGAAATTTATCAGTTATCACAACAGACAAGGCAGAACTTCCCTGTCAAAGACAAAACTGTCACCTTGGACTTTTCAAATCTGCCTCTATTTAAAACAACAAAAAAACATGCAACTCGCCCAAAACAAAGTGATAAAGGGTTCAGAAATGAATAGCTCAGCAAAGGTATACCAAGCAAACACAAATACAAAAAGCAAGGATGGCAATATAAAAATCAGACAAAGAATTCAAGGCCATAAGTAATAAACCAATCAAGTGGGATATCACATAATAACAAACATGTCATCTGAGGCAAAAATAAGAATTATACATCTTTATGCATCAAACAACATGGCATGAATACATTAGGCCAAAGCTCTTAGAAATATGAGAGCTTAAAAATTATAAAAGGTATTTTAACATAACTCTCAATTTGATAGTAAAAACAGATTTGCAGGCTCAGAATACAATGCAATCAACAAGCTTGATTTACTAAATATAGGAAATGAGAGCTGTGTATTTCACCAAGGGTATAATTTTTTACATCCGTGAACAACTTAGACCTGGTCATGTGCGTGGACACAAGTGTGTGTGCTCAGTCATGTCCAGCTCTTTGTAACCCCACTGCTGCAGCCACCAGGCTCCTCTGTCCATGGGACTCTCCAGGCAAGAACACTGGAGTGGGCTGCCGTTTTTTCTCCAGGGGACCTTCCGGATCCACGGATCAAACCTGTGTCTCCAGCAATGCAGGAGGATTCTTTACCGCTGAGCCACTGGGGAAGCCCACACTTGGCTTGGACACAAGTAAACTCTTAATAAATCCCCTAAGACAGAGATTTCAAAGCTACATTCATAGATGGTAGTAAAATATCAAAACATACCCCAAAGAAAATGTAGTAACATGTCTCTAAATAATCTAAAGATCAAAAGACAATAATTCAATTATAAACCTGCTGCTGCTGCTAAGTCGCTTCAGTCGTGTCCAACTCTGTGCGGCCCCAGAGACGGCAGCCCACCAGGCCCCCTTGTCCCTGGGATTCTCCAGGTAAGAACACTGGAGTGGGCTGCCATTTCCTTCTCCAGTGCATGAAAGTGAAAAGTGAAAGTGAAGTTTCACTTCTCACAAACCATCTAGAAAATAACAAAAAGGAGACGGATCTCTAAAACCAAAGGTACACAGTTAAAGCTGTTCTTAGAGTAAATTTATAGCCTTAAATGTCATTATTTTAAGAAGACTAAAAGTAAAAGGGAGCAGTCATTCAACTTAATAAATCAAAAGGAATAATAAAAGTGAATTAATAAAGATCACATACTGAAATTAAATATATTGAACATAAAAATTAATATGCCTAGTTCTTTGAAGAGAATAAAATATATAAACTTCTAACAAGCTTGAGAGTTGGACACAACTGAGCAACTGAACTAAGCTGAACAAGCTTGATTAAGGGGGAAAAAAATGTGTCTGACTCTTTGAGACCCCATGGACTGTAGCTGGCCAGGCTCCTCTGTCCATGGAACTCTCTAGTCAAGAATACTGGAGTAGGTTGCCAGTCCCTTCTCAGAGGGATCATCCCGAACCAGGGACTGAACACGGGCCTCCTGCATTACAGGCAGATTCTTTACCATCTGAACCAAGAGAAATCTTCAACAAGATTGGTTAAAGGAGAAAAAACACAAAAGCAAAAACTTCCTGCATTCGTAATGAAGAAGGGATTATTACCATGGATATCAAAAAAATGTTTAACAATGTTACATACAACTCTGTGCAATAAATTTAAATTTAGGCAAACTAATTTCCTAGCAAGTAAGAAATATCAAAAATCCTGAGAAAAAGTAAAAAGATAAGTAGAACAACTGCAATATATTCTGAAAAATTAAAGAACGTGCTTTAAAAGATTTGGGGGTAGGGTTGGGGAGATACCAAGCCAAGGCAGTTTTCAATTTCTCCATAATATTTAAAAACTAGATATTTCCTCTATTACACAAATGCTTTCAGACTTTAGAAAAAGAGGAGATTCTTCTTAAATCGTTTTAAAAACAAAATCCTAACATCAATACCTGATACAGTGCAACTATGGAAGAAATTCCACACCCATCTTAAGACTGTAGTCATAAAAATTAAATAAAGTATTAGCAAACCAAATTTAGCAACATATGAAAGAAAGAGCACACCATACCAAATCAGAGCTTATTCCAGGAATGCAAAGATGACCCACTACTGGGAACTCTAATCAGCATAATTTATTACACCACAAACAAAGGCAAAAGCTTACAACCGCATCATGCGAAAAGGGCATTTAACAAAATTCATCAACTTCTTTCAATAAAAGCTAAAAAATGAATGGATACATGACACTTCAATATAATCAATTATATTTACCAAAGCTTAACAAAGGCATAGTCAATGCTTAAGACACTGAAATATTTTTATTAAAATCAGGAGCAAGGTAGCAATGCCCTTTCCTATAGAAAGGGCAAACAGGCAAGCATGTGTACATACATGGACGTGAATGTATTATAATCCTGTTTCAGAAGCAAAACACAACATAAGAAGAAACAAACAAGATGTTGTGGTCCATCAACATGAGATGGCTGATTAAATTATAGTGCGTGCGTATCGGAAACTGCGATAACTTTGACTCATTTCAATATATGCAGCTGACCTAAAGTGACATTCATATTTTAAGAAAAATCAACAAAAATCCTACAAAAATGCTATTTATATAATACTCTTTATATTAATGGATGAATCCATTTTTATGAAAACATGAAATTATACTGTATAAATGTACATATCTTCATATTCCTAGAGAAAGAACACATTGGAGATATATCTTATTTTAAGAAAAATCAACAAAAATTCTACAGAAATACTATTCATATAATACCCTTTATATTAATGGATGGATCGATTTTTATGAAAACATGAAATTACACCGTATAAATGTGCCTATCTCCATATTCCTAGAGAAAGAACACACTAGAGATGTATCTTATATATTTTTGATCTTTCATGGGTACCACTTTTTAATTATGTTCATTCTGTTAAAGAAAACTTTAAAGGGATCCTCCCCCCCAAAAAAGAAGTCTGTTCTGATGGCACAAAGCGCATTCCACGCACACACAATTTAGAAAAGTGACTCTCTGCGCACTGTTATTTCTTGGGGAAGTAGGAAAGGAGTGCCTTGAAGCGGCGGGCTCAGACCCACCTCTAAGTGTGAATTCTGACTTNTTTATATTAATGGATGGATCCATTTTTATGAAAACATGAAATTACACCGTATAAATGTGCCTATCTCCATATTCCTAGAGAAAGAACACACTAGAGATGTATCTTACATATATTTTTGATCTTTCATGTGTACCACTTTTTAATTATGTTCATTCTGTTAAAGAAAACTTTAAAGGGATCCTCCCCCCCAAAAAAGAAGTCTGTTCTGATGGCACAAAGCGCATTCCACGCACACACAATTTAGAAAAGTGACTCTCTGCGCACTGTTATTTCTTGGGGAAGTAGGAAAGGAGTGCCTTGAAGCGGCGGGCTCAGACCCACCTCTAAGTGTGAATTCTGACTTCACAGAGTAGCAAGTTCCTCAGCCTCCCAGAGCCTCTGGCCCCTCATCTGTAAAATGGCTGTGTGTCCGATCAGTCGTGTCTCGCTCTTTGGTGACCCCATGGACTGTAGCCTGCCAGGTTCCTCGGTCCACGGAGTTTCCCCGGCAAGAATACTGGAGTGGGTTGCCAGTGCTTCCGCCAGGCGATCTTCCTGCCCCGGGGACCAGCTGCATCTCCTGCTTCTGCAGGCAGATCTTCCACCACTGTGCACCCAGGAAGCCCCTTAGCTTCTCCCACCCTCTTTGTCTTGTTAAGAGAATTAAGTGTCTAATCTCACCTGCAAAAGCTCATCATTGCTAAAGTCTTTTTATTAACTCATTCCTTTTATTAGCTCTTTCCTCTCAAAAACAAAGACAGAAGCAAGGAACTAGACTTCCCCGCTGCAGGTTTCCAAGGGCTGCCTGGCAGTACCTAAATCTACAGCTTTCGCTGCTTCCAACTACAGCCAAGATTCTGTTCGGATTTCTTTTCAGTGTTACCACCACTGGCAGTTTAAGAGTCAAAGGTGGCCTGAAAATGTTCGCAGTCTTCAGTTACCCTGGGAATTGATCATGACCGCACCACCAGCCTCATTGCTATTTAAAAAGCTTTGAAAACAAAAAGAAAGGTCATTCTGTCATTTTTGAGAATGCACCCAAGCGCTGCATTTTGGACTCTTTCGTTGACCATGAGGGCTACTCCATTTCCTCTAAGGGATTCTTGATCACAGTAGTAAATATAATGGTCATCTGAGTTAAATTTGCTCATTCCAGTCAAAACATTTCAGTTCACTGATTCCTAAAATGTCGATGTTCACTCTTGCCACCTCCTGTTTGACCACTTCCAATTTGCCTTGATCCAAGTCTATGCCGAAGAAGCTGAAACTGACCTACAACACCTTCTAGAACTAACGCCAAAAAAAGATGTCCTTTTCATCATAGGGGACTGGAATGCAAAATTAGGAAGTCAGGAAATACCTGGAGTAACAGGCAAGTTTGGTCTTGCAGTACAATATGAAGCAGGGCAAAGGCAAACAGAGTTTTGCCAAGAGAATGCACTGGTCATAGCAAACATCCTCTTCCAACAACACAAGAGAGACTCTAAACATGGACATCACCAGATGGTCAATACCGAAATCAGCTTGATTATAATCTTTGCAGCCAAAGATGGAGAAGCTCTATACAGTCAGCAAAAACAAGACTTGGAGCTGACTATGGCACAGATCATGAACTCCTTATTGCCAAATTCAGACTTAAATTGAAGAAAGTAGGGAAAACCACTAGACCATTCAGGTATGACCTAAATCAAATCTCTTACAGTTATACAATGAAAATGACAAATGGATTCAAGAGATTAGATCTGATAGAGTGCCTGAAGAACTATGGACTTAGGTTCGTGACACTGTGCCAGAGGCAGTGATCAAAACCATCTCCAAGAAAAAGAAATGCAAAATGGTTGTCTAAGGAGGCCTTACAAATAGCTGAGAAAAAAAAAGAGAAGCGAAAGGCAAAGGAGAAAAGGAAAGATACACCCAGGTGAATAGAGAGCTCCAAAGAATAGCAAGGAGAGATAAGAAAGCCTTCCTCAGTGATCAATGCAAAGAAATAGAGGAAAACAATTGAATGGGAAAGACTAGAGATCTCTTCAAGAAAATTAGAAATAACGGGAAAATTTCATGCAAAGATGAGCACAATAAATGACAGAAATGGTATGGACCTACAGAAGCAGAAGATAATAAAAGGTGGCAAAAACACACAGAAGAACTATCCAAAAAAGATCTTCATGACCCAGATAATCACGATGGTGTGATCACTCACCTAGAGCCAGACATCCTGGAGTGCGAAGGGAAGTGGGCTTTAAGAAGCATCACTAAGAACAAAGTTAGTGGAGGTGACGGAATTCCAGATGAGCTATTTCAAATCCTAAAAGATGATGCTGTGAAAGCAAATTTGGAAATCTGGAAGTTTTCCAATATGCCAGCAAATTTGGAAAATTCAGCACTGGCCACTGGACTGGAAAAAGTCAGTTTTCATTCCAATCCCGAATGCTCAAACTACTGCACAACTGTACTCATCTCACATACTACCAACTTAATGCCTGAAAATCCTCCAAGCTATGCTTCAAGAGTATGTGTACCAAGAACTTCCAGATTTAGAAAAGGCAGAGAATCAGAGATCAAATTGCCAACATCCGTTGGATCATTAAAAAAGCAAGAGAGTTACAGAAAAACATCTATTTCTGCTTTATCGACTATACCAAAGCCCTTGACTGTGTCGATCACAACAAACTGTGGAAAATTCTTCAAGAGATGGGAATACCAGACCACCTTACCCAACTCCTGAGAAATCTGTATGCAGGTCAAGAAGCAACAGTTAGAACCGGACATGGAACAATGGACTGGTTCCAAATTGGGAAAGGAGTAAGTCAAGGCTGTATGTTGTCACCCTGTTTATTTAACTTATATGCAGAGAACATCATGAGAAATGTTGGACTTGATGAAGCACAAACTGGAATCAAGATTGCAGGGAAAAATATCAATAACCTCAGATATGCAGATGACACCACCCTTATGGCAGAAAGCAAGGAGGAACTAAAGAGCCTCTTGATGAAAGTCAAAGTGGAGAGTGAAAAAGTTGGCTTAAAGCTCAACATTCAGAAAACGAAGATCATGGCATCCGGTCCCATCACTTCATGGGAAATAGATGGGGAAACAGTGGAAACAGTGTCAGACTTTATTTTGGGGGACTCCAAAATCACTGCAGATTGTGACTGCAGCCATGAAATTAAAAGACGCTTACTCCTTGCAAGAAAAGTTATGACCAACCTAGATAGCATATTCAAAAGCAGAGACATTACTTTGCCAACAAAGGTCTGTCTAGTCAAGGTTATGGTATTTCCAGTGGTCATGTATGGATGTGAGAGTTGAACTGTGAAGAAAGCTGAGCACTGAAGAATTGATGTTTTTGAACTGTGGTGTTAGAGAATACTCCTGAGAGTCCCTTGGACTGCAAGGAGATCCAACCAGTCCATTCTAAAAGAGACCAGCCCTGGATATTCTTTGGAAGGAATGATGCTAAAGCAGCTCTAATACTCTGGCCACCTGATGGGAAGAACTGACTCATTGGAAAAGACCCTGATGCTGGGAGGGATTGGGGACAGGAGGAGAAGGGGATGACAGAGGATGAGATGGCTGGATGGCATCACAGACTCAATGGACATGAGTTTGAGTGAACTCTGGGAGTTGGTGATGGACAGGGAGGCCTGGCGTGCTGTAGTCCATGGGGTGGCAAAGAGTTGGACATGACTGAGCGACTGAACTGAACTGATTCAAAAGGTAGCAATTTCTCTCCAACATTCACAGTCAGGCTGCATGACAGCAGCCAGGGAGATCGTGGGGAATATCACTTCAGACTCTTTCATGCAATAAAAGAAGACAAAGGAAGCACTGGTAGAACCCGCCGCATCCAAACCCGAGAAGGAAATGTAGAGAGAGAACCTCAGGAAGACACCTCCGCTACTGCTCCCAAGCTGCCCAGGTTAATGCGGGATCATTAAATCAGAAGAAATGAAAGGGCAATGCTGAGGCCTGGTCCCCTCCCAATCTTCATTTATTTGTATATTTATTTATTGAAGGATAATTGCTTTACAGAATTTTGTTTTCTGTCAAACATCAACATGAATCAGCCACTGAGATACGTATGTCCCCTCTCCTCCCAATCTTGATACCGGTCCCATTCTGTAAGATGGTATTCAAGAACAAAATATGGAGAAGCAAAAAGTAACAGTAGGGAAGGGAGTTTAACGGTGTGAAAATATGTTTTTTTCCAAGAAAGAAAAACTGGGCTTCCTTGGGAAAGGAGCTGGACAAGAGCGTAAGGAGACACTGCCCCGTCAAGAAGCAGACACTGTCCTCGAGGGGAAAGGCACAGAAGCGCTCAACAAAGTCGCAGCCAAGGGCGAAAAGAAGCAATACCGCAGCTTAAAGTGAAAGCATCCTTTCTCTAACACAGACAGCACTGACTTACACGCACAGAGATCTCCCAACTCACATCTTTGCATCGCACATTTTCCAAGACACTTATTTCATGATCCAAGCAATGTCACAAAAAGGAAATGAAGCCATCTGCGGGAAACATAACTCACCAGTCTCACTACCAGGGAACTCCTCGCAATCTCCTCCCAGATGATAAGTTAAAAACTAAATAAAGTGACTCAAAAGCTGCTTTCGTGTAAAATCCCACTAACTTCATGAATATACTTTAGGAAAAAAAAAACTCTACATTCCTCTAGGAATTTGTCAAAATTTATCTAATTTTCCAGTCCCAAACATAGTCCTCACCTCATCTGAGTAACTGTTTTATTTAATTATGATATAGGTTTTTCTTTCTTGAAGGTTTGATATTGATTGAAATAATGCATTTTAATTAAAATCCAATTACATATCATTTACAATAACTCAGTAAATTTAATTATATATAATCACTAGTTTGAGCTATATTATTCATATATAAATACATTTAGGGGATAAGATTTAAGTATAATTTCACTGATAAAGACTGCATTCCTTAAAAATGGATTTAAAGCAAGACAAATCCACAGAGAGCAGAACCCACTGGCTAAGAGTGCTAACCCATTCCCTGAGTTTTCACAGTTATGTGACCTAGTTCTATACAAAATGACCTGGTTTGGGGTTTAGAAAATAGTCATTAATGTCAAAAGTCCATAAATTCAGAATGCCAAAAAAAAAAAAAATCAACTATACTTCAGCAGAAGAAAGAAAAAGAAAAAAGTTCACAAATGAATGCTTAGTTGAAAGTTCTGACTTGTCATCCACCAACACCTGGGGCAGGGAGATGGGAAGAGTCAGGGAGAAAGCCAGGTGTGTGGGAAGGTGTCTAAATGGGTTTGGGGTCACCTCGACTCCATCCCCAAAGAACTAAGATGATACACTCTACACAAAGGGCAGGCAGGACCCCAGAAGGACAGCCTGATGCTCTGACTGCCATGGAAACAAAGACCGACAGCGGCCGGCGGAAGAAATGACAGTGCAAACAGGAAAGAGTTTACACTGTGCACGTTGATCATCTGGAACAAGACTGACCTAGGTTGGAGGGAAAAGGCAGGAGGGACCCACCGGAACCACAGCACACACCCAAGCAATGGTGCTAATCTGTCTTCTGGGGGCTGTCTTATTTGTGGGGTGGGTACTTCTCACAAAGCGAACGTGAACATCTCACAACAGGATTTAGGAGCACAAGTCAGAGTGTAAAGTGGGACAGGCCGTCTGGGCAAGAGCCGTAAGTTCATACCTTTCCTCCAAAACCCGACTTCAGGGAATCCAACATCCTAAGCAGTCCATCTGAAGCAAAGGACAGGGTTTAAGCATGGCAGCGTTCACTGCAGCCTTACTTACAATCATGAGCAACTGTGACAGCCTGGAGCCAGGGCAAATGCCAACCCTGGAGAACGGTTAAGCACCCTGCAGGCTTAGATGACTCTATGGCGATGATAAACTTTAAGATTCCAAGAAATAAACATCCCACTAGAAGCAGCTGGACTATGGTAAAATACGCTTTAAAAAGCTAGAAGAAAATGTACTCAACTGTTACCAGTGATGAACATATAGGAGGCTTAACTTTTCTGAGTGTTTTCTAAATCCTTCAGCTTAGAGACAAACTTTTATCCCTAGATACTGAGTAGTTATAAGCAATTTTACAAAACAGAACAAAGGAGGAACAAGGTGTGATGGGAAGAACACCATGAAGACGTGGGTCGTGGTCCCAGCTCGACCCTTAGACAGATGGCAGTTTTTACACCTTGAAGCCGAGGAGCTGGACGAGCTAATGTCAGGGTTCCTCTGAGGCTAAGCTCACGGGTCCTGAGAGACCGTCCACCTCGCCTGAGACCCACAGGGCCTCCAAGGATGGGGAACGGTACAGGACCAGTCAGCTGGGCACCCCGACAGAGGCCTGGCGGGCTGCTCCAGAGTCACCCGAGGACCCTCGGTCTGTCCGGTCCCGGCCTGCTCCCTGGACTGGCGGCTGCTCCATGTGCTGGAGGAAGGGGCGCCTCGGGTCAGAGGGCATGGTTAGCTCACTCGCACAGCTCACACCCCTGACAGGTAAGCAAAGGCAAAAAGAAAAGATGGCTGCTCCTGGATAAAAATCCAGCAAAGACCTTTATGCACTAAAAGCATGGGAAGAATAAACCATCCAAGTAGAAGCAGTTTTTTTGTTCTCTCTCAAGTAGAAAATCAAAAGGCTGAAAATATTTATTTTAAAAATCTAAATCAAATGATTTTCCCAGGTGATACAGTGAACATGATGGTGACTAGGTGATTCAGAAAAATGAGACGTGTTATACCACGCTGTCACCTGCCTAGCCCAGCCTAGTCACAGCCAAATCTAATCTACTAGGCGAAATAGGCTATGATAGGATTACATAATTAATTTTCCTGTTAGGCATAATTGTTACTGACTTTATGTCATTACAGTGTCAGCTCATCCGGTAGGTGATTGCTATCACATTCTAATTATGAAAACACACAAACAATTTGTAACCATTCATTATTAAATAACAAGTGAGGGCACAGTTGCTAATGGAAACTTAGAAAAAATGAAAATTAAAGGCAAACTGGACAAGAAGGGCTTAAGAAATTAATAAATTAGTCCTGATGAAATTTCTCGGCTGTATTCCTAGTTATCAAGCTCTCAGATTACCTGCTAGACATATTTTCTAAGAGCCACACCGTTTAACTTGATTAAATGTCAGAGTGACCTGAATCACTCAGTGTCACCAAGAACAAACAGAAATACAAACAGTTAAGACACAGTTTAAACTTTCACCTCCACACTTAAAAAGATAGCATTCTCACTTGGGTATATGTTAAGCAAGTACAAAAAAACCTAGGGTTTAAAAACAGCTAAATTAGAAGGTATCTATATAACAATAGGACATTTTTGTAGTTCCTGGTGAGTACTAGTATAGTTGCTAAAGCATTAATAACAAGAAGGGTGTCACACGGAGAGAGCATCACAAACTGGAGTGTTAATTTCTCTTGCCAGGTGCAAAGCAACCTCAAAATGAAAATAAGCCTCTCTGAAATCAACCACTAGGCTGTTAGCTCCCAATGGTGCCTACGCTGACCTGTAGGTGTGACCGGCAGAATCTGAGCCAGTGGGGTAGGTGGTATTAGTCCCATCTCACAGACGAAGAGCTTCAGAGAGGTGGTCAGTAACCTATTAAATTATTCTGCTTCAACAAGAATCCTGTCTAAACTCAGCTTTTTAAACTAATTGGGGGGAAAAGAAGCAATCATAACCTCCAGGAACAACAAGTACTTGTTGAATAATGAGTCAGCAGGAAGCACTTCACTAGCGGGGTCTCAGTGAAAGAAAACCGATGCGCCCAAAGGGCCTTCTCCCCAGCCTGCCCCAGAGCACAGAGCCCCTAGACACCCCGCATGAGTATCTGAGCGCACCCACCCAGCCTAAATGGAATTTAAACAGCATCTCCCTCTGGCTCTTAATTCTAATAACTCCTGGAGTGGCCACTGTAGCTGCCAAAAATCAAGTCCTAGAAGTAGGGCAAGGATGGCTCAAGAATAAAAGCAATTAACTAAATGTCTGCAGCAAAGGCACCAAAACAGAGATTAATTGCCAATGGATTAACTCTACTTACAGAAGAAGAAGTTTTAAAACATTCTGAGTGCTGGAAAGTGAGCTCTACAACTGAATACTGATGGTGGCTTAGTCACTAAGTTGTGTCCAACTCTTGAGACCCCATGGGTTGTAGGTTCCTCTGTCCAGGGGATTCTCCAGGCAAGAATCCTGGAAAGAGCAGCCATTTCCTTCTCCAAGGGATCTTCCTGACCCAGGGATACAACCTGTATCTCCTGTATTGCAGATGATCTCCTGCATTATAGGCGGATTCTTTACCACTAAGCTACCAGGGATTCAAGTGAATATTAGGAGTCCTAATGGGATTTGTTTTAGATCCTACAGTTTTCAAATTTTACAATGAAAGTCAATAGAATAAGGTGATTTGCATACACATCTGTATTTTATATAGTATCACTGAGGAATACACTTGACGGATAAAGAAAGGACATGCAGAAGTATATATGTGAAAGCACATTTTGGTCATATAAGAATCATTCCCTGGTAGTAGTAAGCGAATCAAATCGAAATTAAGTAGGGGGGTATTTTTAGCTTTAAAATGATTCAATAGGCAAACATACACCTCCTACAAATATATTTCAAAAATCTTTGGCCTAACTCATCCCCTACCCACAACACCTCTCAACACTCACAAACACACACACACACACCATAAGCAAAGCACTCTGCTGCTAAAACAAGTATTTTAGGTAATACTTTAAGTTAATAAGGAATCACTCAGTGCTGTAGACAAGAGTCCCTTGGATTGCAAGGAGATCAAACCTGTCAATCCTAAACGAAATCAACCGTGAATATTCACTGGAAGGACTGACGCTGAAGTTGAAGCTCCAATACTTTGGCCACCTGATGCGAAGAGCCGACTCACTGGAAAAGACCCTGAGGCTGGAAAAGACTGAGGGCAGGAGGAGAAGGGGGTAACAGAGGATGGGATGGTTAGACAGCATCGCCAACTCAATGGACATGAGTTTGATCAAATTCCAGGAGACAGTAAAGGACAGGGAAGCCTGGCGAGCTGCAGTCCTCGGGGTCACAAAGAGTTGGACATGCCTGAGCAACTGAACAGTAACAAGGAGTTATTTTTCCAACAAACCAGTGATACCCTGCAGCACAGCCGACCCGGGTTTGATCACAGCCGACTAAGGTCCGTCTAGTCAAGGCTATGGTTTTTCCTGTGGTCATGTATGGATGTGAGAGCTGGACTGTGAAGAAGGCTGAGCGCCGAAGAATTGAGGCTTTTGAACTTGGTGTTGGAGAAGACTCTTGAGAATCCCTTGGACTGCAAGGAGATCCAACCAGTCCATTCTGAAGGAGATCAGCCCTGGGATTTCTTTGGAAGGAATGATGCTAAAGCTGAAGCTCCAGAACTTTGGCCACCTCATGAGAAGAGTTGACTCACTGGAAAAGACTCTGATGCTGGGAGGGATTGGGGGCAGGAGGAGAAGGGGACGACCGAGGATGAGATGGCTGCATGGCATCACTGACTCGATGGATGCAAGTCTGAGTGAACTCCGGGAGTTGGTGATGGACAGGGAGGCCTGGCGTGCTTTAATTCATGGAGTCGCAGAGTCAGACACGACTGAGCGACTGAACTGAACTGAACTGAACCATTTCTCTGGAGATAACAGCAGAACCTGACAGGCTTCCTCAAAAGTCCCAACCACAGAGGGCAATCCACCAGTTGATTCACTGCCCAGGGCTGCAGTTTGGGGTAAATTTTTTTTTTTTTTTTTGAGATCACCTTCTAATCACTGCCAAGCTCCACCCCTTCCATGACCACACAACACAGATCTCATGCTCACAGACCTCTTGTAAGACTGAACTGTCAGAGGGGATCTACGATGCAAACCAACCCATAGTTGACTTACCACCAAAGTGACTTACTGTGATTACAAACTGAGTGGTTACAGGGTGGTTATAAATGGGAACAAATAGAGCTATAATTCAAAGGGTAAGCTGCTGGAGCCACCAGCTTGAATTTACATTATTTCCTGAACACTTGGCATTAGACAGTTAAATAGCTGATAGCTTGAAAAATTAATCATAGTGATCCATGGACCTTGTGGCATCCATCAAGAGAGCTCAGGATCAGGGAGTTTCCTGGTGGTCCAGTGGTTAGGACTCGGAACCTTTCACTACCAGGCCCAAATTCAGTCCCCAGTTGGGGGACTAAGTACAGCAAGAGAAAGAGAGAGAGCGAGCACGCTCTTAGGGTCAGTTCAAGAGATACAGAATAACACTGCTCCAAACCAGCATTGACGCTTTCAAACTGTGGTGTTGGAGAAAACTCTTGAGAGTCCCTTGGACTGCAAGGAGATCCAACCTGTCCAGCCTAAAGGAAATCAACCTGAATGTTCACTGGAAGGACTTATGCTGAAGCTCCAAAACTTTGGCCACCTGATGCGAAGAGCCGACTCATTGGAAAAGACTCTGACGCTGGGAAATATTGAAGGCAGGAGGAGAAAGAAAAGACAGAGGATGAGATGGCTGGATGGCATCACCGACTCAACAGACATGAGTTTGAGCAAACTCTGGCAGATGGTGAAGGACAGGGGAGCCTGGCGTGCTGTGGTCCACGAGAGTGAGGAACCAGTGAGCGACTGAACAACAACAAATATTTCTACATCAACTTGTTAGTGAAAAAATCAACACATTCAAGTGCCCAAAGAGGGCCAAAGAAATAACTAAGGAGACACGTCCACGTGGTCCTTCGAATTCCTTACCACATGCACCTCAACCCTCTATTTAAAGTAAAACAGAACAATCAGAAAGTGAGTTCTTGTAAAACACGGGAGTGTATTTGATCAGCAGACCTTGAGACCTGAATGATGACAAGATAAGGAAGCCAAAAGAAGACAAACACGTCTGGGAATAGCCCTTTCTACAAACTAAGAAATGCACAGGGTTCTCCTCTCATGGTGCAGGTGATGTTAGAGCAGTGTGGATCGTGGGAGAAACGCTCCCGCAGCATGCAACACCAAGGCGACTTCCGAGACACGTGCTGGGGCAACCGCCCGAGTGGCACGTGCCTACAGAAGAGGGAAAGCTACCCACGGGGCATGGACTTGCCTCTGTCACTCGGTCTTTCTACAACAGGGAATGCCATCCAAGATCAACATCAGAGCCCCCTGCTACCTCAGCAGGAGAAAGCGCAGCAGGTTTTTTTTCTAAGTTTTAATATATAACGTAAGCACAAGGTGTGGTAGGCTTCCCCAGCAGCTCAGTGGTAAAGCATCCGCCTGCAATGCAGGAGATGCAGGAAACGTGGGTTCGATCCCTGGGTCGGGAAGATCCCCTGGAGGAGGAGATAGCAACCCACTCCAGTATTCTTGCCTGGGAAATCCCAGGGACAGAAGAGCCTGGTGGGGTCGCAAAGAGTTGGGACACAGCAGAGCACGGATAAACAGATAAGCGTAAGACAAAATCAAAAATGATACGAAAATATACACTGAAGTGTATCACCTCCTTCCTGTCCCTACTCGCCCCCGGGAGTCCTCACATTTGTCACTTTCTTGGCTTTCCTTCTGCTGTCAGTGAGTCTATACAAACACAAGCAAGTGCAAAGATTCAGTCTTATTTCCACTCCTTAATTTTACAAAAAAAGAAGTGAATCTTGTCTTTTTCGGTTAATATCCTGGAGATCTATCCACACAGAGAACAGAGTGCTTTTGTGCTTCTTTAAGCTCCAGAGTATTCCATCCTGTGCCTGTATCCTAGTTTATTAACCAGTCCCCTACTGCAGCACACGTGGATTGTTCCAGTTACTATGAGCACAAAGCTGCAGGTGTGTCACATGACAGATTCCCAGAAGTAGGACTTGTGGGTCAAAGGTTACACATATTTACATTACTTTCATATATACCGCTGCCAAACTGTCTTCCACCAAGGCTGGGCTATTTTGCATTCTCAACAGCAATGTGTAAGCATTGCTGTTTTTCCAAAGTCTTGACAATAGAGACTGTTGGACCAACTTTCAGATTTTAGAGCAGCTTTAACCTTCGAAACAGGAAAGGAAGAGACAACAGAAGTTTCTCCAAAGAGGAATTTGCACAGCTCCCAGCAGTTTCAGCCTGACGTCTTTCACACAGCATCTGCAATTCCTTAAGGACCTTTTTCTTCTTTATCTTCAGGACACCCTAAGAGGTCCAAAGAGAAGCGCAGCCCTCTTGCCCCACCGGGGACCCCACACAGGCAAGTCTGCAAGTCTCCTCTCATTTCAAGGGAAATGGGAAAGAAGACAGAAGAACCCCGAGGGAGAGACAGCTGTGCCACTGAGGACTCGGGCCGGGCCCTGCCTCTGGGTGTCTGTGCTCCCAGCCTCCTGACCTGCGACAGGTGTCAGTGGAGACACGCAAACCCCCAGAGGATGCCAGGGGGGTCCAACGGGGGGTCACATAGAAAATGCCTGGTGCAGCCAGTGGCCTGATGCGTGCATTCCAAGAAAGAATAACCAGTACCATTTGATAAGAAATGCATGGCCATCACTCCACAAAACCAAGAGTTAACAAAGTATAAGTAACGCCAGTAACTGAGTGGAAAGTTCAGTCGAGTAAACCATTATACAGACCTGCTATTTTACACCAAGAGTGCCTAGCCTCCCTCTCCTGACACTAGTTAATATTACTAGGAAAAGAACTAATCATTAAAATAAATGCAATCATCTCCCAAAGCATTGAGTTCATGTCAACCTTTACTGGGTAGGAATGCCACAGCGAAGCTGCCATTACCCCGGGCTCCTGGGTCAGGGCACAAGGGCACCACCACGGCCCAGCTCCCCGCCAGGGCTGCAGACTCCTGGAAAGGCAGTGCCCGGGGACATGTCCTCCTGGGGGACTGTGGGCACAGTTCTGAAGCTTCCCTAGGACTCAGCATCCTCCTCTATGAGCATGGCGGCTTCTGCTCACAGGCTTCTGTAAGGATGGAAGAGAAAACGCACACACAGCCCACAGTAAGCGCCACAGTGCCGCACACCACAGGGAGCGCCAGCGTCGGTGCCCCTCCTAAGGGACCGCCGGCCCTTTCTCTAATCTGAAGCAGGTCCCTCCGTGTGTTCCTCCCAGACATCTCGGCCTCTGGATCCCCCTGGGGCCTTCCCCTCTTCTCTCACTGACCCGCCCTTCCCTCTCACCAGGGCCACCCCTGGACTCCAGGCTTTGTTACAGAAAACAAACTCCACAGGGAATTCCCTGGTAGTCCAGTGGTTAGCACACCATTGCAGGGGGTAGGGGTTTGATCCCTGGTCAGGGAATTAAGTGCAGAAGGCAATGGCACCCCACTCCAGTACTCTTGCCTAGAGAATCCCAGGGACGGAGGAGCCTGGTGGGCTGCAATCCATGGGGGTCTCAAGAGTGGGACTGGACTGAGCGACTTCACTTTCACTTTTCACTTTCATGCATTGGAGAAGGAAATGGCAACCCACTCCAGTGTTCTTGCCTGGAGAATCCCAGGGACGGTGGAGCCTGGTGGGCTGCCGTCTATGAGGTTGCATAGAGTCCAAAAAGACTGAAGTGACTCAGAAGCAGCAGCAGCAG
Source organism: Redunca redunca (assembly GCA_006410935.1). Classification (NCBI taxonomy): domain Eukaryota; kingdom Metazoa; phylum Chordata; class Mammalia; order Artiodactyla; family Bovidae; genus Redunca; species Redunca redunca. Next base: position 33,840 of record SJYQ01006510.1, read on the forward strand.
GGAATTAAGATCGCAGATGCTGCAGCCACAAAACAAACTTCGATCTCCGTCCTCCCGACTGCACCCCGGCACCAGCCCTCAGGCCGCCTGCTCAAGCCCTCCCTGTGGGAAGAGCCAGTGGACACCTTCCTTTCTCTTCCAGGCAGCAGCTCTGGCCCCTCCTGACCACCCGCCCCCCTAAACCCTCTGCCCCGGTCTCAGACACACACTCCCACCCTTCCTCCCCATTGGGTCCTCATTCTCCTGAAGTGTTCCGTGCTCCCCGCCCATCCACGCACCTCTGGCTCCGTTTCGGGCCCAGCCGCCTCGCCCCTCAACCCGTCCACGTGGGGACCAGGCTCTGCTCTCAAGGGCCACCTCCCCCCGGAGCGCTTCCTGAAGAGCGGGCCCTCGGAGCCCTCCGGCGCCGCCTCGGCCGCGTGCAGCCCGAGTCCTGTGCGCCGTCCGGAATGCCCACCCGCCGCCCAGCCCAGCCCAGCCCAGCCTGGACACCTTCCCGCCCACCATCTCCTGGCCCGGGCCACAAGCCCTGCTCACGGCGCTCCACCTGCCGCAGCTGCTGCTAATCGCTCCAGTCCTGTCTGGCTCTTGATGACCCCATGAACCGGGGCCTACCAGGCCCCTCTGTCTGTGGGATTCTCCAGGCAAGAACACTGGAGTGGGTTGACATGCCCTCCTCTAGGGGCTCTTCCCAACCCAGGGGTCGACCCGGTGGCTCTCATGTCTCCTGCCTTAGCAGGCGGGTTCTTTACCCCAGGGGCCGCTCCTCCAATAGCGTCCTAAAAAGCCTGCTCTCTAACCTCGGCTGCGGGGGGCGCACAGGGTGATTCCTTACACAGTATTCCCCGTACTACTGCCTCTCTCTCCCACTTACACACCCCGAATCTGATGTCCCACTGCTCACACGGCGAACACCACGCCCCTGACCTGGCCTCTGGGGTCCGGTGCCCACCACCGTTCCCACCCTGGGCCCTGGACGCTGCGTTCCTCTCCCCCTGGGCTCACAGCACCACCTCTGGCCTCAGGGGCCCTCGTCACAGATGCCACGTTCTACAGTCACCTTCAGTCAACCGCAGTCTGAAAATGTTAAATGGAAAGCTCCAGAAATTAACAGTCCATGAGTTTTAACTTGCACGCAGTCCTGCCTACAGCTAGATGAGACAGCGTGCCCTCCGGTTCCATGCGGCCTGGGATGCGCGTCCACCTCTTCTCCGGCACATCCGTCGGTTAGCCACCCCGTCACCACCTTGGTTATCAGATCAATGGGGTCGCAGGTGTCACTTGCCCTCGAGGGACCCTTATCTTATTTTAAATGGCCCTAAAATGCAAGAGTGATGCTGGCAACTCGGACATGGCAAAGAGAAGCTGTGAAGTGCTTCCTTTAAGTGAAAAAGTAAAAGTTCTAGACTTGAAAAAGAAGGAAAAAAATCATACGCTGAGGCTGTCAAGATCAATGGTAAGAAAGAATCCTGTAGCCAGGAAATTGTGACAAAGAGAAAATTGGGCTACTTCTGCTCCCACATCTCAGACTGCCAAAGTTCTGGCCACAGAGTATGATCAGTGCTTAGTTAAGATGGGAAAGGCATTAATTTTGTACACTAAGATATTTTTAGAGAAAGAAAGACCACATTTATATCTTCTATTACAGTATATTATTACAACTGTTCTGTTTTATTATTATTACTGTTAATCTCTTACTCTGCCTAATTAATAAACTTTATCACAAGTATATAAGCATAGAAAAAAACACATTATATATAGGGGTCAGTTTCAGGCATCCACTGGGGGTCTTGGGATGTACATATACCCCTCAAATAAGGGAGCACTTGTCAATCCTAAAGGAAATCAGTCCTGAATATTCACTGGAAGGACTGATGCTGAAGCTGAAGCTCCAGTACTTTGGCCACCTGATGCAAAGAGCTGACTCACTGGAAAAGACCCTGATGCTGGGAAAGATTGAGGGCAGGAGGAGAAACGGACGACAGGGGACCAGATGGCTGGATGGCATCACTGATTTGCTTGCTCAAGCGAGCTCCGGGAGCTGGTGAAGGACTGGGAAGCCTGGCGTGCTGCAGTCCATGGTCTCGCAAAGAGTCAGACCCAGGTGAGTGACTGGACAGCAACGGTGTATCTGTTTGTGGTCGCTGTGATTAATGCATTTCCCCATGGTCGGTCCATGTGGGCAGGCACCGTGTATGTGAATGACTCCTGGTGCCCAGTGAGCATCTAACGTGTGTTTACATAATGAATGAGTCAGTGAAAGGAGAGATGAATGAGTCACTGGCCGCCCTCCTCCAAATGACATGAAAGTCCTAGTTACCCCAAGGTCCCTGTAAGGACTCGATGATACGCCTGCATCATGGAAACAGTGCTGTGTTCATGTCTCTAAATCTTAACAGCAGCGAATCACAAACACAGAAACGCATTTCCAGCTTACCTCCCTTAGGTGTCTACATCCACCTAATCCGCAGACACAGAAGTGCTAGCTACTGGAAGAAGGGGCAATTAAAAAATCTAAAAATAATCTATTTACCATGAAGTCATAATTAACACGTGTTTCCTCAAGGGATTCAATTATTATACAGGTGAACTTAATTTTTATAACAAGTGAAAATAATATTATTTTAAAACAATACCAAATGATCAGAAACTTTTTTTTTTTTTTTTTTTTAGAAAAAATAAGAAAACTACATTGAAACTTTGAACCTCAGAAAACCTTACGCTAATCATAAATCACATGAGTTCTGGCCAGGACTGGTTCAGACCAAGTCACCTTAGGCTAGAGTTAATGCTACAAAATTGTCTTTAACCCCTTCAGAAATGTTTACGCCACCTCCACAGCGTCACAGCACACAGACACCCCACTGGTGAACGCACACATCCCCTCGAGCATCTCACGTCTCAGCCAGAACACGCTCCCTGCTGCTGCTGCTGCCTGCTTTACCAGGGACCAAGAGCCACGTTCTGACGGCTTTCTTTTCAAATGCTGCTGAATTCCTCGTTTGTCCACAAGCTGATCTGTTTTAGACTTGGCTCCATGTTGCCCACACCCCAGGTCTGGGCTAATTGGAAACTGGTATTTCACACAGTACACATGCAGGACTGCTGGACACACTCCTCAGGAAGAAGACCGATCTTTGCAGAGGCTGTTTCCTCCCCAGACGAGAGGAGGGTGAACCATTTCAGGGC